>CAWUFW010018168.1:0-232609 GCA_963921515.1 Calotriton arnoldi
AAACCCTCATCAGCCAGGCTATCTTGAATCCAGTGGCAAAGTGAGCAAGGGACCCACGTCTGGGCATACCCTGCCAACTTAGGGCGAACAAAGCGATACCAAAGGGGATGATGGACGGAGCGCTAGAGCAAATCAAACACTCACCCCCAGTCAACTGATCTGGGTTTAATCCATCATCATTCTTTAGCTCACTCCACCACCCCAGTTCAGACATGGCCATATGCAAATCAGTCTGACCCTGTGCCTCATGGGAACAGTCCAGCCCGAACTGCCAAGCCATGTCTTCCCTGGACCGGAAACAAGCATCCTCGGACCGGTTTCGGGTTCAAAACCCTCATCAGCCAGGCTATCTTGAATCCAGTGGCAAAGTGAGCAAGGGACCCACGTCTGGGCATACCCTGCCAACTTAGGGCGAACAAAGCGATACCAAAGGGGATGATGGACGGAGCGCTAGAGCAAATCAAACACTCACCCCCAGTCAACTGATCTGGGTTTAATCCATCATCATTCTTTAGCTCACTCCACCACCCCAGTTCAGACATGGCCATATGCAAATCAGTCTGACCCTGTGCCTCATGGGAACAGTCCAGCCCGAACTGCCAAGCCATGTCTTCCCTGGACCGGAAACAAGCATCCTCGGACCGGTTTCGGGTTCAAAACCCTCATCAGCCAGGCTATCTTGAATCCAGTGGCAAAGTGAGCAAGGGACCCACGTCTGGGCATACCCTGCCAACTTAGGGCGAACAAAGCGATACCAAAGGGGATGATGGACGGAGCGCTAGAGCAAATCAAACACTCACCCCCAGTCAACTGATCTGGGTTTAATCCATCATCATTCTTTAGCTCACTCCACCACCCCAGTTCAGACATGGCCATATGCAAATCAGTCTGACCCTGTGCCTCATGGGAACAGTCCAGCCCGAACTGCCAAGCCATGTCTTCCCTGGACCGGAAACAAGCATCCTCGGACCGGTTTCGGGTTCAAAACCCTCATCAGCCAGGCTATCTTGAATCCAGTGGCAAAGTGAGCAAGGGACCCACGTCTGGGCATACCCTGGCAACTTAGGGCGAACAAAGCGATACCAAAGGGGATGATGGACGGAGCGCTAGAGCAAATCAAACACTCACCCCCAGTCAACTGATCTGGGTTTAATCCATCATCATTCTTTAGCTCACTCCACCACCCCAGTTCAGACATGGCCATATGCAAATCAGTCTGACCCTGTGCCTCATGGGAACAGTCCAGCCCGAACTGCCAAGCCATGTCTTCCCTGGACCGGAAACAAGCATCCTCGGACCGGTTTCGGGTTCAAAACCCTCATCAGCCAGGCTATCTTGAATCCAGTGGCAAAGTGAGCAAGGGACCCACGTCTGGGCATACCCTGCCAACTTAGGGCGAACAAAGCGATACCAAAGGGGATGATGGACGGAGCGCTAGAGCAAATCAAACACTCACCCCCAGTCAACTGATCTGGGTTTAATCCATCATCATTCTTTAGCTCACTCCACCACCCCAGTTCAGACATGGCCATATGCAAATCAGTCTGACCCTGTGCCTCATGGGAACAGTCCAGCCCGAACTGCCAAGCCATGTCTTCCCTGGACCGGAAACAAGCATCCTCGGACCGGTTTCGGGTTCAAAACCCTCATCAGCCAGGCTATCTTGAATCCAGTGGCAAAGTGAGCAAGGGACCCACGTCTGGGCATACCCTGCCAACTTAGGGCGAACAAAGCGATACCAAAGGGGATGATGGACGGAGCGCTAGAGCAAATCAAACACTCACCCCCAGTCAACTGATCTGGGTTTAATCCATCATCATTCTTTAGCTCACTCCACCACCCCAGTTCAGACATGGCCATATGCAAATCAGTCTGACCCTGTGCCTCATGGGAACAGTCCAGCCCGAACTGCCAAGCCATGTCTTCCCTGGACCGGAAACAAGCATCCTCGGACCGGTTTCGGGTTCAAAACCCTCATCAGCCAGGCTATCTTGAATCCAGTGGCAAAGTGAGCAAGGGACCCACGTCTGGGCATACCCTGCCAACTTAGGGCGAACAAAGCGATACCAAAGGGGATGATGGACGGAGCGCTAGAGCAAATCAAACACTCACCCCCAGTCAACTGATCTGGGTTTAATCCATCATCATTCTTTAGCTCACTCCACCACCCCAGTTCAGACATGGCCATATGCAAATCAGTCTGACCCTGTGCCTCATGGGAACAGTCCAGCCCGAACTGCCAAGCCATGTCTTCCCTGGACCGGAAACAAGCATCCTCGGACCGGTTTCGGGTTCAAAACCCTCATCAGCCAGGCTATCTTGAATCCAGTGGCAAAGTGAGCAAGGGACCCACGTCTGGGCATACCCTGCCAACTTAGGGCGAACAAAGCGATACCAAAGGGGATGATGGACGGAGCGCTAGAGCAAATCAAACACTCACCCCCAGTCAACTGATCTGGGTTTAATCCATCATCATTCTTTAGCTCACTCCACCACCCCAGTTCAGACATGGCCATATGCAAATCAGTCTGACCCTGTGCCTCATGGGAACAGTCCAGCCCGAACTGCCAAGCCATGTCTTCCCTGGACCGGAAACAAGCATCCTCGGACCGGTTTCGGGTTCAAAACCCTCATCAGCCAGGCTATCTTGAATCCAGTGGCAAAGTGAGCAAGGGACCCACGTCTGGGCATACCCTGCCAACTTAGGGCGAACAAAGCGATACCAAAGGGGATGATGGACGGAGCGCTAGAGCAAATCAAACACTCACCCCCAGTCAACTGATCTGGGTTTAATCCATCATCATTCTTTAGCTCACTCCACCACCCCAGTTCAGACATGGCCATATGCAAATCAGTCTGACCCTGTGCCTCATGGGAACAGTCCAGCCCGAACTGCCAAGCCATGTCTTCCCTGGACCGGAAACAAGCATCCTCGGACCGGTTTCGGGTTCAAAACCCTCATCAGCCAGGCTATCTTGAATCCAGTGGCAAAGTGAGCAAGGGACCCACGTCTGGGCATACCCTGCCAACTTAGGGCGAACAAAGCGATACCAAAGGGGATGATGGACGGAGCGCTAGAGCAAATCAAACACTCACCCCCAGTCAACTGATCTGGGTTTAATCCATCATCATTCTTTAGCTCACTCCACCACCCCAGTTCAGACATGGCCATATGCAAATCAGTCTGACCCTGTGCCTCATGGGAACAGTCCAGCCCGAACTGCCAAGCCATGTCTTCCCTGGACCGGAAACAAGCATCCTCGGACCGGTTTCGGGTTCAAAACCCTCATCAGCCAGGCTATCTTGAATCCAGTGGCAAAGTGAGCAAGGGACCCACGTCTGGGCATACCCTGCCAACTTAGGGCGAACAAAGCGATACCAAAGGGGATGATGGACGGAGCGCTAGAGCAAATCAAACACTCACCCCCAGTCAACTGATCTGGGTTTAATCCATCATCATTCTTTAGCTCACTCCACCACCCCAGTTCAGACATGGCCATATGCAAATCAGTCTGACCCTGTGCCTCATGGGAACAGTCCAGCCCGAACTGCCAAGCCATGTCTTCCCTGGACCGGAAACAAGCATCCTCGGACCGGTTTCGGGTTCAAAACCCTCATCAGCCAGGCTATCTTGAATCCAGTGGCAAAGTGAGCAAGGGACCCACGTCTGGGCATACCCTGCCAACTTAGGGCGAACAAAGCGATACCAAAGGGGATGATGGACGGAGCGCTAGAGCAAATCAAACACTCACCCCCAGTCAACTGATCTGGGTTTAATCCATCATCATTCTTTAGCTCACTCCACCACCCCAGTTCAGACATGGCCATATGCAAATCAGTCTGACCCTGTGCCTCATGGGAACAGTCCAGCCCGAACTGCCAAGCCATGTCTTCCCTGGACCGGAAACAAGCATCCTCGGACCGGTTTCGGGTTCAAAACCCTCATCAGCCAGGCTATCTTGAATCCAGTGGCAAAGTGAGCAAGGGACCCACGTCTGGGCATACCCTGCCAACTTAGGGCGAACAAAGCGATACCAAAGGGGATGATGGACGGAGCGCTAGAGCAAATCAAACACTCACCCCCAGTCAACTGATCTGGGTTTAATCCATCATCATTCTTTAGCTCACTCCACCACCCCAGTTCAGACATGGCCATATGCAAATCAGTCTGACCCTGTGCCTCATGGGAACAGTCCAGCCCGAACTGCCAAGCCATGTCTTCCCTGGACCGGAAACAAGCATCCTCGGACCGGTTTCGGGTTCAAAACCCTCATCAGCCAGGCTATCTTGAATCCAGTGGCAAAGTGAGCAAGGGACCCACGTCTGGGCATACCCTGCCAACTTAGGGCGAACAAAGCGATACCAAAGGGGATGATGGACGGAGCGCTAGAGCAAATCAAACACTCACCCCCAGTCAACTGATCTGGGTTTAATCCATCATCATTCTTTAGCTCACTCCACCACCCCAGTTCAGACATGGCCATATGCAAATCAGTCTGACCCTGTGCCTCATGGGAACAGTCCAGCCCGAACTGCCAAGCCATGTCTTCCCTGGACCGGAAACAAGCATCCTCGGACCGGTTTCGGGTTCAAAACCCTCATCAGCCAGGCTATCTTGAATCCAGTGGCAAAGTGAGCAAGGGACCCACGTCTGGGCATACCCTGCCAACTTAGGGCGAACAAAGCGATACCAAAGGGGATGATGGACGGAGCGCTAGAGCAAATCAAACACTCACCCCCAGTCAACTGATCTGGGTTTAATCCATCATCATTCTTTAGCTCACTCCACCACCCCAGTTCAGACATGGCCATATGCAAATCAGTCTGACCCTGTGCCTCATGGGAACAGTCCAGCCCGAACTGCCAAGCCATGTCTTCCCTGGACCGGAAACAAGCATCCTCGGACCGGTTTCGGGTTCAAAACCCTCATCAGCCAGGCTATCTTGAATCCAGTGGCAAAGTGAGCAAGGGACCCACGTCTGGGCATACCCTGCCAACTTAGGGCGAACAAAGCGATACCAAAGGGGATGATGGACGGAGCGCTAGAGCAAATCAAACACTCACCCCCAGTCAACTGATCTGGGTTTAATCCATCATCATTCTTTAGCTCACTCCACCACCCCAGTTCAGACATGGCCATATGCAAATCAGTCTGACCCTGTGCCTCATGGGAACAGTCCAGCCCGAACTGCCAAGCCATGTCTTCCCTGGACCGGAAACAAGCATCCTCGGACCGGTTTCGGGTTCAAAACCCTCATCAGCCAGGCTATCTTGAATCCAGTGGCAAAGTGAGCAAGGGACCCACGTCTGGGCATACCCTGCCAACTTAGGGCGAACAAAGCGATACCAAAGGGGATGATGGACGGAGCGCTAGAGCAAATCAAACACTCACCCCCAGTCAACTGATCTGGGTTTAATCCATCATCATTCTTTAGCTCACTCCACCACCCCAGTTCAGACATGGCCATATGCAAATCAGTCTGACCCTGTGCCTCATGGGAACAGTCCAGCTCGAACTGTATGGTTTTAGAGCACGTATTTCCTCAAGAATTAACTCCATACAAATAGATGATGGAGAACTGGTAGGAGAAGGCGGGTCTTTTTTAACTCGTTTACCTGTTGCTGATGCTGAGGCAGAGTGTAATTTAGATATCGGTTTAGGCACATTACGAGGGGTGATGGGTGGCGCACCCCCTGTGGCAGAAGTATGGCTTGATTCCAAATCCTCCATATTTTCCTGTAGAACACTGAAAGGATTATAATCCGCCAATGGAATAGGGTCAGGAAGGTGAACGCCACTACGAGTAGCTCGTGTTTTTGCCATAAACCATGTGATAAAATCAATAATACCCTCGTGGATATATTAAGTGCAGCAACATGTACTGACTTAAAAGAAACAGGTAATTAAAGAGAGAATTCTCCTGCAAGTCAGTCAATAAACACCATTCACAACTTGTGGGAAGAGAAAAACGAAATATGTCATAGAAAAGCCTTTATAAAGGTATCCTTCACCAATAAGCACATATTTCAGTAAAAATTACACCAAAAACGTTGTGTTTACAGCATCACATTGAGGCTTTTAAACCTTCATGAGGAGAGGAATTCAAAGGAACCGAGCGATAAACGCTCAAAATGGCGGCCGTGAGAGCTGACTAGAAAATGCAGCCGATAAGAGGACGATAAAATGCTCACCCCGGACGTTCACAAACGCCGCTAAATGGGAGGCAAGACTCCATCTCCACTCGCTGATATTTTGAGACCCGAACAACGTGTGTTGCCGCCTGGAGGTCTCCCGTTCCTCCGTACCGCCGCGGAGCCTCAGGTAAAGGCGGCCATCTTCGTTGGCGCCGAAGCCACGCCCCCTGTGTTACAATATTGAAAACACACATCACTATCCCTGAATATTAGACTTAAACACATTTAGAATTTGGACAAGTATGCCTGTGCACTGTCAGTCACCTGGCGAAAAAAGGCATGAAAGAGCTGAAACTCACAAATTCAAAACTGTTCCTATCTGGGGTCCCCAAAATACCTTTGGCCCAGGGCCCCCCAAATACCTTTGGCCCGGGGCCCCCAAAATCCTTAAGATGCGCCTGTCGGTAGTCCCAAAAGACACCACCTTTGTTGTAAAAATCATTAATAAGGGTTCTGGTTTTCAACTGCAGGAAAGTGAACTTTTAAAATATTAGGACTATTGAGAAACTGAGAATAATCTACACTACTATCTTTCAGTGTTTGAGCTTCTTACAGTAATACCAGTAAATCCAACTTCCTACATCCTAAAGCAGCCCCCATTCATTCAACAGGAACCCACGATGAGCACACGAAGTAGGCCTAGAAAGTTGGATCTGTGTTGTGTCTGGAAGTGACAGCAGCGCCTTTGAAGAGAATTCTTGGTATTTATTTATGTGTTTTTATATAGCGCGGACATTACCCAGAGGTGTCAGAGCGCTTTACAATAGAGTGAAGAACGTTACATAAGAGATTCAGAGTAACATGGTAGTAGGTGACAATACCTATAACTACTACAGTTGCTCATGGTGAGAGTTATGTATTTACAAATTACATATTCACTACAAATTACATATTTATAAAAGAAAGCGATTAGGGTTGCACAAATACATATACATATTTACAGAGTTAAAGCGGAAAGTCTGTTATAGCTCTCGTGAGTGTCATGTAACAGTCAAGGTCACGCCATAGAATGTGAGGGCGTATGCCTGGTGGGGAACTTGTCGAGGAGTGTTATTGATAAAAATGTCTTTGGAAGAGAAGAGTTTTAAGGTCCGTTTTGAAGATTCGGAAAGAGGTGGTGGTGTAAGGTGTGGAGGTAACGAGTTCCAAATTCTAGTTGCATTACCTGAGAAAGATGCGCCATAAGCCTTTCCCTTTTAAAAGTTGGATGTTCGAGCAGCAGATTTTCAGCATTTCGTGAAGGTCTAACACCACCTGATATTTTGAGTTTGTTTGCTAGGTAGCCAGCACCATTCACTGCACCTCAGATGCCGACTTCCATCAAGAACACTTCAGACAGTCCTTTTGCGGTGTATAATTAGTGCTCAGATTTGGATAAATCATTTACAGCTCTTGAGCTCTCTTTGTTAAAACAGAGTGAGACCTGACAGAGGAAAAGGGAAATTGGGCGGAAATAGAAAGCTGTCAAACCGTCGCGGTTTCTCCCCTTTGATTTTATATCCTACTGGGAAAGTGTTTACATGTATGCAGGCAGAATAATGCGGCCCCCAGTGGAAGTAAAGGTCGCAGACCAGTCTTCCCCTGGGGTATTCGCGCAATGGCCGGAAGGACAAGCTGGGGGTGGGATTAGAGGGGCAAAGTAAGGGGCGGGAGTTGGGAGGGTATATAAGGTGTCAGGAGAGGAAGATCCGGCCTCTTCCTGACACCTGAGCACCACCGGGGGGTAGAAAGAAAGATTGTGGTAGGGATGGTTAGCGTGTGGTCAGGGCAGGTGGCCGATTCGTGAATCGGCGTGGGTTTCTTGTGCATCAGGATACTGTAAGGTAGTTTTAAGGGGTGCCACGCGAAGGCGACATGGACGCGGCAGCTGTCGGCGCCGCGCTGCGTGTGCGTAGCTGGGTGGGCCGGGAGGAGCTGCTGCGGCCGGGTGTGCAGCTGATCTGGGCCGGGATGGCCTGCGCATGCGGAACGGCGATTTCGGAGGTGCTGCGGCAGTGGTGGTCAGAGAGGTAGAGCCTCCACCGACAGCGGCGTCAGGTAGAGGGGGGGGGCAACCCGATCCTGGTGTCCGGGCAGAGAAGGGGCAGGGGGTAGAGCCGGGCCGCGCGTCTGCCCACTGCCACTGCGCATGCAGCCAATAGTCGCGGGTGCGGCCTGGTGCTTTCGGGGGGAGGCCCGGCAGCGGTATGAGGTGGGGGAGGGGGGCGGGGACGAGCGCGCACCGACCCGACTGTGCCTTGCCAGCGGGCAGTGACTACCTGCGTTCATTGCTGTATTCATGCAGCTGGCTAATGACCGCGGGGCTTATCAGCCTCACCACTCTTTGACGTTCTGCCCCCCCCCCAATTCACTGCCTGTACCATTATTATTTGCACCGCAGTAACGTTTGTGTGGTTTGTAGATGGCACTGGGAGCTCTAGGGCCGGCTGATGCGCTGGGGGGGGCCAGTAAGGGGAGGCGGCGACGGGGAGGGCGAGGCAGGACCTTGAGCGGGGTTTGCGGCGTGGGAGGGAGGGAGGGGGGGCGGGAGTCAGGGCACTGTCGGGGGTTGAGGGCGGCATTTAGGGATACCCAGAGCGGGGGCGAGGGACGGCCAGCACGGTACGAGGCCCGGTGGTGCTTGGGACCCACCTGGTTTGAGCGAACAGGCGGGGGGGGGGAACCATGACCGGTTTGAGGCCGGCAGTAGGGGGTGATGCCGGCAGGGCGCACAACGGCCTCAAGACGCTGGCCGGAAGCAGTAGGGGGGTCTGCGGCGGCCTGCCCTCCGTCGTGGGATTGCGCAGCGGGCAATACCACGTTGTGAATTTTACAGTTATGCTTACAGTTTGTGCGAGATGGCATGGATGTTGAGGGACACAGTAGGAGGTGTGTTGACATGGATGTTGAGTGACGCAGGTTGAACGGGAAGGTGTGCGTTGGGGATCAGGTTGTGGAAGGGATGATGACATGTGTCAAGGGCCGGGGCTGAGTGGGTTTGGGAGAGGGGGGGTGGGAGTTCCGGTAACCGGACTGTTTCGTTGTTGTTACAGGAGTCAAATGAGGCCACGGACAGAGCTGAGGACACAACGGAAATGAGGAACAGCATCTCCTGGTCAGGAGGAGGAGGTCCCGGACGGACACTCAGGTACGGGATTACGGCTGAGGCCTTGGGACGGGGGAAAACTGGGTGAACGTGAGGATTTTCGGCTGGTCGGCCGGGGTAGGTACTGGGCTGTGAGGGATGCGGTGGCAGGTGCAAGAGGCTGATCGGGGCCAAGTGAGGGGTGGGCCATGGGTCCAAATGGACAGGTGGTAGCCAATGAGTCACCGGGTCTGGGGGACAAGGTCTCAGACTCATGGGCCAAGGGTGATGGGTTCAAATCCTGGCGTTTCAATGGTTGTGTTTTTGAGGTGAAATTATGGGCAATAATGTTGATAAATGTTGTAAACTGTGGGGGACAGTAGTGAGTAAACAGTGGGTGACTGTTCACTATCGGTTACATGGAGGAGAGCGACACATGGGGCCAGAGGTGCCGGTTGGCACGCAAGTGGTTCTCGGTATCAAACCATTGGGGCAGGATGTGGGGTTTGGGGGCCGCAGTGGCTGGGGGCCACAGTGGAAGGGCAAGAGGAATGGGGGATTTTTTCCACTGGTGCTACGACCTGCGGGTCACAGGTCACGGTCAGTTCAAACTTAGCGACGCCGGCTGGCGACTATGGCGGTGTTACGAAGAGTGCACTTAAGACGTGGTGATGGGGCAGGGACAACTGATCGGGGGGTGCGGGGTCTCCTTGGGTGGATATCTGCAAAGCAGGTCACTACGGGGGAATGGGGACCGGATGACCACTGACGTTACGCAGGAGGGTATGGGGATGTCAGGGCCAAGAGGTCCTTTCCGGTTAGCTGCTAGCCACGGGTCCTTGGCGCTCGATGTCTCACAAGAGGAAGCCGGCACAACGGGAGACGTAGGAGGCTTCATGACGGGGGGTCAGGTATGGACTGTCAAGTCTACGAGGGTTTAGAGAGGCAGGCGTGCTGACGAATTGCACTAATTAGCCACCAATTGCATGGGGCGGGTTGACGGATAGGCTGTGCGCACTTGGGGGGGGCTGGGGTTACGAAGAGCTGCGGGGCTCTGGGGGTACCTGGGCGCAAGCATTGTTGCAGCGCAAGGAAGGGCAGCGATGTAGGCGGGACTTGCATGGGGGCTGGACAGGGGGGCCTTTGGCGCCGTAAGCTACAGTGGGTCCAAGGGGGTCTCATGGGTAGTAGCGGGGATATTTGACAGGGGATTGTGGCTGCGTGCCGCAGTTCTTTAGGAAGGCGGGGGGACACTCAAGCCACGGGTAGGATGGAAGGGGAGGTCTTTGGCAGCGTATGAAGGGTTGGGAGGAGCTACACGAAGGGTACGTGGGGAGGAGGTGACAGGGAGACCGAATGCGGAAGCCCAGGCAGGGCCGGGGGAAGGTTTGCTGTACCGTAGAAGGTGGTTTTTGGGCGGGGTGCACAGCGGGATATGGAAGGCGCGAGGCAGAGTGTCAGGGAGCCCTAAGAGTTTCGAATGGGACGTTGTTTGGCAGGGCAAATGGTGCGGCAACAGGGGCATGTGAGGTAGGGTAGGTGCGGGGATGGTTGGGAAGGTATGAAACAGGGAGCCGGCACACGGTGGTAGTGTCGTAAAGACACTGACACTCTGATATTCTTCAAGGGTTGGGGGAACGGGGAGCATGGTGGTGCATGCCCTGGGGACGGTATGCTATGGTCAATGTGGAGCAGCAGACAAAGGGGAGATGGCTGTGGTGACAGGTGGTGTAGCGCCTGGCGTTTTTGGGGGTAAAAAATTGAGGCACATGATTGGTCGAGCTGAGCGGCGTCAGTGCTTTGAGGCGCAGTTGTGAGGGAGGTGTGCCCGGGCATGGGGCAGTTGGGGTGGGTTTAGTGGTTTGTGTTGGTGGCAGTTTTCCGGGGGCAAGTCAGAAGTGTGTCAAACGAGCAGGGGGAAGCGAGGAGAGGGCATAAGGCAGTGGTGATTGGTGGCAAGGGAGTGAAGACCTCCGGCTGGGGGACGTTTTTGTTTTTTCCAAATGTGAAAGGCAGAAGGTCAGAGAGGCAGGCAGTATAGGTCTCATACGGAGGCCGGGCTCTTGGGGTGGGGCTCCCGTAAGGTTACATACGATTCCACGTATTGGGGGCTGTACCTGTGGTGGCGTTAGGAGGTGGGGGGGGAGGAGGCTGATGGCCGAGGACGAGGGGAGTCCGACAGGTGTTTTCTTTGACGATATAGGTACTGGACCAGGAGTTTTTTCGGATGGATTTGGAACAACTGCCGAACGGGGGCTGAGGGAAAGGGGACGTAATTCTTGCAGGACTAATCATTCTTTTTCTACTACAGGAGCTGGGGAGTGGATCGGGATCCAGGGCGGTCGCCTGGATGGGTGGCCATTCACCCGGGTATCGGACAGCAAAGGAGGCAACTAGCCGGTGTACGGACGTTACCGGGCGGGGAACACAGTCATCGGGATGTGACATGATGGGGGAAACACTGGTATAAAATTGGGGGGGGAGTTGTGGCCAGTACGGCTGACATTGTGCCAAAAGAAACAATAAGTTGCCCCGATAAGTGGGAAAACTGTGTATTCTGGGATGTGTCAGGTTTGGTTTTACACTATGAGGCATGGAAGGGGATATGGTCAATGTAATGGAACGTGGGGCAATTTGGTCAGGTGAATGAATTGTGCCGTGCAGACGAGGGGCTCGGGGTGCTATCGAACTGACTTGCCATGCAATGGCCCGCTGATGAGGTGACTGTTTCGAGGAAACAGGTGGTCTTGTTTAAAAAAGGGGGCACATTTTACGGCCGAGGTTTGGCCTGGAACTGTTATTTATTTACACGGGACGCAGGCTTCGGTGGTCGTTCACCGCGATGGGGGGCACCTTTCATGGACAAGGAGTGGCCCAGAAGGGTTACTTGTTTACACGGGATGCAGGTACAGGTGGTGGATGGTCGTTCATCGCGATGGGGGCACCTTTCACGGACGAGGATTGGCCCGACAAGGTTAATTGTTTACACGGAATGCAGGTAACGGTGGTGGATGATCGTTCACCGCGATGGGGGGCACCTTTCACGGGCAAGGATTGGCCCGAAAATGTTAATTGTGTACGCGGGATGCAGGTAACGGTGGTGGATGGTCGTTCACCACGATGGGGGGCACCTTTCACAGACAAGGATTGGCCCGAAAATATTAATTGTTTACACGGGAGGCGGATATCGGTGGTGGATGGTCGTTCACTGCGCTGGGGGCACCTGTCACGGATGAGGATTGGCCCGAAAAATGTGAATTTTTTACACGGGATGCAGGTAACTGTGGCGGATGGTGGTTCACCGCAATGGGGGGCAGTTTTTCCGGACAAGGATTGGCCCGGAAATGTTAATGGTGGCATGGGGTGCACGTTGAAGTAGTGGATGGTCATCCAACAGGTGATGCGGAGGGGGGAAGCGTTCGGTGCACAGGCACTGGGGGAGCAAGAGGTCCTGCGTAAGGTTGGCACCTTTCGCGACCAACGATTGTCTCAACAATAGCACTTTATAAGGGACACAAGTTTAGGTGGTGGATTGGTCGTCCACCGGGTGCCGCAGAGGCGAAAGGTGCCCAGGAACCGGGGGTGGGGCAGGGAACCGCCCTACGGGGGTTTCCCTGGTTGGCGGTACTTTGGAGGGGTGGTGAGTCACATACGGGCGGATCCACCCCTCGGGGGGGGGAGAACGGTACACGGGTGACTGATAGCGGGGCGCGGGAGGCAATGAAGGAAATTCAACAGAGGATGCTTGGAGGGCAAGTGAAGGTGAGAATTGGGAGAAGAAGGAGGTCACCGAGTGAATGGGGAAGAGTCAAACAGGTGAGATGGTTTTGAGAAGGATGAATGAAGAATGAGTCGGTATGGGAGGGGTAAAGTATATTTATTGCATTTATGTACTGTTTTAATAAAGACTAAATGATTGCAACCTTGTCCTAATAAAATGGCCTTTTACGCTTCAAGTAACAGCGTGGAGTGTGGTTCTTGCGCGATGCGGCCCCCAGGGGAAGTAAAGGTCGCAGACCAGTATTGCCCTGGGGTATTCGCGCAACGGCCGGAAGGACAAGGTGGGGTTGGGATTAGAGGGGCAAAGGAAGGGGCGGAGGTGGGAGGGTATATAAGGTGTCAGGAGAGGAAGATCCGGCCTCTTCCTGACACCTGAGCACCACCGGGGGGTAGAAAGAAAGTTTGTCCACCCACCCACCCTACAGGTCTTAAGCAAGGGCTTGGGGTGGTTTGTTGGGTCTGAGCGTGCCAGTTTAGGGCAGGTTGCAGAGCAGTGAGGTTACGGTACTTTGGAGGGGTGGTGAGTCACATACGGGCGGATCCACCCCTCGGGGGGGGGAGAACGGTACACGGGTGACTGATAGCGGTGCGCGGGAGGCAATGAAGGAAATTCAACAGAGGATGCTTGGAGGGCAAGTGAAGGTGAGAATTGGGAGAAGAAGGAGGTCACCGAGTGAATGGGGAAGAGTCAAACAGGTGAGATGGTTTTGAGAAGGATGAATGAAGAATGAGTCGGTATGGGAGGGGGAAAGTATATTTATTGCATTTATGTACTGTTTTAATAAAGACTAAATGATTGCAACCTTGTCCTAATAAAATGGTCTTTTACGCTTCAAGTAACAGCGTGAAGTGTGGTTCTTGCGCGAAACAATATTGAATGACTAGATGAGGAAGTAAACACTGAGATTACAGCGACGTCATGCCCTTAAATTCTACTGACGAGCTGTATAATGGCTGATTGTACTGAACTGCACTTTCAGGACATCTGTACATGTAACACAACACAGCGCTATGTCACTCTGTAGACCTCTCTGGAGGTGCCAGAAACCTCAGGAGCAGGGGAGCTGCTCGGCTGAAACCCGAAAGATTGAAATCACGCACTTCCGGATCTCAGCCTTGTGCTCCTCGCGCCCTGAAATCCTGAGATGACAAGAAAACATTGGTTCATTTCAACAACAAAAAATAACTCTAGTATCCTGCATTCACCTGAATGTTTTTCTTTTCCCTGCAGATGCCGGACAGTTCTCCACCTGGTAACTGTCCCCTCCCTCTCTCCTCCCTCTTCATTGTTACTTGATGTTTTCCCCTTTCCTTCTCCTTGTTGCCTTATTATATATACTTTTGAAGGTTACCCTCCCCTGCTGCTTTTCACATATTCAGTGTAGTTTAGGGATTGAAGTCTAATGAGTTGTTGATTGTAATAAGGTCGGTGTCTCCCCTCGGGGTAGAGTTGCAATGTATACAAATCTTAAATACATATGTCTGTGGTGATTCCTCAGAGGACAGGTGCCCAGGTGACGCTTTATCCCCGGTACGCAGGGTTGTACGTTTTACTGAAAAGTCTGCGGATGAAGGCACTGGGCCACATCAACTGTGATCAATGGCGTTTTCTCACAGTCAGAGGGTGATTTAATGCTCATGGTCAGCTTAGAGTGTAGGACAAGAAGGCTGCAGCAGTTTCCTCAATAACCAGATTGAATCACCAATGAAGGGAATCAGGGTCGGATTGGATCACAATTCGGCCCGGGCACTCCTTAAAAAAAAAAACTGTCCCACATTACCGGATTGTGCCTTTTCATTAAACACCAATTGATTTAGTCTCTTTGGGCACATTTTTATAGAAATGTTTGGTAATTTTAACATTTTATAGTTTATAGAGCCAGGGCTCAACACCTGATCTGATGGGTATTTTAATATCCTGGCCTGCACAAAAATAACAAATCTCCCGAATCCAGTATTTTTTCCCCTAATCCGTATGTATTTTAAACAGTAAACATAAGGTAAATGCACTTTATATTGATTTCTAAAGGTGCCTTAATGACCCGTGATTGATTGTAAAATTAACAAAGACAGAAAAGCCATGTTAAAAAGGAATTGGGTATTTATTATATATAAAGATTCGTCTTTAATTATCATGCCCTGGCGTTTGCAACATTTTAAAACATGAACAATGGCTGGTTATCTTTTTAAATGTTTTATTATAGTTGTATATAGTGTGAACTGCTCCCAAGGTCATTGGATCTATTTACATGAGCACCAGCTGCCTTAGAGGAGATCAAATTCGTTTTTATTTTTCAGCTTCAGGACATTAAGTGATTTGCCCAGAATCACAGGATGTTGAGCTAAAGCTGGGACTCCAACATAGTTCCCGAGTTCCAAAGTTGGCAGCTCTGGTCAAGGTAGCCTCACAGCTGGGCCTATACAAACCCCCTTCTCCCCCCTCCCACCACCACCACCACCACCACCTTACACTCAGCGCAGAAAGACACTGGGGCTGAGATGACAACACCTGCCCCCAGCAAAGCTCCTGAATACTGTCTCCCTCCCCGTCCACCAAGGCCTGAATGTGATGGCCCAGTGGGGGAGGGGACAGGGGAAAGACAGTGATTTTGGGCTGGGCCGAACCCAAGGTGGGGAGGTGAAAATGACCCTACAGCCAGAGCAACAACTGGCCCCCAGGGAGGCCGCTTCCCACTCACCTCCTCCCCAGCCCACAATAGCGTCGGGGCTATGGCCTGACAGATGTGGAAAGAAGCAAAGAACAAAGCTTCTGGGCAGGCCTCGAAGGTGGGGGGTCATGGGGGCTGACACTGAACCCCTCAGCAAGGCTGCTTTACTCTTCCCGCCCCGCCTCTGTTTGACAGCCCAGCAGGGGAGAAGGAACACTGCTTTTGGGTGTGTGTTCAGCCCCCCAGGTGGTAAGCTGAAGTCTGCGACAGCAGGCCTAGTGTCGCAAGTCCCTGTCCTGATAGTCAGCCTGCCTTACAATACAGCAGCCTGGCTGGGGGGCTGCCAACGGTTGCAAGGCTCTGTGGGCCGGGTGACACAGGGCTTAAAAAAAACGTCCCGCAGTTGACACTTAGGCGCCGGGGCATCGGCCATTGCCCGACTGCCCGCCTCCTGAAGGGAATGACATCTTCCCAGGGTGGATTCTGTATGCCTCTTGTGGAAGAGGAGCACTATAGCCGAGCAGCTGGTAGGTTGTAGCATAATGTGGGAACCAGTTCAACCCACAGTCACACACTTATGGTGACCTGCTGGCTGCACACAATCCCTTCATTGAGAGCGGCCTGGAGAGACGAGGTTAGAGAGGTGAAAGCTGCATTCCGCCTGTGAATCTTGAATCTTGCTCCCAGTAGGTTCCTTGTTCTCTACTGACTGGATCCCAACCCAAGTCTGACAGCCCTGAGCCACCAGAAGCATGTGGAGGTTTCCACTGGTGAGCTTCCCCTGACACTGACTACTGCTGAATACCTATCTCCTCTCTCGCTCTCAGGAAGGTATTCAGTTCACCCTCGCACATGGTCAATCAAAATCAGGTAATGTCAGCGGGCAAACACCTACAACATCACTTAGAGATCAGAAATGATCAGACTTTGTCACCACAGATAAGGGGCGGATGAAAGAAGCAGACACTTTACGAGTGCTGCACTTGGTTCCCTGGCACTTTCTTACTGCCGAGCTCCTGAGATGCAGTGCACCCTTGCATTGGTCGCCTAGTCCCATTCTCAGTATGTTCAGACTTCTTTTACAAAGGTGCATCATGGCCGAACCTATTACTTCCAGCTCTTACATTAATCTGAAGGTATCTTCAAAATGGTCAAACACATGACTGGTTTCACCCCAGCCCATCAAGCCTTTCTGAAGCAAGGCAATAGACCCCCGGCTTCTCTTGCTTTCTCCACCCAATTCTCCCACCTTTAAACTGAGTGTACGCCCGGAAGAGTGATAAAGTGGAAGGCCAATGTATGCGAAAGGGATGATGTGGACTGTGCATGACGATCAGTGTGATGCTGATAAAAATGCATTTTAATAGATCGTGAATGGGGGAAACAGGATGCAGAGACCTATACATTACAACATCCAAACTGTGCATAGAAAACAAATGTGAAATAAAGACATCTGATTACCCAACGGTAACACGGACTCACGCTTTTCTATGTCTGACATTATTAGCAAGCAGTGCAAGCCTTGATGCGTGCCAGCGTGGTTCGTTTAATAAATATTGGGACATATTATCAAGGGCTTTATCGGCGCTTTAGCGGCACTTTTTGCCTCTAAAGCGGCGATAATTTTATCGCCCTATTAGCAAGCTGTCGCTAACAGGCGTTAGCGACAGCTTTCAGGCGTTAGAGGCCGCGTTTACCATCGCCTTGCATGTCAGCGATAATTATCGCTAATGACATGCAAGGAAGGCGTTCCCTACTAAAAGCGACTGAAAACAGTCGCTAATCCCACTACCCCCTATTAGCAAGGCAGGCAAAGCGATATAATAATTCGCGCTAAGCGCGTTTATCGCTAGATTCTAACACCTGCTAGTGAGGACGACTTACCTGTTTAAAGTATAGGAGGTGGATTCTAATGCTGAATCCACCTTAGCGTTAATGCGAGAATATCGCTGGTTTTCCAGCGATATTCTCGCTTTTTGCCGCTATCGCTGGAAATAATATCGCTATGGAGATAAACCTTACTAATAGGGTGTTATCTCAGCGATATTTTCCAGCGATAGGCGGCGTTAACCAAAGTCGCGCTAAGCGCGGTTAGCGATAAATATCGCTATTCCTTGATAATATGCCCCATTGTTTCTTAGTATTAGTGTGCTGAGACTGCAATCAGGCTTGAGCATGAACTTGAGTTTCTGTTTGCATTGCTTTAGCAAGACAGTGGATTTTTACATTCTTGCTGGACGGTTCGGGTTCCTGCAGCCGTGAAGGATTCTGTAAATTGACCTTGTACTGTTCTGTGCTTATTGAGTTCAAAAGTAACAAAGGAATGGGTTTATTCGTCTGAGCTTCCTAATGCTTCTAATGAAGGTATTGTATTCAGCTATGTTTTGCAAACACAGAATTCCAAGTGCGATCCAAGTGAATAGGCCCGCCCTGCCCTAAAGAAATACTAAAGAAAGAAGGGAATAAAACTCACCCACATTCGGGAGGGGCAGAGACAAAGGCCGGCTGTTTGGAGAGATGCTGTCAGACGGGACATCTGGGTTACACGTATGCAAACATATATATATATATATAGATATATATATATATATCCAAACACAACCGCTGCTTCCAACCTTCATAAGACAGCATACCGCGGACTCTTAGACGTTTGCAAAGTGTGCTTTTATTTGTGACACAGCAACTCAACGCGTTTCAGGAAAGGTGCACTTATCTGACAGAGGTTTGTTAAGCTCAACAGGAAATACTCCAATGTTTGTACCAATTCTTGATTCTTTGTACAGTTGGCCGATGAAGTAGAAATTCCCAAGAACATGCACCCTTTACTTTCTGTACATGTAACATGAAGTGTATCCCATTAATAGGTGTATAAATCATATTTGTTGCAGGAGCAGCCCCAGTGTATATGGCTGAAGTCTTTTATACATTGGTAGAACTAAAGCTTGCAGGTGGTACAGGATTCTTGACTTAATATACTCCAATGGATCCCCTAGCACATTATGCTCCTTAGAAATATAGTGAAAGGCCCTTCGCATACTCTACACACATGAATTTGTTCCTAGGAAGACTACCACTGGCTGTAGATGCCAAACGTTTTGGATTTTGTGGCAATACCAGGACAGACACAGCCAGCAATAGCCACATTCATCCTACACCCTGCCAAGGACCAAGAAAATGTGGATGTATCCAGGACATATTTTGAAAAATGATTGGAATTTAACAACATCTATATATATATATATATATATATATATATATATTCGCAGAAAAAAATAAAGGCTACATGGACATTATAGTTAGACTCAGATTTCACTCGTACAAAACCAGTGAAATTCAGCAATTATAGTTAGCTGAGCTAACTATAACTTACTCCCTCGCAATGCACTCTTATGACCTCATATATTACATCACTCATGACACGTGTGTGAATGTCTGAGTAGGTCTGTGAGTGGGTGTGTGAGTGTCTAAGTGGGTCTGTTAGTGAGTATGAGTCTCTAAGTGGGTCTGTGAGTGAGTTCATGAGTCTGAGTAGGTCTGTGACTGGATGCGTGAGTGTCTGAGTGGGTCTGTGAGTGAGTGCCTGAGTGGGTCTGTGAGCCGGTGCATAAGTCTCTGGGTCTGTGAGTGGGTGCTTGAGTGTCTTTGAAAGTCTGTGAGTGAGTGGATGGATGAGTCTGAGTGGGTGAGTGGGTACTTGAGTGTCTGAGTGGATCTGTGAGAGGTTGTGTGAGTCTCTGAGCAGGACTGAGAATGAGTCAGTCAGTGGGTCTGAGTGGGTCAGTCAGTGGGTTCGTCTGAGTGGGTCAGTCGTGGGTTCGTGGCTGAGTGAATCTCTGAGTGGCTGCATGAGTTTCTGAGTGGGTCTGTGAATGGTAACATGAGTGTCTGAGTGGGTCTGTAAGTGGGTGGATGAGTGTCTGAATGGATCTGTGAGAGTGTGCGAGAGTCTCTGAGTGGGTCTGTGAGTGGGTGCATGATTGTCTGAGTGGATCTGTGAGTGGGTGCATGCGTGTACTAGCGGGTCTATGAATGGATGCATTGTATGAGTGAGTCTCTGAGTGGGTCTGTGAGTCTCTGAGTGGGTCGGTGAATGGGTAAATGAGTGCTTGAATGGATCTGTGAGTGGCTGCATGAGTGTCTAAGTGTGTCTGTCAGTGGGTGCGTGAGTCTCTGAGTGGGTCTGTGAGTGGGTATGTGAGCGTGAGTGTATGAGTGGGTCTCTCAGTGGGTGCGTGATAAACAAAAAGTAGGGGGGCACATGGGAGAAGGTCCTCATGCCAGCTCCCCCTGTGACGGTCCTCCTGTCCAGCTTGCCTGCAGTCCGCTACCCTCTGCTGTCTTCGGTTTTGTGCCTCCTATGTTCTTTTTCTGCATGTTTTTCTGCCTCTTCTCTCCTCGCTCCTGCCTCTTTTTTGCCTCTTTCTGCCCACTCCTGACCTTTATTCTGCCACTTTCTGCTCACTCCTGACCTTTATTTTGTCTCTTGCTGCTGGTTTCTGACCTCTATTCTGCCTCTTTTTGCTCCTTTTGGACCTTCACTCCGCCTCTTTCTGCCTGTTGCTGACCTTTATTGTGCATCTTTCTGCTAGTTTCTGACCTTTATTCTGCCTCTTTCTACTCCTTTTGGACTTTTATTCTGCCACTTTTTGCTCATTTCTGACCTCTATTCTGTCTCTTGTTGCATGCTTCTGACCTCTATTTGGCCTCTTTTTGCCCGTTTCTCACCTGTAATTTGCCACTTTCTGCTCGTTGCTGACCTTCATTTTCTCTCTTTTTGCTCGTTTCTCACCTGTAATTTGCCTCTTTCTGTTCGTTACTGACCTTCATTTTCCCTCTTTCTGCTCGTTTCTCAGCTTTGTTTTGCCTCTTGGTGCTGGTTTGTGACCTCTATTTTGCCTCTTCCTTCTCATTTCTCGCCTTTATTTTGCCTCTTTCTGTCTGTTCCTGACTTTTATTTTGCCTCTTTTTGCTCGTTTCTCACCTGTAATTTGCCTCTTTCTGCTCGTTGCTGACCTTCATTTTCCCTCTTTCTGCTCGTTTCTCAGCTTTGTTTTGCCTCTTGGTGCTGGTTTGTGACCTCTATTTTGCCTCTTTCTTCTCGTTTCTCACCTTTATTTTGCCCCTTTCTGCTCGATTCTCACCTGTATTTTGCCCCTTTCTGCTCGATTCTCACCTGTATTTTGCCTCTTGTTGCTCGTGTCTGACCTTTATTCTGCCTCTTTCTGCTCGTTGCTGACCTTTATTTTGCATCTTTCTGCTTGTTGCTGACCTTTATTTTGCCTCTCCGTGCTCGTTACTCACCTTTTTTTGGCCTCTTTCTACTATTTACTTATCAGTATTTTGCCTCTCTCTGCTGATTTCTCACCTTTATTTTGCCTCTCTCTACTCCCTTCTGACCTTTATTTTGCCTCTGTCTGCTCATTTCTCACCTTTATTTTGTGCTTTCTGCTCACTGCTTCTCATTATTTTGCCTCTTTCTGCTCAGTTTCTCACCTTTATTTTGCCTCTTTCTGCTTGTTGCTGACCTTTATTATGCCTCTTTCTGCTCTTTCCCACCTTTATTTTGCCTCTTTCTGCTCGTTGCTCATCTATATTTTGTCTCTTTCTGTTCGTTGCTGACCTTTATTCTGCCTATTTCTACTGGTTGCTGACCTTTATTCTGCCTCTTGCTGCTGGTTTCTGACCTTTATTCTGCCTCTTTTGCTCCCTTCGGACCTTTATTCTGCCTCTTGCTGCTCCCTGCTGACCTTTATTCTGCCTCTTGCTGCTCGTTTCTGACCTCTATTTTGCCTCTTTTTGCTCGTTTCTCACCTGTAATTTGCCTCTTTCTGCTCGTTGCTGACCTTCATTTTCCCTCTTTCTGCTCGTTTCTCACCTCTCTTTTGCCTCTTGGTGCTGGTTTGTGACCTCTATTTTGCCTCTTTCTTCTCCCTGCTGACCTTTATTCTGCCTCTTGCTGCTCGTTTCTGACCTTTATTCTGACTCTTGCTGCTTGCTTCTGACCTCTATTTTGCCTCTTTCTGCTCATTTCGAACCTTTATTCTGCCTCTTTCTGCTCATTTCTCAAGTTTATTTTTCCGCTTTCTGTTTATTGCTGACCTTTATTCTGCCTCTTTCTGCTCCCTTCGGACCTTTATTCTGCCTCTTTCTGCTTGTTTCTCACCTTTATTTAGCCTCTTTCTGTCTGTTCCTGACCTTTATTTTGGCTCTTTTTGCTTATTTCTCACCTGTAATTTGCCTCTTTCGCTCGTTGCTGACCTTAATTTTCCCTCTTTCTGCTCGTTTCTCACCTTTATTTTGTATCTTTCTGCTCATTGCAGACCTTTATTTTGCATCTTTCTGCTTGTTGCTGACCTTTATTTTGCCTCTCCCTGCTCGTTTCTCACCTTAATTTTGCCTCTCCCTGCTCGTTTCTCACCTTTATTCTGCCTCTTTCTGCTCATTTCTCACCTTTATTTTTCCTCTTTCTGCTTGTTTCTGACCTTTATTCTTCCTCTTTTTGCTCTCTTCTCCCCTTCATTTGCCTCTTTCTGCTTGTTTCTCACCTTTATGCTGCCCCTTTCTGCTCGTTTCTCACCTTTATTTTTTGCCTTCAGCTCATTTCTTCTCATTATTTTGCCTCTTTCTGCTCGTTACTCACCTTTTTTTGGCCTCTTTCTACTATTTACTTATCAGTATTTTGCCTCTCTCTGCTGATTTCTCACCTTTATTTTGCCTCTCTCTACTCCCTTCTGACCTTTATTTTGCCTCTGTCTGCTCATTTCTCACCTTTATTTTGTGCTTTCTGCTCACTGCTTCTCATTATTTTGCCTCTTTCTGCTCAGTTTCTCACCTTTATTTTGCCTCTTTCTGCTTGTTGCTGACCTTTATTATGCCTCTTTCTGCTCTTTCCCACCTTTGTTTTGCCTCTTTCTGCTCGTTGCTCATCTTTATTTTGTCTCTTTCTGTTCGTTGCTGACCTTTATTCTGCCTATTTCTACTGGTTGCTGACCTTTATTCTGCCTCTTGCTGCTGGTTTCTGACCTTTATTCTGCCTCTTTTTGCTCCCTTCGGACCTTTATTCTGCCTCTTGCTGCTCCCTGCTGACCTTTATTCTGCCTCTTGCTGCTCGTTTCTGACCTCTATTTTGCCTCTTTTTGCTCGTTTCTCACCTGTAATTTGCCTCTTTCTGCTCGTTGCTGACCTTCATTTTCCCTCTTTCTGCTCGTTTCTCACCTCTCTTTTGCCTCTTGGTGCTGGTTTGTGACCTCTATTTTGCCTCTTTCTTCTCCCTGCTGACCTTTATTCTGCCTCTTGCTGCTCGTTTCTGACCTTTATTCTGACTCTTGCTGCTTGCTTCTGACCTCTATTTTGCCTCTTTCTGCTCATTTCGAACCTTTATTCTGCCTCTTTCTGCTCATTTCTCAAGTTTATTTTTCCGCTTTCTGTTTATTGCTGACCTTTATTCTGCCTCTTTCTGCTCCCTTCGGACCTTTATTCTGCCTCTTTCTGCTTGTTTCTCACCTTTATTTAGCCTCTTTCTGTCTGTTCCTGACCTTTATTTTGGCTCTTTTTGCTTATTTCTCACCTGTAATTTGCCTCTTTCGCTCGTTGCTGACCTTCATTTTCCCTCTTACTGCTCGTTTCTCACCTCTCTTTTGCCTCTTGTTGCTGGTTTGTGACCTCTACTTAGCCTCTTTCTTCTCGTTTCTCACTTGTATTTTGCCTCTTGCTGCTCATTTCTGACCTTTATTCTGCCTCTTTCTGCTCGTTTCTCACCTTTATTTTGTATCTTTCTGCTCATTGCTGACCTTTATTTTGCATCTTTCTGCTTGTTGCTGACCTTTATTTTGCCTCTCCCTGCTCGTTTCTCACCTTAATTTTGCCTCTCCCTGCTCAAGTTTCTCACCTTTATTCTGCCTCTTTCTGCTCATTTCTCACCTTTATTTTTCCTCTTTCTGCTTGTTTCAGACCTTTATTCTTCCTCTTTTTGCTCTCTTCTCCCCTTTATTTGCCTCTTTCTGCTTGTTTCTCACCTTTATGCTGCCCCTTTCTGCTCATTTCTCACCTTTATTTTTTGCCTTCTGCTCATTTCTTCTCATTATTTTGACTCTTTCTGCTCGTTACTCACCTTTTTTTCGCCTCTTTCTACTATTTACTTATCAGTATTTTGCCTCTCTCTGCTGATTTCTCACCTTTATTTTGCCTCTCTCTACTCCCTTCTGACCTTTATTTTGCCTCTTCCTGCTCATTTCTCACCTTTATTTTGTGCTTCTGCTCACTGCTTCTCATTATTTTGCCTCTTTCTGCTCAGTTTCTCTCCTTTATTTTGCCTCTTTCTGCTTGTTGCTGACCTTTATTATGCCTCTTTCTGCTCTTTCCCACCTTTATTTTGCCTCTTTCTGCTCGTTGCTCATCTTTATTTTGTCTCTTTCTGTTCGTTGCTGACCTTTATTATGCCTATTTCTACTGGTTGCTGACCTTTATTCTGCCTCTTGCTGCTGGTTTCTGACCTTTATTCTGCCTCTTTTTGCTCCCTTCGGACCTTTATTCTGCCTCTTGCTGCTCCCTGCTGACCTTTATTCTGCCTCTTGCTGCTCGTTTCTGACCTCTATTTTGCCTCTTTTTGCTCGTTTCTCACCTGTAATTTGCCTCTTTCTGCTCGTTGCTGACCTTTATTTTCCCTCTTTCTGCTCGTTTCTCACCTCTCTTTTGCCTCTTGGTGCTGGTTTGTGACCTCTATTTTGCCTCTTTCTTCTCGTTTCGCACCTGTATTTTGCCTCTTGCTGCTCATTTCTGACCTTTATTCTGCCTCTTTCTGCTCGTTTCTCACCTTTATTTTGTCTCTTTCTGTTAGTTGCTGACCTTAATTCTGCCTCTTTTACTGGTTGCTGACCTTTATTCTGCCTCTTGCTGCTCGTTTCTGACCTTTATTCTGCCTCTTTCTGCTCGTTTCTCACCTTTATTTTGTATCTTTCTGCTCATTGCTGACCTTTCTTTTGCATCTTTCTGCTTGTTGCTGACCTTTATTTTGTCTCTCCCTGCTTGTTTCCCACCTTTATTTTGCCTCTCCCTGCTCGTTTCTCACCTTTATTCTGCTTCTTTCTGCTCATTTCTCACCTTCATTTTTCCTCTTTCTGCTTGTTTCTGACCTTTATTCTTCCTCTTTTTGCTCTCTTCTGCCCTTTATTTTGCCTCTTTCTGCTCGTTTCTCACCTTTATTTTTTGCCTTCTGCTCATTTCTTCTCATTATCTTGCCTCTTTCTGCTCGTTACTTACCTTTATTTTGCCTCTTTCTGCTATTTATTATCAGTATTTTGCCTCTCTCTGCTGATTTCTCACCTTTATTTTGCCTCTCTCTACTCCCTTGTGACCTTTATTTTGCCTCTTTCTGCTCATTTCTCACCTTTATTTTGTGCTTTCTGCTTGTTGCTGACCTTTATTATGCCTCTTTCTGCTCTTTCCTACCTTTATTTAGCCTCTTTCTGCTCGTTGCTCACATTTATTTTGTCTCTTTCTGACATTTATTCTGCCTCTTTCTACTGGTTGCTGACCTTTATTCTGCCTCTTGCTGCTGGTTTCTGACCTCTATTCTGCCTCTTTTTGCTCCCTTCTGACCTTTATTCTGCCTCTTTCTGCTCCCTGCTGACCTTTATTCTGCCTCTTTCTGCTCGTTTCTGACCTCTATTTTGCCTCTTTCTGCTCATTGTTGACCTTCATTTTCCCTCTTTCTGCTCGTTTCTCACCTTTGTTCCGCCTCTTGGTGCTGGTTTGTGACCTCTATTTTGCCTCTTCTCGTTTCTCGCCTTTATTTTGTCTCTTTCTACTCGATTCTCACCTGTATTTTAACTCTTTCTGCTCGTTTCTTACCAGTATTTTGCCTCTTGCTGCTCATTTCTGACCTTTATTCTGCCTCTTTCTGCTCCGTTCTCACCTTTATTTTGTATCTTTCTGCTCATTGCTGACCTTTATTTTGCATCTTTCTGCTCGTTGCTGACCTTTATTTTGCCTCTCCTTGCTCGTTTTTCACCTTTATTTTGCCTCTTTCTGCTCATTTCTGACCTTTATTCTGCCTCTTTCTACTCGTTTGTCACCTTTATTTTGCCTTTCTGCTCATTGCTGATCATTATTTTGCCTCTTGCTGCTGATTTCTCACGTTTATTTTCACTATTTCTGCTCCCTTCTGACCTTTATTCTGCCTCTTTCTGATCATTTCTCATCTTTATTTTGCGCTTTCTGCTCATTGAGTCTAATTTTTTTGCCTCTTTCTGCTTGTTACTCACCTTTTGCCTCATTCAGCATTACAGCCTGCGTGGAGAACATGCCCAGGCCCCTATTCCCTGGCTAAGTGTCGAACCAGGATGCTCATATCAATCACAACGCTGCATCGCAGCGTTGTGATTGGTCAGGTAAGCCTGGGTGCTTACCAATCACATTGCTGCATTGCAGCGTTGTGATTGGTCAGGGGAGCCTGGCTGTGCTTCCTGTTCCTCGAGTCTAGACGAGGAGAGCAGGAGCAGAGGCGCAGGATCAGGCGACAAGGTAGGTGTTCATTTTTTTATTACATTGCGCACTTCCCCGCCCCCCACGCCCGCCCCGCCACCCGCGAGCCATGCACTGACTAACATCTGAATGATTTTTTTAATTTGCAAAAAGCTCTGAAGTATTTCCTCACAGCAACTTAAATCCAATTAGATCCAGATCATGTTGTTTCAATAAAATCAATCTTTATTTGGATTGTTATACAGCCAGCCAACACGCCTTTTGAGGTGTGATCCTCTTCTTCAGGGCATAGCACTCACCCATTCCTACGCTTCCTCCTCAAAATCCTCCAGTTTCAGGTCTTTTTGCTCTCTTTGAACCTTTATTCTCCCTCTTTCTGGTCGTTTCTGACATTTATTCCACCTCTTTCTGGTTGTTTCTGACCTTTATTCTGCCTCTGTCTGCTCATTTCCGACCTTTATTCTGCCTCTTTCTGCTCCCTTCTGCCCTTTATTTTGCCTCTTTCTGCTCCCTTCTGACCTTTATTCTGCCTCTTTCTGCTCATTTCTCACCTTTATTTTGCCTCTTTCATCTTGTTTGTCACCTTTATTTTGCCTCTTTCTGCTCTTTGCTGACCTTTATTCTGCCTCTTTCTGCTCGTATCTGACCTTTATTCTGCCTCCTGCTGCTGTTTTCTGACCTCTATTCTGCCTCTATGTGCTTCCTTCTGACCTTTTTTCTGCCTCTTTCAGTTCCCTTTTTACCTTTATTCTGCCTCTTGCTGCTCTTTTCTGGCCTCAATTTTACCTCTCTCTGCTCATTTCTCACCTGTATAGTACCTCTTGCTGCTCGTTGCTGACCTTTATTTTGGCTCTTTCTGCTCGTTTCTCACCTTTTTTTTGCCTCTTGGTTCCAGTTTCTGACCTCTATTCTGCCTCTTTTTGCTCCCTTCTGACCTTTATTCTGCCTCTTCCTGCTCCCTTATGACCTTTATTCTGCCTCTTTCTGACCTTCATTCTGCCTCTTGCTGCTCGTTTCTTACCTCTATTTTGCCTCTTTATGCTCGTTTCTGACCTTTATTCTGCCTCTTTCTGCGTGTTTCTTACCTTTATTTTGCCTCTTTCTGCTCATTGCTGACCTTTATTCTGCCATTTTCTGCCCCTTTCTGACATTTATTCTGCCTCTTTCTACTTGTTTCTCACCTTTGTTCTGGCTCTTTTTTGTCGTTGCTGACCTTTATTCTGCCTCTTGCTGCTGGTTTATGACCTTTATTCTGCCTTAACAGTTAAGAGAGTGTGTGTTGCAGCAGCAAGGTATAGAAGTGATAGGCACAGCTTAGGTACCCACATGCAGGTAGACACCAAACCCTAACTCTCAAAACATTAATGTGATAATGGGGCATTGCCATACCAAGTAAAATGAGAATCCATTTTGAATTGCAAGAAAATTGTACCAATTTGAAGAAGCATCCTGTCATTCAAAACACCAGGAGCACCACAGTATAATGATTAAGTGCCTTCCTACCAGGATGGCAGCAAATCCTCAACAATGTCAATTTTGGGAGATATATTCTCAAATATTAAACAACAAAGTGGGATTAACGGATTACAGGCCTGACGCTACTTCCTTGAATACCAAACCCAACGGTCTCAGTTCAAAATGTTTTCAACTTAATTGGAGGTGCACAAACATCTTAATAATTTCTGAAAATTGCAAAAAGCATTGAAGTATTTCCTCACAGCAAATTAAATCCAATTAGATCCAGATCATGTTGTTTCAATAAATTCAATCTTTATTAGGATTATAATACATCCAGCCAACACGTGTTTCGAGGTGTGATCCTCTTCTTAAGGGCATAGCACTCGCCCATTCCTATGCTTCCTCCTCATAATCCTCCAGTTTCAAGTCTTTTTGCTCCCTTCGAACCTTTATTCTCCATCTTTCTGGTCGTCTCTGACCTTCATTCTGCCTCTTTCTGCTCGTTTCTCAACTTTATTCAGCCTCTTTCTGGTCGTTGCCCACCTTTATTATGCCTCTTTGTGCTCATTTCTGACATTTATTCTACCTCTTTCTGCTCGTTTCTCACCTTTATTTTGCCTCTTTCTGACCTTTATTCTGCCTCTTTCTGGTCGTTGCCTACCTTTATTCTGCCTCTTTCTGCTCATTTCTGACCTTTATTCTGCCTCTTTCTGCTCATTTCTCACCTTTATTTTGCCTCTTTCTGCTTGTTTCTGACCTTTATTCTTCCTCTTTCTGCTCCCTTCTTCCCTTTATTTTGCCTCTTTCAGCTCGTTTCTCATCATTATTCTGCCTCTTGATGCTCGCTTCTGACCTCTATTTTGCCTCTTTCTGACCTTTATTATATCTCTTTCTGCTTGTTTCTGACCTTTATTTTTCCTCTCCTTGCTCCCTTCTGCCATTTATTTTGCCTCTTTCTGCTTGTTTCTCAACTTTATTTTGCCTTTTTTCTGCTCGTTGCTGACCTTTATTTTGCCTCTTTCTGCTTGGTGCTTACCTTTAGTCTGCCTTTTCTGCTCATTTTTTACCTTTATTGTGCCTCTTTCTGCTCGTTGGTGATCATTATTTTGCCTCTTGTTGCTGGTTTCTGACCTTTATGCTGCCTCTATTTGCTCCCTTCTGCCCTTTATTCTGCCTCTTTCTGCTCTTTTCTGCCCTTTATTCTTCCTCTTTCTGCTCGTTTCTGACTTTTATTTTGCCTCTTTCTGCTCGTTGGTGATCATTATTTTGCCTCTTTCTGCTCGTTTCTGACCTTTATTCTGCCTCTTTCTGCTCATTGTTGATCATTATTTTGCCTCTTTCTGCTCGTTTCTGACCTTTATTTTGCCTCTTTCTGCTCGTTGGTGATCATTATCTTGCCTCTTGAAGCTGGTTTCTGACCTTTATTCTGCTTCTTGATGCTCGTTTCTGACCTTTATTCTGCTTCTTGATGCTAGTTTCTGACCTCTATTTTGACTCTTTCTGCTCTTTTCCCCTCAAGACCCCTGCGGTCCCAGGCGGCTCCACTCCTCCTGCAGGGGCCTGCATTGCTGCTGCACGAGGGAGC
Organism: Calotriton arnoldi; assembly: GCA_963921515.1. Lineage (NCBI taxonomy): Eukaryota > Metazoa > Chordata > Amphibia > Caudata > Salamandridae > Calotriton > Calotriton arnoldi. The sequence continues at coordinate 29,234 of CAWUFW010018168.1, forward strand.
TGCCAAGTATATGAGATAAGTATCCAGATTATACAGTAGCATGTACATGAAAATAACAGATTGTAAGAACATACCCTCAATCCTAGTATTGTTCCATATCTCATCTATTTTTGCCTCTTACATTGGCTTGAGGTAATGCAGCTAGCAATCTGTTTTATCCATGTACACGAAGTCATGAGAACCTCTGGTGAAACCGTATGTTTGGAGAAATGGAATAATGCATGTTGCTTATTATACTAGGCTGGAGTGTACGTTGTTACAATCTGTTATTTTCATGTACATGCTATTGTATAATCTGGATACTTATATCTATTAACCATTGCAATATGGCCGTTCCTGGTTCACTGTCTCTACTGTGGGGACGAAGTCTTACCCACTCTGCTTCGATTTACAACACTGTTAATAATATTACTCTTAGCCTATCTCAGTTTTTCCCACCCTTCCTTACTACACTACTCCGGGTATTATTACTATGTATTCTATTCTTGGGATCTTCATACGTGCATTCTTATTTTATTTTTTCAATCGCAGGACGTTTTCAGTGGGATGCAAACGTAATTCGGTTTATTTATGACTCAACATGTTTCAATTTTTTCCCATTTGCTAGCCCCCCCCCGTGCATCCGCTTCTCACTTCGGAGACGCGCGGTTTGCACACACCGACTGCTCGTCTCCAAGGTAACTGACAACAATGTTTTTTAATTTTAATTGTAACTTGCGGGCTTGTACCCAATAGGAATATTGTTAGACCCATGACCTCTGAACAAAGAAGGGTCGGAACTACGTACAGCACAGCCACCTGCACATGTAATAAGTGCCGGGGACTGAAAGTTCTCGCACCTTTTGATGTGTTTTGAGAGGGTTTCCCTACACAAAGTTATTTATGGTCGCCTCGTACTCTGTGTTTTACGGCATAATGTTCCTTTCTCTGCGTTTGTTCTCTTTTTTACTCATAAAGAGGCATATCTAGCAAGCTGCTTCGCGTGGCCTGTGTATAATTTGCAACTATACTGGAGAGGGCTTCCTCACTACAGGGATTTTGTTTATATTCTGTAGGCAGGAATTTATCAAGGTCTCCGCCTCACTGTTACTACTGATACCCTTACGCTGCAGGAGTGTATACCTCCCATGACTATATGGGTAAGAGTATTTGGGAAATGCCCTACTCTGGATCCCGGTTTCATGTTTTGTTGTCTTATTGTCTATTCTATTTACTGTAGGAGTAATCCTAATCCATAACCGACCATCAAACTGATATATCGATTTATAGACTGCAGTGTCTTTTAAGAATACAAATAGAATTTAGGGACATAGTTAGACACAGAGGGTCCCACAGGAGAACGGCTTTTTAACAATGTGTTATTTCACATGGTTCTTAGGGTACTCCAGTTCCCCTTGTTTTACTCATTCTTCTTTTTACTTTTGCTCTCTACTAGTTTTGAACTTTAGCAGAACTACTGACTCGCAGAGGGTGTTCTACTCCTGCATGTTTTGAACTACAGGTTAGCTCCATAACGGTTTCTATTTTGTATTAATCCACATTACTCTTTATAGGGTCACTTATTAATTGCTATTATGTACTTTTATTATTAGAATTGTTTGTGGTCCTTCCACCCTACCAGACTTCGTTTTTGGTGGACATTCTATATTTACTGCAAGAACCCATCCATTGATTCATGTTGTATGGGGGATCCTATTTCCCTTACTTTAGTAAGCCTTTACTTTTTCCTAGCAAACGATTTCACTTTCATACTGTTTTTCTTCTTGGTGGAATAATCTTTCTTATTGCTCTTGAGGCTTTTTTCACAAATTAGACTTTTGATCTTCAAACTTTTTCCAGGACAACATTGTTTCTTTAGGTCAGTGCCTTCTTCTATTTTCGTCCCGCTAATCCCTGCACTATTTGGTGTCTCTGTGGCTTACTGGTGCACCTGTGAGGATCACTGTCGGCGGTTCTAAACTTATTTATAATTTTTTTTCTGGGAATGTCGTACTTGACTCTAGGTTATCTCTAATACTACTTTTCATCTATATTTTTTTGCACATTTTGGGTGAGGTATATATTTTTCTCATATTAATGTATGTACTCTTGTAGCTCACTATTACAGCACGAGTACTTATACTCTTTCATCCTAGGATATATGTAACCAGCTGTAATTTGTAGTACAGAAACGTATATATATTTTTTAGTGGCACACTTGAATGACTGTATGTATATATTCACAAAATCAGAAAAATAAGGGGAGAAAGAGGGATATGCTAGGTCCACCCCCCAAAAATGATCAAGAATTACAAAACACCGAAATCTCGGTTATGGAAACCTAGCCAGTTTTTTCAGAAAATTAAATTTACTAATATAAGATTCAGAAAAAATAGTTAGTAAAGGAAAAATGTCCTTTCTTGAGTCCCTCACTCACCATGGTTTCCCATGGTGACATGCTTCATCATAGGGGCCATCCCAACCCGCTACGGGCTGAGGCGTGCTACGACTTGCGACACTACGTAGGAGCACTACTTGTGAGTGACTATGGGTGGTGCAGTGATGGGGGTGGAGTGGGTGAGACTAAAAATATCTAGCTAGTGGGCAAAAAGAATTTATTCAGGCTCCTAGCCGATATATTAAAAACGGGGTTGGTCGCTAGGGTGTCTGTTTTTAATTAGTCAGGGGTCCCTAGTGAACGTCAACTAGTTTTGAGCTACCCCAGTGCTCTTCTTCAGGACAAACAGGGTCCAGCCCTGTTTAGTACCACTCCAAAGTGACCTAAGGATAGGAAAAAATGCTGCAAAATACTAGCAGGCAAGATTTAATACATACAGTACTTTGATCACGTAGTATCTGTAATAGAGAAAGGATAAAAAACATTATCAAGTACAGTCTATGTACTGTATAGGTAGTTATTGAAACCATGTTGATACTGATCATTTGAATCTAAAACAGAAAACGGCATACGAGACCTACTTCATGCTATGTAGGTAAGTGAAAACGCCATGCTGCACATTAACTACATATAATCAGACACTCACTGCTGGTGTGTGTTGTTAAGAGCTCTCCCATAAGATCCTTGTGTGGTTATGAGAGCTATCGGCATCTCAATAGTCATATTATACTATAGGGCCAGCTTAGTTTAAACACAAAAAACTAAAAACCAAAAAGGAATACCACATGACATTACCCTTGGTGAGTAGATTGTCAGTAATCTGGGACATGCCAGGCAATTAGGTGAATGCTTATTTGCCAGGAAATAGAATGAAATGAAAGAGCATAAACCTAGAAAAACATACTAATATACCCAGACAAAACAATATGACAAAGAAAATACAGTGACATAATAAAACACATACTAATTATGGAGCAACAATGTGCTTCATGGTCTGAGAGGGGCTGGAGAGATCATCGCCACTGTAGGAGAAAGGAAAAACAAAGCGATAATGAAAGCTTTGTAGCAAAAAGAGAGAGGGGGTGAGTTGCACTGTGAGAGGCCCTGCTGTCTGCCCAGTCCGGTGCTGTGGAGAGAATAACTTACTTGAGAATGAAAACTGCTCCGGCTGTTGCCTGCTTCCCTCCCGACCGCATATTAACAAGTGAGTCCCTACTGCTTGTTTTTAAAGGGTGTTTTCCCGCCGATTCATGTTTAGGAGACTAGAGCGGAAACTAAAGAACAAAATGGCCACCTTCTATGGCTCAATGTGGCTGCCATTTTGGGAAGGTAAAATACTCGTTAGTGCCTATTGGGAAGGGTATAAGGTGATTAGAGGCAATACAAAGGTGATGAACAAATACATACAATGTACCTCACAATGATATACAAAAGAGGTCTAATACGAGTTCCTATCATTATGGGAAGGTAAAATACTCGTTAGTGCCTAATGATAAGAGTTTAAGGTGATTAGAGGCTAAACAAGGAAGACAAACAAATACATACAATGAGCCTCACAATGATATACAAAGAGGTCTAATACGAGTGCCTATTGTTGAATCACTAAGGTGATTAAGACGTACTCATATAAAACAAACATACAGATGAATGCTGTATTTTCACTCCCTGAAAAAGTGTTTGATTATGAACAGAGAGTAATTGCAACTGATCGACTGACTCTTAGCGTGTCATATATAGGGTGATTGGTATTTGCTCAGGAGTTTCCCAATAGATGTAATGCCAGAGGAGATTGATAGCTTGACCTCTGGTTAAGAGGGAATTTGATCAGATGACTTTTCTAATTGCAGGGTGACTGGTATTCTTTCAAAAACATACCCCTTAGATGTAATGTCAGAGGAGACTGTTATTTAGAGAACTGACCCCACGGAATATTATCATTCAAGCCTTGAGTGTCTGTACATAATTTAAAAACCCAGCGTTGTTCTCTCTCTAGAAGTCGCTGTTCGAGATTGTCATTACATTTGATATGTTCCAGGACCACCCACCTCATGTCGTTAGGTGTATGTTGTTTTTCGATAAAATGGGTTGACATTTTTGTTGTCGCCCGCTTGCACCTGATGTTACTACGGTGCTCCACAATCCTAGTACTGACTTTTCGTGTAGTCATGCCTACGTAGTGGAGATTACAGGTGCAGGTAATCAGATATACCACACCTGTGGTGTTACAATTAGTGAAACTGCGGAGTTCCCATGTCATTTGATTGTTAAATGTCACTCTTTTAGTTGCTGACGTGAGGTGACATACGCTGCAGTTATTACACGGGTAATGTCCTGTAGGCAGAGTTTGTAGGATTCTTTGTCCATCAGATTTGGTATTAATCTTGGGACGAGTGTGGACAAAGTAGTTCTTAAGGTTTTTCCTTTTCTGTGACTGAACATTGGTTTGGGTATGTCTAGGTTGGCACTGTTCAGTGTCCGCCAGTGTTTTTTGATTATTTTAGACACCTTGTTAGATGCTATGTTATAAGTTGTTATACATATTGGTCTCTTTTCTTGTGTGTTTTTATTTAGTCTGGGTTCAAGGAGGGAATCTCTGTTGTTATTGCTCGCTCTTTTCTTGGCTGCTGATATGAGGTGCTTAGGATACTGCCTGGCTGTCAATTTCTCCGCCAAATCCTTTGCTTGGGTATAGTAATCCGTTTTCTCAGTACAATTTCTTCTTAGACGTAGAAATTGACCGAAAGGTAAATTGTCTTTTAGTTGTTTGGGATGAAAACTATCGTAAATCAAAAGACAATTTCTTGCAGTCGGTTTGAAATGCGTGGTTGTGGTCAGGCTACCTTGGTTCGCTGTGATGTTAAGGTCCAGAAAGACCACTTGGGACCTGCTCATAGTGTTGGTGAACTTTAAAAATGGATCCTGTAGATTCAACCAATTAATCACCCTATATATGACACGCTAAGAGTCAGTCGATCAGTTGCAATTACTCTCTGTTCATAATCAAACACTTTTTCAGGGAGTGAAAATACAGCATTCATCTGTATGTTTGTTTTATATGAGTACGTCTTAATCACCTTAGTGATTCAACAATAGGCACTCGTATTAGACCTCTTTTGTATATCATTGTGAGGCTCATTGTATGTATTTGTTTGTCTTCCTTGTTTAGCCTCTAATCACCTTATACTCTTATCATTAGGCACTAACGAGTATTTTACCTTCCCATAATGATAGGAACTCGTTTTAGACCTCTTTTGTATATCATTGTGAGGCACATTGTATGTATTTGTTCATCACCTTTGTATTGCCTCTAATCACCTTATACCCTTCCCAATAGGCACTAACGAGTATTTTACCTTCCCAAAATGGCAGCCACATTGAGCCATAGAAGGCGGCCATTTTGTTCTTTAGTTTCCGCTCTAGTCTCCTAAACATGAATCGGCGGGAAAACACCCTTTAAAAACAAGCAGTAGGGACTCACTTGTTAATATGCGGTCGGGAGGGAAGCAGGCAACAGCCGGAGCAGTTTTCATTCTCAAGTAAGTTATTCTCTCCACAGCACCGGACTGGGCAGACAGCAGGGCCTCTCACAGTGCAACTCACCCCCTCTCTCTTTTTTGCTACAAAGCTTTCATTATCGCTTTGTTTTTCCTTTCTCCTACAGTGGCGATGATCTCTCCAGCCCCTCTCAGACCATGAAGCACATTGTTGCTCCATAATTAGTATGTGTTTTATTATGTCACTGTATTTTCTTTGTCATATTGTTTTGTCTGTGTATATTAGTATGTTTTTCTAGGTTTATGCTCTTTCATTTCATTCTATTTCCTGGCAAATAAGCATTCACCTAATTGCCTGGCATGTCCCAGATTACTGACAATCTACTCACCAAGGGTAATGTCATGTGGTATTCCTTTTTGGTTTTTAGTTTTTTGTGTTTAAACTAAGCTGGCCCTATAGTATAATATGACTATTGAGATGCCGATAGCTCTCATAACCACACAAGGATCTTATGGGAGAGCTCTTAACAACACACACCAGCAGTGAGTGTCTGATTATATGTAGTTAATGTGCAGCATGGCGTTTTCACTTACCTACATAGCATGAAGTAGGTCTCGTATGCCGTTTTCTGTTTTAGATTCAAATGATCAGTATCAACATGGTTTCAATAACTACCTATACAGTACATAGACTGTACTTGATAATGTTGTTTATCCTTTCTCTATTACAGATACTACGTGATCAAAGTACTGTATGTATTAAATCTTGCCTGCTAGTATTTTGCAGCATTTTTCCTATCCTTAGGTCACTTTGGGGTGGTACTAAACAGGGCTGGACCCTGTTTGTCCTGAAGAAGAGCACTGGGGTAGCTCAAAACTAGTTGACGTTCACTAGGGACCCTGACTAATTAAAAACAGACACCCTAGCGACCAACCCCGTTTTTAATATATCGGCTAGGAGCCTGAATAAATTCTTTTTGCCCACTAGCTAGATATTTTTAGTCTCACCCACTCCACCCCCATCACTGCACCACACATAGTCACTCACAAGTAGTGCTCCTACGTAGTGTCGCAAGTCGTAGCACGCCTCAGCCCGTAGCGGGTTGGGATGGCCCCTATGATGAAGCATGTCACCATGGGAAACCATGGTGAGTGAGGGGACTCAAGAAAGGACATTTTTCCTTTACTAACTATTTTTTCTGAATCTTATATTAGTAAATTTAATTTTCTGAAAAAACTGGCTAGGTTTCCATAACCGAGATTTCGGTGTTTTGTAATTCTGTATATATTCACAGCCTTGAAGAAGTCACAAGCTGCTGAATAATGTGACTCTTGTCTAGCTTTTACTTCCAAAGTATTAACAGAAGAACTTACAGAAGTGGGAGACCTGCTACAATTCTTTAACCCATTCAATCTGCAAACCAATAGCTTTGTAGAGAGGTTGCGCTGCTTGTATACAGTGGCCTTGACTACAAGGAGGTGCTTCATGGCTAAATAACATATATACGGCCGAGAAGGCAGTATACAATTTGCTATGGCATGCATTACTAAACTGCACAATTTATGGAATAATAATTTGGCATGAAACTTCATATAATCAATCACACCTTGAACTATTACAGGTTTTACAAAAGTCCAAAGTTTGTCTAAAGTGCAAGCCACTGCCCCTTCCACCTCTGCTGCTGCTGGCTGGTCACCAAGTGCTGGAGACTAGTGATGGAGCAAACAGCTGAATAGCCCGTGCCAGTAGTAGCTACAGAAAAAACAAGAACTAATATTACAACTATTGCCTGGGTCTAAGAAATGAAAGCATGTGTAAATCGAGTAAGTTCACAGCAAGCTGCAGTTGAGCCAACAAACTCTCTCCTTGATTTGCAACCATATCAAAACATATCTTGACAAGCGGTAAGCAATGTGGCAGATGAAAATGAAAGCAAACAAGACATGGATCTTATCTATGTTTCACATGCATTACACTAATAATGAATGTGCTATACAATGCACCAGAAAGCCACTAAACCTAAACTCAAAACTGTTAGGATGGGAAATTTCTTTTTATAGAACAAAAGGATGGGGAACAGCAAAATGATGCACACATAAGTTTCCATTCATACAGATTTAAATTAGATCTAAGTCTAAGTTTTGTGCCCTGCATTATCTGCACCAACCATTGGTAGATTCCTTCAAAATAAATAGCAGAAATAAATGTAATACGTCTAGTCTAACAGAAACCTGCCCATTCCCATCACTGATAGTTTCAGACTCATCTTTCTGCGTACAAGAATAAAAGATTGATTTAAACCAATGGAGTCCAATGATTCCAAAGATTCCAGAAGGAAAACAATATAAGATCAGCAGTGTTTTGTATGGATAGGTGCCTTCCCAATTCATCTTTAGATAGTGCATGTACAGCACATGCTGCACATCATGGTGAGAGAATTCACTTAAAAGGTAATTCTGCAGTTAACCAAACTGCAGAGTCACAGTTCAAATATTCAAAATCGCTCACCTAGATGCTAGATACTAGAATTGATTCAAAAATAACCTTAGCAATTCAATGGTCGCACAATAAAAAAAGCCTGTCTCTAGGATTTCAAGCAAAATGGACTTGATAAAGTCATAATAGTAAGTGTAGTTAAATTTAATATACCAAATTAGCCTACCCGACTTGACTAAATAAAGGCAGCTCATGACAGTATAAGTTAAGCTCATACCAGTGTCTCTGCTATTCTGCACATGTTACATGAGTACTATTGATGGCCATCAATGCCAAAGGCAAACCATCAATATGTATTACAGTATAAAACAAACTCTTCTGCAATCGAAAAACTGCCACCTTTGTCACTCACAAAAGAAGTGGTCCCATTCAATATAGTTTATATTGATCATGTCGGTCCACTTCCTCAAAAACAATAAATTTGAATGCGTACTTGTAGTAGTCGGTGTATGCCGTCTCATCATACTGGTCTGACCACAGCTCCAGGTCACGGCTCATGCTGTCACAAAAGATTTATTGTACGTAGTAGCAATCAGAGTGGTGTATGCCTTTCACTGGGAAAAAGGGCTAGCTTTTACTTCAAACTATGAACAAGATTACTTACAGAAGTGAGAGTACTGCTGCAACTCTTTAACCCATTCAATCTGCAATCGAACAGCATTGTCTAGAGGTCGCATAGATTGATTAAACAGGCCTTGACTACAAGTTGGTGCATCATGCCTAAATAACATATATAGTGCTAAGAAGGAATTACACAATGTGTCTTGACATGTATTACAAAACTGTACATCTTATGAAATAATTATCTGACATGAAACTCTGTATGATCAGTCATACCTTGATCTGGAACATAATTTACAAAAGACCAAAGTTTGTCTTAAATGCAAGTCTCTGCCCCTTCCACCTCTGTTGCTGCTGGCTGGTTACCAAACACTGGAGGTTAATGATGGAGCAAACAGCTGAATAGCCTTTCCAGTGATTGCTACAGAAGGAACAAGAACAGTAATATTAGCACCATTGGTTGGATCTCAGATATGAAAGCCGGTACCTTAACTACCCTCTTGATTTGTAACTGTATCAAAACAAAACTCTACAAGGGGTAAGCTCTGGGGCAGTTGTAAATGAGAGCTAGCAATGAATGGATCATGTCTATGCTGGATAGTCATGACACTAATATTGAACTTGATAAGCAGAGCACCAGAAAGCCACTGAACTCGGACTCAGAACGGTTGGGGTGTGGAATCTTTCATAGAGCAAAAGGATGGGGAAGAGCGAAATGATTCACTCAGCATCAGTTTTTATTCATACCAATTTGAATAGGGTCTAAATCAAAGTCTAACTATGGCCAGATAGGTGGACTCTGTGCTAGTGTGCACGTACTAAATGCAAATGACTTCCCTGTACTTATCTCTGGGTCATCTTTTACATCATTTTGTTTACAGAATGGATCACAATGGTAGTATTCCTTGTTCAAGTGGTGCACAGACACAATTTACCAGATATTGAAGACAAGAGCCATTTAAAGTAAATGTAAACCAACAAGGTTCATCTCGTCTTGTCATGTAGTTGCTAATAATGCATAGGAACTGCGCATTTAGACAATATAAACTAAGGGATTGGTGTCCCGACTGATTCCAGACACCCCCAAAGGATATGTTAGCCTTGAGACCAGCTAGCTCACAGTGCCACCATAAGGGGTAACCTTACCAAGGAGTGAATAGGGGTAACTTTACCAAGGAGCGAATAGTTTCTGGCAACTATCGAACATGACAACCCTTGATCCTTCAGGGATCGTGGAAACAGTGGCAGTACCTTTCGCTCAGTAAATTGTGCTCACTTAGTCTCAGAGAGATACACAGAATAAGCGATGGGGACGTTTTCAATAAGCATTTATTGAACCTTCGTCATTCTAGTATAAAAACATGTTTGCTGCGACAATCATTAGACAGAAATAAATATATACGATTACAAGCACTGACAGAGTAAATAAAAGGTAGAATTTTACCATGGTGCTAAAACAGTGAATATATGAAGGCATATACATACATGACAATAATCAAGCATACTCCTAAGATGCAAACCCTACCTAAGTGTACCTAACATGTATGTAGGTGTAACGCCAAGAATCCCCTAGGAAAGAGCCTACCCCATTACCTGATGGGAGAGAACGAAGGACCCTGTCTTGGTCTGGAGTTGGAAACCCTGCAAGGGATGTCAGACCACTGCATGCAGGAGCTTCAGCAGGCCGCGACCTCACGTCTAGTGTCAGCATGAAAGCTTCTCCTCTGTTCCCCCAGTGAAGATGTGGTTCTTTTATACCCAAAAAGTTCCCTCAGAGGATCTACCTAGATATGTGATGGTTTGCCATTATGTATGGTGGACCTGTCGTCCAAGGATGATTATAGCGGTGACTTTTGTACAGAGTGATGGTAATCCTGCTGTGTATGTCCTGGGCAGAGGATTATGATATGATACTAGGAAACCTCATGCATAATAAACGAGGCCAGTTTCGTAGAAAACTGATCGACATTTATTCAGCACATACCTAGGTATAAGGTCAGTGTCAGAACCCGTTATGCAGAGCAAGGTAGGACGAAATGTAGGTAAAATGTCATGTAGCTACCTAGGGCTATATCGGGGTACATTGGGGCTCATAACACCCACTCCTCATCCGAAGGTCGATAAGGTCAGCTACTGCTAAAATATGCCTTTCTAAAAAGCATAAAAACATTGTTATAGAAACCAGTGTAAAAACATCTAAAAACATGGTGTTATATCGTTCTTAGGCACATTATCGACATTGCTAAGTTAGCATGAGCTTCGCTGCCAATGCTGCTTTTGCGCCCGCTACTACATGACTTTGTTTTTGCAAGACTTTGTTTGTGCCTTTCACATGAGAACGGGTTGCCTTTCACGTTCTCTGCCTTTCCTGGAGTTTAGTCTGAACACGATTTGCAGGGTCGATAAACAATGTCCTTTGTTATTCTGTTCTGGTCAGTCCCGAGCACCTAGACATAACATGCTACACAGCTACAGTACTGAAGACTCGTGCTTTGATATTACGTTGTTGCATGTTGTTTTAACACACTTGGAGAAAGCTGTTCCATGGAGAAGAGCTCTGCTGTTCCTATGATGTAAACCTTACATCCAGGCTTTAAGGTATGGGGTCTGCTGTCAAAGCCCAGAGATCGTCCTTTTTATAAAATAAACTTCTTCTAGTCAAGGGGAGGGTGGTCAGGTCTATAGGCCCTTATTTCCACAGTCTTTATAAAATGACTTCTCCCTTTGTATTCTATGGAATTGTAACAATGCTAACTGTCCTGAGTTTATGCATTTTGCTGCTAGTAGTGGCACGTATACTGTATTGTAGAGCACAATAGTTAAAATAAACATTTTGAACTATTTCAGTGACTCTGCCTATTCTCGTTGTGGACAGGTATGAGTGAGTGAGCGAAAGAGTACGTCTTGCTCCCGCGATTCCTGAGAGAGTCGGGAGTGTTGTGTTCTGGGTTGTCTAATCATTTGTAGCTCCGTGATCTTTGGAGGAGAACGAATGAGACACTATAGCTAGTCGGTTTGGGATTTTGGGTACTGATGTGGTAGGTTGGTACACCCCTATTCACTGAGGTCCTGTTTTCCTGCGCATAGTTCTGTGTATGTGCAGAATCCCTGCAACATGGCGCCACCAACGTTTGGTCTGGTTCTTATCTGCGAGACGCTTGAGTAGTGCTTGTGCTTGTCCACAATACCCTCGCTTCTGTTTCCGGAGACAGTTGTGATGGTTTAACCTCCTATATTGATGTTTTTATAGGTTCTTTCAAGCTTGAAGTTTTAAAAGGTTTCTCTTTATTCTTAACCCATTATTGCGCTGCCGCGCTCTATGTTGTTATTCTTTATTATCAGTTATGGCGGTCCCGATTCCGGCCGCTAATAGGGCAGCACTCACGGCTTATTTGACTCAGAATGGAGTCCCTAATGCTGGTGTTGCGCTAATTTTTGTAGTGGAGGCTGATGCTGCTTACCGCTTTGAAGTGTTTTATTCTTGGGTCACCTTTCCAGCGGTGGATGGGACGTATAACTTGTTTCACGAATATACGCCTACGGCCCTTCCTAATGCTTATCAGCCCTATCGGCCTCTTGAGATTCCGCTTACAGCTTGGCAACACCAAATTTAGTTTAATGGCGCCCTTCCTCACCCAATAACGCTGGTCCGTTTAGGTCCTTTATCGATAGATGGGGCCACGTGGCCCGTTTTGGCTGGATATACCCCTCACCCGTGTCATTTGACAACGGCGACGCTAGCAGAACTGCACGTGTTACATACGTCTTTGATACGCGTGCATAGGGCTGTTCTACAGTTCATGTCGCGCAACTTTCAGGTGGGACCACCTGGCGTTGCTGCGCAACCTGCGGGACCTGGTGGTGTAACCGTCAGTCCGCTTATGGTTAATTCGGTAATGGGCACGTGTCCACAAAATAAGGATGAATTACCTTATTGGCTTGCTGAAAAATTTGGACAACTAGAGGCTGTCTTTCCAAATACTTCTCCTGTGGATAAACACAGGATTTTGACTATTAGTTTGCCTAAAGACTTGCTTCCCGAGTTGGCTGATTGTAACACCTGGGGCAAGGTGTTTGCAGCGGTCTATTCGAAGTGTTTCGGCACTCCCTCCATGGCCGTGCTCCCCTCAGTGATTAAACGTGTTCAGGATGAACATGGAGCCAAAGCGGCTGTGGAGCTGGGGATGAGATTGGTGGGGGTGTTCAACGTGGTTGCTGATATGATCCTTGCCAATTTCAAGGGAGATGCAGTAAGCTTTCAAGTGGCAAACCACTTGGAGGCTGTCCCTGATGTGGACAAGCCACGCGAATTAGCAAACATTATTGCAAAGGCTTATGAGACCATAGGCCGCAATAGTTTGGGAGTTAAGCCTTTTACTCAAACGCAAACTCAATCTCACACTCAACAAAAAGTCCAGACGGATAAAGATGGACGTCCGTTCTTTCCTAAAAAGAACTGGAAAAATAAAAAACAGGGGCAGCAGCGACAGAAGCAAGGTTCGCGTGCTGGTTCACCGACACCTGAGTCTTCTGAGTGTACTTATGACATGCGCGACCGCACTAAAATAAAGTCTCCTGATAGATTTCAGGTCCCTGATCAATGTTCTCCTCGTTCTTCACAGGACACTTCTGGCTCTCAAGTCGGAGGAGGGGAACGGCAAGATCGTGGCAAGAGTCAACCTGCGCCACAGGGACGTGATCAGCCTCAACAGTTTGAAGGCAAAGGAAAACAAGAGGATCTACCTCGTTTTTGACCCCCGTTTCAGAAGAAAAAAGTTGCCGGTCTAACAGCGAGTTATGCCTCAGACGGTGAGAACCCGACTCCTGGATTGGACATGGGCAGTGACTTTGCTCGACAGCGCAGCGGAAGTTACCATAGTGCGGGAGGCTCTGCGTCCCTGTCTGGAGGCGACAGCAACTGATACCTTCGTTACAGTAGAGACTGCTGACACCCGGGTTGCCCTCCAGGATAGGCTCTATGAAATAATTTTCCAAATTGAAGGTGATATACCTCGTCCAATCAAAGCGGTGTTCTGGGAGAATTTAACGTCCTCATATGACATTCTGTTGGCGGAGGCAGATTGGCCTCCACCCTTTGTGTTGGCAGCTCCTGGGGGGAAGACGTGATACTTCCGAGTTGTTCGCGTTACGTCCCTGAAGAGCATGCCCAGACTTTGGCTGCAGGGTGGGCTTGTGCCCTAGCCCCAGTGGTGTATCGTAATCAGGTGGGTTGAGATGTTGATTCACCGGCTCATGAAATACCTTTACGCTCTATGCCTCAGCCACAACCGCAATATCCAATCAGACGTGAAGCAAAAGCTTCCGTTTGTGATATTCTAACACAGTTGGAGTATCAAGGAGTGATTGAATCATGTACATCACCGATGAATAATCCTCTCTTTACGGTATCAAAACCTGATGGTTCTTATCGGATTGTATTGGATTACCGAGAATTGAACAATCATTGTCGCACTTTTGCGGTGCAGAACACTCACAGCTCTGCACTGATGAACAATCTTGTTCGTAAGAAATACAAAACTACACTTGACATTTCTAATGGTTTCTATAGTCACAATCTCGCTCCTGAGAGCCGTGATTTGACAGCATTCACTGCCGTCGGGAATCAGAAAAAATTTGCACGATTGCCTATGGGGTAGAAGAATAGCCCCGGGGCATTTGTAGCACGTGTCGTGTCACTATTGCACGACATAGATCCAGATGCGTTCTCGTACGTTGATGACATTTATCTGATGGACAATGAACTTATGCTGCATCTAGTCCGAGTCGACAATATTATTTTGTCCTTTGCCAACTATGGATACAAATGTAATTTTGCAAAGTCACATATCGCCCATTTGGTGGTGATCTTTTTGGGCTATGAGCTCAATAATGAAGGAAAGGGCTTGGCCCCTCACTTCTTGGAGAAGTGTGCACAATTGCAACCCCCTTCTACACTGAAGAAACTTCAGTCTTTGCTGGGATTTTTGAATTTTGGGAGGACATACATTCCCGATTATGCCCAGCGTATCAAACCGATTTATGCATTGATACAACTGACTTTTTCTTCTGCCAGCTGGCTTCCGGAACATACTTCTATTCTGAATTCTTTGCAAACTGACTTGCTTGCAACTAACTACTTGTTGACGCGTGACAACACCACAAACCTGGTAATACGTATAGTTTCTGGGACAGTGGGTTTCACTTACTTGACGTTCAATGAGGGAGACACAGTTCCGATTGCATACAAATCACATTTATACACTGCTGCTGAAATGTGCTTTTCAACTGTTGAAAAAATCTTGACGGCGGTACAGATGGCAATTCTAAAAGAACGCTCACTGGCACAAGGCAAACGCATTCTTATGGTCACGCCCTTCCCTGCTTTGGAAACCATGACTAAGGCGAGTGTACCTAACTCGAAGGCACTACATTCCCGTTGGATACAATGGGCTACTTCTTTGACATCGGCTGATGTCACATTTATCTTTGATCCTTCCTTACAGACACAGGAGTTTTTACAGTATGAACACGTTCATCCTCCACCCTTGTCTCTGCTTCCTTTACATTAGTACAAATGCATCATTTACACCGATGGCTCGGCTCAACCTGCCACGGGTTCCAAACATGCTTATTCAGCCGCTTGTGCGATTGTTGCTGGCTCAATTGTTAATGGAGAGTTTAAGTCTTCCATTGTGCACACTCAAGCACTTGGAGACTGTACAGCACAATTGGCGGAGCTGCGTGCTCTTGTACTTGCTCTTGAGTTTGCTGATCCAAATGTGAATAATCTTATTGTGTGCGATACTTATTACTGTGCCCAGTCTTTTAATGACAACTTGTTCTTTTGGTCTCTGAATGACTATCGAGATTCCAAAGGCAGCGCAATTAAGCATAAAACGCTTTGGGTTCGAGTGGCAGATCTTAAACAACGTCTGCCCCTCATTCATGTTATACATACTCTTGGCCATCAGCGTGTAGGAGTACATGCTCTTGGTAATTCTTTGGCTGATGAAGCAGCCAAGTCTGCAGTAGCCACGTGTTCTGTAGCAGCAGTTACAATATCCAAGACTAAAATAGATAATGAGATTTTGGCAGCTGTAGCTGCTACGAGGGAGGGAACTGCTTATCCTCAGGGTTTCCCTTCGAAATACTCTTATCATATAACTCCTGAACAAGTTCCTTATGCTTTGATTCCTTCTGTTGGGGAGCGGATGATCCCCAACATGGACCGCAGACCTACATTGATCAAAGCCGCACACGAAGGCATAGCATCTGCGCATGCCGGTGTGTCGGCGACAGTCTCTATTTTACTGCAACGTTACTGGTGGCGTGGTTTATATAAACAGACCCGTAATTATGTCCTTTCTTGTGACATTTGTCAGCAAATTCAAGCCGTCTACGGCCACCCGCCCACCGCAAACACAGCTGTGTATTTCTAATCAACCTTTTGGCTGTATCTATCTTGATCACTGCGGTCCTCTTTCTTCTGATACTGCGTATAAATATATATTTGTTGCAGTTGATTCGTGCACTAGATTCCTTTGGGTTTGGCCACAACGCAGTGCTGACGCTCGAAATGTCATCAGGGATTTGCGTGTCTTTGTAGGGATGTTTGCCTGTGGCACCTTCCATTCTGACCAAGGTCCAGCGTTCGCCTCTAAGGCGTACAAGGATGCGATGAAGTCAATGGGGGTGCTGGTGCAGTTTTCGTCTCCACACAGGGCTGAGGGCAATTCAGTTGTGGAGCGAATGAACCGTGACTTAAAGCAATCCTTGACAGCTAGAGTCTTAGGTACTGGCAGGAGCTGGCTGGCCCATTTGTATGGGGTTCAACGTGCACTTAATAACCTCCCTAGACGATCTCTGGGTGGGCGGACCCCATACAAAATGCTCTTTGGCATTAAAATGTTTAGGCCAGACCTTGATGGTCTAGACGTTGTGGCGGCTGCCGCAACCTTTGACGTAGATAATCATTCTACTGTGTTACAGGATCTACAAAAGACCAGTGACAGCTATGCAACTGAACATTTACCCTCTTCCACTGATGCAGCACTACTGATTCCAGTTGCCGGTTGGCTTCCGAAAGTCGGAGATCTGGTACGAGAAAAGCTGGAGAACAAAAAGAATTTGGTCCCTCTTATCGTGCACCGGTTCCAGTGCTTGGACTGAAGGGTACTCGTACAGTCATTTTACCTCCTTTACCTGGTCGCAAAGACAACAGATATATTTCAGTGGACAATGTCAAGCTACACCATGTGGCCGATTCTGAATAGTGTCACACCTGCAGTTTCGTGCAACGCAATTTCATTGGATCCACTGACTTCATCATCTTCAACCGCTCCTCGTAAGGCTAAGAATGTGATGGACACTATCATTGATCTTTCTCCTGTCCGACCTCTATCTTCTACCGTGGATGTCGAGTATATATATCATCCTGATGAGTCCGTCAGTGAAGTGCCGAACAGTCCTGGAGAACATCAAGAGGACCCAACACTTCCACCTCTGATAAATCAACCTAAGAATGGCTGCTATGGAGATCATGCCAGTCTCTCTTCCGGCTCTTCTTCCTCGACATCCCGTTTGGCTGACACACCGACTAAATTAAGTATTTTTTTCTCTTGGTTCAAAAACACTTACCTGGTCCCTCCTTGGACCTACATTTGGTTGCTGCTTGTCCTGAGTTTTCTCTTCATGTCAATTGGTTTTGTGACAGTGTTCTTTTTGCTCATCAATGGTTATTATTTGCCAGAATGCTCTGCAGTGAACTTGGTCGATGGAGTTCTGGCCCCTCACGTATCGTCCCATATCATGAAACGTGATCGGTCTCATGTTAACATTTCAGCATTCCCGATTCCAGATGGCATCGTTTGGGACAAAGTAGCCTACGAAGTCCACGGCCCGACCGAGGTGCTTCGCGTACCATACGTGTTTTGCGTCTCTCTAGGAGATGTGGTAACACGGGACATACATTCGGATGATTGGGATGTGCAAGCAGTACATGCACTGTTTTCAGATTTAAAGTATTATGCTGCTTTTGATGCTGAAGATTTGTATTTAAATTCTGCCAATTATGGTGATTTATTTTGTTATCAGCATTATGGGCATAATTTTTTACACAAAACAAATACGTTAAGACCTGTTTTTAATTATACACAATGGGAACATTGTCCTACTCCCGTGGAGGGGAGTTCTAAAACATTTAGGGATAAATTCACTTACTTTACAGATTATGACATATCTAATCCGGAATCCTATTATTTTAAACTTCGATCATCTACTCAATCTAAATTTATGTTGACACACACAAAATTGATTTACTCCAACTTGTTTAGAAATAAATTGGCTACGCAGGGTTATGATCATTGGAAAGATACTGTTGATTTAAAATCAATCTGGGGCACAAAGCCTTGGCAGGTTCAGGGAACTGAAGCTTTACATCGTGCCTGCCTGATCCCAGCTCAAATTCTGTTTTTAAATGATACAGTGTACCAAACAACTTGTTTTGGCATAGCAACTGTCAAAAATGTAAATACGCCATCTATTCCGTCTTTAGCGGAATATGCTAATTGGCGCACACAAACAGATTATACCATTGAGGCGTTGCAAGCTTTGCTTCGAAATGACACCTTCAATGTCTCTGAAATTGATTCTTCCGGATGGTTGGTGTGGCAAACTAACACAAATGCCTGTCAAATGTGCTTTTATAATGTAACACCTGGTTTCACACAGACTAGACCGGACCCACGTTATCCAAGTTCCCATTCGGGTTACCACATACTTGGTGGGTAAATTATGCCAACAATGGTTGGAACATTCTATGCTGACATCAGTGAAGCAACATCTTTCTCTGCTGTCGCATGACATTAATTTGGCTGATTTTCTCCTGGGGCCCAGGGCTCCGAGAGCAAAAAGATTCATGTATGCCGCTTACAATGAAATTTGGAAACTTTCGCAGATGGAAGCTGCTTTTCGTCTGCGCCAAATTGATCAGGCCAATTTAGAAAAAGTCCTTGCCGTAGTAGACAATAGCATAAACACACTTTCCTCACGCATTTATACGTTGGATAATATTGTTTCATCTGTTATTGATATTGTTCAAAGTGATGTATCTGTGTTATATCATGGTCAAAATCAATTACGATCTGTTATGCAATTTGCTTGGACATTGCAAACTCTTAAAATGGGAAAAGTACCTTGGGATTATTTGAATGCCACTGCTTTATTCTTGCCATTCAATCTGACTGATAAGCAAAGGTTTATGTCCATGAAAGATGCTACATACACACTATTGCATATTGAACAATTAGAGCCCTTGCCATTTTCTTTAGCGGAAACAGATTCTGCTGTTTGGTTAATTCATGGGGTTATCTCACTCCCTTTTTCGCTATTTCAATTTAAATCATGCATGCAACATTTTCCGATTGGCCGTTATGAACCACTGGGTAGTGCTTTTCTACATGAATTGTGGTCCCTGCCTTTCACTTACAGATGTCAGAGGGAGGGTAAGGAAGTTTTCCTAACAGGGGAGGACTGCGATTCCACAGTAGGACATTCCCTTGTTTGTAAACACGTTAAGTTGCACGGCGCTTGTAACGTTTCCGCGCCTAATCTGGCCTGTTTTTTAAAAGGGACTCCAGTGCCATCAATAATTCCCGCTTTTTCATTGCTTACAAATGGCAGTTATCTTATTTTGAACAACCAAGACTGCTGTGGTTTACGGGCAGGAGTCCCGTATTTAGTAACGGTTTCCCAGCGCGTAACTTGTTGTAGCAATGTGCTTTTTCCGCCCCCGCATGGGAGTCTAGATAGCTCAATTTGGCCTTCCATTCCAACTTTGAAAACAGATTTCAACAAGTTGAGCAGGCTCAAAGCGCTGTTATTCCAACAAGAGGTGGCCCTCACTTCCGCCCGCGAGACCTTCCAGTTACAGGTGGCTAGGACTTCTGGAGAGATACAGTCCCTTCTGAACACCAACCTCCCACTGCATTTTGGAGAACTAATACACCAAATATTTAATGCGTCTGACACCACAGGCCTTGCACATTTTTTTAAATGTGTGGGATCTGGCCTTGTGTCTTCTTTTCAGACTACATTTGGAGTAATACCGGGTTTTGTTCATTCTATTTTTTCCAGCGCCTTCGGAGGGTTCCCCTTGATTTTGACGTTAGGCGCTGTAATCCTGCTTCTCCTGCTCCTGTTGCGCAATGGCTGCTCAACTTGTGGTACTGCACAGACCAGGCCAGTTGCTGCTGTACCGTGATCGCATGCAACAGGTTTTCGGATGCTTGCCATTAGCCACGCTTGGCTTCAGTTATGGATTGACTTTTCGCTTTGCGTATTTCACTTGCGTGCCACCAGTCCTTTACTGTCAGCGATGTCCTTTCTATTGGGCACTGGATATATGCCTCTCAAATACGTCACGTCCAGTCCCGGATTTTGACCAGTTGATGGGTCCCTTAGAGGCCCATGACCAGGCTTGTTCTGGGGATGGCCGTATGGCGCGTGCGGCTGCACTTGGAGTTTTGGCGGAATGGGATGTCTGTGCGGCTGCGCAGACCGTCCTGCAACGAAGTTTCATCGAATATCACGCAAGTTGCCCACTCATGCTTTTAGAGGCGTCTGATTACGAGGAGCACGTTTGTTCCTTCGACATACTTAATTGGATGGCATCTCTCTTTTTTACCAACGATAGGGATGATCTTTTGGAGGGAATTGCATTCCTCGGTTCATACACCTTGATGGACTTACCACCTCCTTCATAATAACTTTGTTATCCCGGAGGCAGCTCCCCTTCAATGAGCCCTATTAACAACTTTGAAAAATATATATATATTTTTTTAAATTTCAATTTGTTTTCCAATTTGGTTTTTTTTACCCGTTTTGAACTCTGCTTGACTTGTGAACTCTGGTTTCATCCTTTGTTTATGTCCTATGGCCTTACCAGGGGGAGGGTGTTATATGGACCTTAGGCACATTATCGACATTGCTAAGTTAGCATGAGCTTCGCTGCCATGATGCTGCTTTTGCGCACGCTACTACATGACTTTGTTTTTGCAAGACTTTGTTTGTGCCCTTCACATGAGAACGGGTTGCCTTTCACATTCTCTGCCTTTTCTGGAGTTTAGTCTGAACACGATATGCAAGGTCGATAAACAATGCCCCTTGTTATTCTGTTCTGGTCAGTCCTTAGCACCTAGACATAACATGCTACACAGCTGCAGTACTGAAGACTCGTGCTTTGATATTACGTTGTTGCATGTTGTTTTAACACACTTGGAGAAAGCCGTTCCATGGAGAAGAGCTCTGCTGTTCCTATGATGTAAACCTTACATCCAGGCTTTAAGGTATGGGGTCTGCTGTCAAAGCCCAGAGATCGTCCTTTTTATAAAATAAACTTCTTCTAGTCAAGGGGAGGGTGGTCAGGCCTATAGGCCCTTATTTCCACAGTCTTTATAAAATGACTTCTCCCTTTGTATTCTATGGAATTGTAACAATGCTAACTGTGCTGAGTTTATGCATTTTGCTGCTAGTAGTGGCACGTATACTGTATTGTAGAGCACGATAGTTAAAATAAACATTTTGAACTATTTCAGTGACTCTGCTTATTCTCATTGTGGACAGGTATGAGTGAGTGAGCGAAAGAGTACGTCTTGCTCCCGCGATTCCTGAGAGAGTCGGGAGTGTTGTGTTCTGGGTTGTCTAATCATTTGTAGCTCCGTGATCTTTGGAGGAGAACGAATGAGACACTATAGCTAGTCGGTTTGGGATTTTGGGTACTGATGTGGTAGGTTGGTACACCCCTATTCACTGAGGTCCTGTTTTCCTGCGCATAGTTCTGTGTATGTGCAGAATCCCTGCAACAATGGTATATGTAAAAATGATGTTAGAAATTAAAAAAGCTCTATAAGTCCTCTAAAATAGTCAATATGCTGTTTGACCAACTGAGTACATTGAAAGCCATGGTGCTCAGTGAGAGCAGGAGAGAAAAATAAAACAAAACAATGTTTTGGAAAAAGGCTGAATTGTTACCAGACCCCGGAGAGCAAAATGTTTATGCGCCCTGTGTGGGAGACACAACATCACTGTAGCTTGCTTTCGCAGATGACGGTCCCTGTAACACCTCTTGTATCAGTTCAATGGAGCAAAGGTGATCATCTTCAGTTCCCGCAGCAGCCGCTGAAGAAACACTCGGTACCTGTGTGCTTGTTGATGAGCCGGTGTCTGGTCCAACAGGAGCTGAAGCATCCCGTGGAGGCTCTAGAAATGCCGTCATCAACATGGGAATATGCTGAGGACACTGTAATACGTGAGCCTTTAAGGGGTCCACTAGTACATCCATGGCCGGTGGCGCAACCGATGGAAGTGTTAGACATATGTCCAACACGCATTCATATTCACAGAATAGGCAGCGAAGCACAGGCAAGATGCAGTCAACCCAGACTGATCTGAACATCAGGAACCAATGCTCGCTTAGCTCCCGAAGCCGAGGCGTGCCCAGATGGAGTATCATGCGTTCACGGCAACGTTGTACAAGGATTGCTTTTTCCATCTCTGGTGGAACTGGGCCGTCCATCGCGTAGCAGGAAAATTAAAACCAGGATACTCACTACAAGTAGTAGGACTAGCGGAAGCCCTCCAAAAACTCTCCCCAATATGGAGTGTATGAATGCTGAAATAACTCTGAAGATTGTCTGAAAGGTGCTCAATAGTCCAGAAACTATGCTCTTAAATAGGTGCATGATCCCCTTCGCAGTGGCATAGCAAGGGGGAGCGGGCGGGGTTTTGCGCCGCGGGCGGCATGAGATTTGGGGCGGCGCATCCCCCCACTCTTACATGCAATTGCCATGCCGCGGGAACGGCAAAAGTAGAAATCTTCACCACCCCCGCTCTTCAGTGCGGCAGTTGCGGGCGGCAAAGGCAGGTACTGCCACGGGCGGCAAAGTGCCTAGCTACGTCACTGCCCCTTCGTATCAGCCATGTTAAAGATAAGATGTACCATTTCTCTGAAGTTCGTTCGGACTAGTGCCTGTATCTAAGCCGAAGACCTTGCAACCTGGAGATCAAAAGTCTCTCCGGCTGAGGTTAAGGCCACATCCTCCTGTAACAGCATGGCTTTCAGTCTGCTCAGAGAATCAAACCGTATAAAGGAAACATCCAACGAAGGCCATAGCGTTGCATTCCTGACTGTGTGGGTAGGTGGAAACAATACTTGCATACAACAAGTAACCCTGGAACTTACTGTGACCAGATATGTGATGCCTAGTACCATCCCACAACAACCTTGATCATTCAACATCAAATAGCTCCCATTCGAGAGCAGTTTGAACACCGGATGAATCACGGCAGCTGGGGATCCTATTAAGTGACATGATAGGTTTGCAACCGAAGCATTACAGGCTCCATGAAGCAAAATATCCTGAAAAATTAAAGACCCACTTAAAGAACTCTCACAGTCTGAACCGCTGAGAAAAACTTCATTGTTCCCATTCCTGCATCTAAATCTGTACTGCAGATCCCAAGACTCATATATGTATCCCTGTCCCAACGCTTCATACCTGCCTACCTGGTGATACTGTAGACAGTATTGAAATTGGAATGTCGTGATCGGCAGTGTAATATGGCCATGGATTAACCTTTCGGTGGAAGGTGACTCAGCCACGGTAAAAGGTCATTTGTCCAATTTTTCAATGTGCAGAATTGTATACTTTGCATTTCTTCGTGCCATTGTTGTCTGCCTTTCTGTTAGATTATATGCAGAAAACAGGGTCGTACTGTTGCTATACTGCCAGGGCACGTGACTAGAGCGCAACGAGTGTAGTATCCAGCTCAATAATAGAATGGATCGCAATTGCAACTGTCCATTTTGTAATATAGACAAATCCTATTCCATTATATCTATTGCAGAAGATACAATGTTGTCCAGTGATTAAATCCTGGATGATAATGTGGTCATACCATAGACGACCACTGCCAAAGCCTTATGTAGGTTAACCCTATCAATTCCATGTAGTCTCTCAGCAGCTTCCTGTTGAGTGATTTTCCAAACCTCATTGTAAATAGCGTATAAGAAGCGTTTCTGATGTGGCTTCTGGGGACCTAGCAAAAAATCCCTGAGATCCATGTCATCTGAGAGTAAGGACAAGTGTTGTTTCACCTGGGACAGTGTTGAGGTTCTTAGCCACTCTAGGCATAACTTCCCAACACTGTAAGATGTCACCACCCCGAGTGTTCTGTTTGTACATAGCGCTAGTCAGGCCTATGGACACTAAATTCTTCGGTGTTACCCTTGAATCTTGACTGACACTTATTTGTGTCGATGAGCCAAACCAACCATCCTTTCCAATTGGGGTCTGATGAATTGTATGATCCATTTCGTAGTACGGGATCTAATGTATCCTCACTGTGTTGTGTGTAATTTCGCAAGCCCTCAAAGTGTGAAAACAAGGGAATCCGAGGTGTGTTCAAGTAATTTATCTTGGCTATCCCAAGACAGGAAGTCTGTTGCACTGTGTTGTTCAGGAAGGTAATCTGATGTGGTATGAGGCATGCTCTAAATAAGGCCTCAGTTCCCTGAACTTGCCATTCTTTAGTCCCCAGACAGATTTTGTGTCAATAGTGTCTGTCCAGAAGTCGAAACCCTGTACAGACAGCTGGGCAATACAGGAAGCATAGTATATATGTTTCATGAAAACAAACGGAAAGTGGTAAGTTTTCTAGGTTTATCGGCGCCTCTCAGGAGAAATCCACTTGGCAATTAACCTAAACCGCTCTATCAGAGTGGTGGTGCTGCAGGGTGAGGAGAACCACAAACCTCCCCAAATTTCAAGCCTAAGCTCACAAATGCATTAACACTCCCCAGCACACATCCGAAATCCGTTAAAACGATAGACAGTGCATGAACAGTAAGCACAATTTGTACAAAAGATTTCAGATTCCCTCTGTCTTCTTTTCTCCTTTATTCAGTAGGTCTTCATACAAAACAACAGCCGACACGTGTTTCGTCGCGTACATGGGAATTAGTCCGCGACTTCTTCAAGGCTGTGTAAATACAAGCACAATCACACAACTCTAGTCATGACTTGTGAACCACAAGTACACTGTAACTTATGCTAGGTAGCAGAAACCATTAAAAGGATATAACCATAAGGCATGCACAAGATGGAATACGTTCACCAACTAGACAGATATATCCAAGAATGGCACAGCGAAAAAAAGGGGCTACCAAAGGAAGATGGAGGACGGAGAAGCCAACGATGAGGTAAGTGAAGGTGAATGCATGATGAAGGTAATAGAGAAAAGGGGGAAGGGGACATACGCGTGAGTATGGATGCCTAAAACAACATGCAAGTTCTTATGATAAAACCTAGTGAAAAACAAGAAAACAGTGCCTACAAGAATGAACCCTATATAGCCCAAGTCAAAACTCGGTGTCATAAATACCTAAGTCTTCTTAGTATGAATTTCTGAAAATCAAAATATATGATAATCTCATGAGTAAAACTATTATACCTGGTATACTGAAACCAAGTAAACGTGATCCACATAAAGATACCTACTATTTATGTGGTGATAATTCCAACCCACACAGGGTATCTGTATTCTGCAGCGTCCTAAGTGCCGTTTCTATATATCCAGCAATCATATAATAATCCGGTGTATACGAGCTGTAAGAGAATCATAATCAGAAAACTCAAAAGGGAAACCTCGACAAATATTATATTCTCGGAAAAGGATAGGTAAATCCTGGTCATGCACAGCTAGTCCCTAAACAAATTCAGAAGTGTTCCAAAGCCCCTTATTTTAAAACAAATACTACACTATTGCCTCACTTACAATCACAATGCTTAAAAGGACTGGACCTGGGCCTGGCCTCATGGAGATCCAACATTTCTATTGAAGTGTATTCGTGATAACCCAATACAATGTTCAACTGCAAGTCCTGAATGTTGACGCCACCATTCCTAAACTCACCAATTACAGAGAAATGCGTTCGTCCTGCCGTAAAAGGACGTCCACATGCCATTACGTATGCCTAGCCCTAGCCACCGGACATAGTATAGTCCCAAACGTAATTAATCAACAAATTCAATACCCGGATTCCGTGCGTGAACTCATAGCCACTGGACACTATCACAGTCAAATACCAATTCTTGGCAAATTCAAATTACCCATTGGCTCCCCTAACCTTACCGCATATCTGTATTATTTCCTTCCGGACGCCGTCAGAGCCATGTTGTCGAGTATGCAACATGTAGGGCTCTCATCTGTTGCATTTAAGTACCCGCGCCGTATCTCAACCTCGTGACCGGCGCAATTGACTACTTCCGGTTTCTATAGTTAGTCTCAAAACATAGTAGAGGACTATGGCAGTCCCTGGCAAGAGCGGCCATCTTGTAGTGTCTAAAACGCCAGTCTTAAGTATCTGACGTCTATGTAAATACACAAAGTTTTATCTGCAAAA
The DNA here is from genome assembly GCA_963921515.1 of Calotriton arnoldi. NCBI lineage: Eukaryota > Metazoa > Chordata > Amphibia > Caudata > Salamandridae > Calotriton > Calotriton arnoldi. The sequence goes on from CAWUFW010018168.1 coordinate 55,624, forward strand.
TTAGTAAATCTGAGTATAGGATAATGGATCATAATGTGAAAACACTTCGCATCAATATCCCGATATGTGCATTACCAAAAGGAAGTGTGGGCAGAAGCGCATGTGTGACAATGTATCACCTGGGTGCTGATAGAACTCAGTGAAAATCAAACCTACTAGTGGAGAAGACTCCACAGGCCGAACAGATATGAAGATCCATGATGTAAAGTAGTTGTGAATCATGGACCATCTGCGATGCCCGCTCTGTTTGTATGAGTGCGTGCATACTGCGTGAGTGTCAATCTCGGTCAGGGAATGGCTTTGACCCTGACCATTTAGTCCATCCTCCTCAAAATTTGGTTTCAAAATGAACAATAAAATGCTTAAATGAAAAGCAATTCGCATAGTGCAGTTTAAACGCACAGGTATCAGCTTATAAGGGATTAAAACTACTACATTCAGTTACTTCAAGACATAGACATGAAAGTTCACATTCAAGGTAAAGTGCATGGAACATTCAAAATTACTCAAAGAAGATATTAAGTGGGTACATATGCAGAGAGACGTCTACTCTACGTCTCTTATCTGACTGTTTCTCACATTCTTAAGTATAAAGAAAACTCAGATGTAATGACCTTTTATCTCCCCAAAAATAATGTAATTCCTGATCGATATTTAATCCTATCTCCGTGCTGCGTAATTTAAGAATCCACATGGCCTCCTTCCTGCGTAAGGCAAGCTCTCTGTTCCCTCCTCTTGGATGTCGTGTCACCTGTTCAATCCCATAGAACTCAAAACGTCTATTTTGTGTCTGAGTCGAGCATAGTGACATGTGGGCAGCTAGAGGATATCTCATATCTCCCTGTTTCACTGCCCGCATGTGTTCACCTATTCTCTCACGCAATGTGCGTATTGTGCTGCCAACATATCTTTTTTTGCACCTGCATTCAATCACGTACACAACATATTTGGTTAGACAATTAATATTGGAGATGATCTTATAAACCTTTCCCCCCGGTCCTGTGAATTGCGTTTTTTTGTTGCTTGCCCATATGCACGCACTACAATGTCCACAATAGTAAAAGCCTTTGGTATGTCTGCTCATCCAACTTGCTTGTGTCTCTGTCCTGGGATAGCTAGGACTCAGTATGTTCCTAAGGGAAATCCCCCGTCTGTATGTAATGTTAGGTTTGTCCGTGAAATGATCGCTAAGTGATTTGTCCGCCTTCAGGAGGTGCCAGTGTCTGTTAAGGCTACGTCTCAAGACTCCTGACCAGTTGTTATAATTAGTTATTATTCTTATTCTGTCATCTGTTCGGTTGGGTTTGGTGCGTTCTTCACTACTGCACGCATCCAGTGCGCATCACCAAGTTAGATCCATTCCATATGGCGAACTAGTACGAGTGAGAAGAAACTGCAGTTTTGAACCAGAGTTTGAGAAATGCAAAAAGAATGTAATAACACGATTCAAGTGTAGGGGATATGACAACAAGACTCTGATGAGGGCAGAGCAACGAATTGATAAAGTGAAGCGTAGTGAAACACTGAAAGAACGCACCAAACCCAACCGAACAGATGACAGAATAAGAATAATAACTAATTATAACAACTGGTCAGGGGTCTTGATGCGTAGCCTTAACAGACACTGGCACCTCCTGAAGGCGGACAAATCACTTAGCGATCATATCACGGACAAACCTAACATTACATACAGACGGGGATTTCCTTAGGAACATACTGAGTCCTAGCTATCCCAGGACAGAGACACAAGCAAGTTGGATGAGCAGACATACCAAAGGCTTTTACTATTGTGGACATTGTAGTGCGTGCATATGGGCAAGCAACAAAAAAACGCAATTCACAGGACCGGGGGGAAAGGTTTATAAGATCATCTCCAATATTAATTGTCTAACCAAATATGTTGTGTACGTGATTGAATGCAGGTGCAAAAAGATATGTTGGCAGCACAATACGCACATTGCGTGAGAGAATAGGTGAACACATGCGGGCAGTGAAACAGGGAGATATGAGATATCCTCTAGCTGCCCACATGTCACTATGCTCGACTCAGACACAAAATAGACGTTTTGAGTTCTATGGGATTGAACAGGTGACACGACATCCAAGAGGAGGGAACAGAGAGCTTGCCTTACGCAGGAAGGAGGCCATGTGGATTCTTAAATTACGCAGCACGGAGATAGGATTAAATATCGATCAGGAATTACATTCTTTTTGGGGAGATAAAAGGTCATTACATCTGAGTTTTCTTTATACTTAAGAATGTGAGAAACAGTCAGATAAGAGACGTCTCTCTGCATATGTACCCACTTAATATCTTCTTTTGAGTAATTTTGAATGTTCCATGCACTTTACCTTGACTGTGAACTTTCATGTCTATGTCTTGAAGTAACTGAATGTAGTAGTTTTAATCCCTTATAAGCTGATACCTGTGTGTTTAAACTGCACTATGCGAATTGCTTTTCATTTAAGCATTTTATTGTTCATTTTGAAACCAAATTTTGAGGAGGATGGACTAAATGGTCAGGGTCAAAGCCATTCCCTGACCGAGATTGACACTCACGAGTATGCACGCACTCATACAAACAGAGCGGGCATCGCAGATGGTCCATGATTCACAACTACTTTACATCATGGATCTTCATATCTGTTCGGCCTGTGGAGTCTTCTCCACGAGTAGGTTTGATTTTCACTGAGTTCTATCAGCACCCGGGTGATACACTGTCACACATGCGCTTCTGCCCACACTTCCTTTTTGGTAATGCACATATCGGGATATTGATGCGAAGTGTTTTCACATTATGATCCATTATCCTATACTCAGATTTACTAATTTTGCAGATAAAACTTTGTGTATTTACATAGATGTCAGATACTTAAGACTGGCGTTTTAGACACTACAAGATGGCCACTCTTGCCAGGGACTGCCATAGTCCCTCTACTATGTTTTGAGACTAACTATAGAAACCGGAAGTCGTCAATTGCGCCGGTCACGAGGTTGAGATACGGCGCGGGTACTTAAATGCAACAGATGAGAGCCCTACATGTTGCGTACTCGACAACATGGCTCTGACGGCGTCCGGAAGGAAATAATACAGATATGCGGTAAGGTTAGGGGAGCCAATGGGTAATTTGAATTTGCCAAGAATTGGTATTTGACTGTGATAGTGTCCAGTGGCTATGAGTTCACGCACGGAATCCGGGTATTGAATTTGTTGATTAATTACGTTTGGGACTATACTATGTCCGGTGGCTAGGGCTAGGCATACGTAATGGCATGTGGACGTCCTTTTACGGCAGGACGAACACATTTCTCTGTAATTGGTGAGTTTAGGAATGGTGGCGTCAACATTCAGGACTTGCAGTTGAACATTGTATTGGGTTATCACGAATACACATCAATAGAAATGTTGGATCTCCATGAGGCCAGGCCCAGGTCCAGTCCTTTTAAGCATTGTGATTGTAAGTGAGGCAATAGTGTAGTATTTGTTTTAAAATAAGGGGCTTTGGAACACTTCTGAATTTGTTTAGGGACTAGCTGTGCATGTCCAGGATTTACCTATCCTTTTCCGAGAATATAATATTTGTCGAGGTTTCCCTTTTGAGTTTTCTGATTATGATTCTCTTACAGCTCGTATACACCGGATTATTATATGATTGCTGGATATATAGAAACGGCACTTAGGACGCTGCAGAATACAGATACCCTGTGTGGGTTGGAATTATCACCACATAAATAGTAGGTATCTTTATGTGGATCACGTTTACTTGGTTTCAGTATACCAGGTATAATAGTTTTACTCATGAGATTATCATATATTTTGATTTTCAGAAATTCATACTAAGAAGACTTAGGTATTTATGACACCGAGTTTTGACTTGGGCTATATAGGGTTCATTCTTGTAGGCACTGTTTTCTTGTTTTTCACTAGGTTTTATCATAAGAACTTGCACGTTGTTTTAGGCATCCATACTCACGCGTATGTCCCCCTTCCCCCCTTTTCTCTATTACCTTCATCACGCATTCACCTTCACTTACCTCATCGTTGGCTTCTCCGTCCTCCATCTTCCTTTGGTAGCCCCCTTTTTCGCTGTGCCATTCTTGGATATATCTGTCTAGTTGGTGAACGTATTCCATCTTGTGCATGCCTTATGGTTATATCCTTTTAATGGTTTCTGCTACCTAGCATAAGTTACAGTGTACTTGTGGTTCACAAGTCATGACTAGAGTTGTGTGATTGTGCTTGTATTTACACAGCCTTGAAGAAGTCGCGGACTAATTCCCATGTACTGCGACGAAACACGTGTCGGCTGTTGTTTTGTATGAAGACCTACTGAATAAAGGAGAAAAGAAGACAGAGGGAATCTGAAATCTTTTGTACAAATTGTGCGTACTGTTCATGCACTGTCTATCGTTTTCACGGATTTCGGATGTGTGCTGGGGAGTGTTAATGTATATATGTTTCATGTTAATGAGCATATTTTTCTTTGCAAGTGTAGGTACAACCTTATAACAATAAGCGCTCGGGTCTGAAATGTTAAACCTAGAAAAATAAGCAAACTTCTATGCAAACGTTTGGAAACTACTTTTCGGAAGTGTTGGGCAATGTTCCCATTGATGGTAAGTGAAAATATTACGTGGGATACTTGCTTTGTGCAAGAATTGGTGACCATAGTGTTGGTAACAAAACATGGTATCAAAGTTAGATGTATCATCAAACAATTCATCACTCGAAAATGCAGCAGATTGTTTGAAATCAGACAGCATAGTATTTACAGTTTCAAAGTCCCAATCATCAGAGAAAGTACTGGAGGTGATGATATCACTTAAAGAAATTTTAAACAAGTGTGGTATTTTTAAAAGTTCAGTTGGACCTTAAACATCATATGAAACCCTGTCCCAAACTAACTGGAACTGCTGTAATATTCACTAAGGACAGGTCTCTCTGTACACGGTGTGATGATGCATGTGGTTTCAGAATCAAGTTCACATGTTGTACTGCAGAGCGTTCAGAGAGGTAATGTCCATTCAGAAGCAAGAAAAATACAGTCAATACACCTGTCCAGAGGATTAGGAACAGTAGACCTATAGAAATCCAAAGCTGTAGCCAGAGAGAAACAAGGTAAGTCTTCTTCAGCCAAAGGTAGAAATCACAAAGCCGTTGTTTGTGGGAAGCAGGCAGTGGCGGTAACTCAGGTTCACTTGGATCCAATGAGAAAGTATCAAAATCAATGAAGTAGCCAGACGCAGTTCGATCTATCTTTGGTAGGTCAGCAGGTTTTGTAGAACTGGCAGATGTCTCCTGTCGAGACATATTCGCATAGATGTCAGTATTAGGCCGAATTGAGATCTGTGTTTCATTTGCACTTTGTTGTTGTTCAATTTCAACAGGTATGAGTTCCATTCCATTGTTGGTAACTCCTTCACTTCGTAGAGTAGAGTCTTCAAACGTTATTAATCTTTCTGTTTGAACTTCCGGTATGATAGCGAGAGGAGATCTGGTGCTACCCAGGAGCCCACGCGGCCTACTATTCAGTATCGGCCACATAGTGTGGTTTGATCAGATCAATTGAGGTGAATGGTGAGTGGCTTGATCCCGTCCCGTGGTGGCACTTGCCAGCAAGAGGCAGAAGAAGTACTGCTCTTGTTCCTTCGACAGCCGGGACAGGTACAGGCGCTCTGTAAGATGGCCCAAATTCTTTTTTGTCCACAATCTTTTCTCTGAAAGGGTCCCCAATCTTCGGGACCCAGGCAGGTATTGCCGGAACAGCTTTCACTTCCCCAGTGGCGGTGCGTTTTACTTGGACGTTGCTTTGGAATGCCCAGAATTCATTGAGTTCCTGTAAAACAGCCAAACGATCATTGATGTCAAATGGTTTTTCATCCGCCACTGTGCTTCCACAGTCGAGGTCAGGTACTGACATTCTAATCCTGAACAGGACTTCATATGGAGTACGGCCCCCCAGGGAACTTCTTGGCATGTTATTAAGTGCCCTCGGGACCCCATATAAGTGATTGACCCAACTGCCATCCAAGCCTAATACCCTAGCTGTTAAGGATTGCTTTAAGTCCCGGTTTTTCTTTTCCACAATCGAATTTCCCTCGGGATGATATGGAGAGGAGTACTGTAATGCAACACCCAAACTTTCCATGGCTTCTTTGTAAGCCCGTGAACTAAATAAAAGGCCACGGTCAGAGTGTAATGTGCCAATTGCGTATGTCCCTATGAAGATCACAAATCCTTTATAACAGTTCGGGCGTCATCCGAGCGCTGAGGCGAAACCCACAGGAATCTAGAGCATGAATCCACTGCCAACAGGATGTACCTGTAAACCCCGTCAGATTGTAAGGGGCCGCAGTGGTCCAAATAGAAATGTGCGAGAGGTCTGTCTGATATCAGTAATGGTGTTTGTGGTGCTACAATGGAACCTTTCATCTGTTTACAGATCTCGCACTTAAGGACATAACCCTTGGTCTGTTTAGTAAGACCTGCCCACCAATAACGTTGCTTCAGTAGTGAAATAGTTGCAGCGATCCCTGCGTGTGCTGAACCCAGACCCTCATGTGCAGCTAGAATTAAACCTAATCTGCGATCTATGTTTGGTATTACTCTATCCCCCACTCCTGGAATTTGAGCATACGGAATCTTTTGCGCATCTAACTCTAGGACTCCTTGAGTGGAAAACCTTTTGACAAGACTGATCTGTTGTTGCGCTTAGCTTTCACAGCTATCATTATCTGTCCATCTATTCTCGTACTAGAACGAGTGATTGCAGCAACGGCAGCAGTTCTCACTGTCGCCTTGGCGGCTTCATCAGCCAATGAATTCCCTTCAACCTGCACGCCAACACACTGATGACTCAATGTGTGAATTACATGAGCCCGTGGCAAGCCTTTTTTCAGCTCTGCTACTTGTTTCCACAGCAACGTGTGCTTTATTGTGCAAACTTTGGAATCTCTAAACCCATTCCGTCCCCAATAATGAAGATATTCATTGTATGACTGGACACAGTAAAACGAATCACACACAATGAGTGTGGGGAATTCCTGGTCCGTATTTTTTAGTGGCGTATCAGGGCTTTTAGTTCTGCCAGCTGTGCCGTGCAATCTCCCAGAGACTGCGTCCGTGTATTGCTAGGACAGAACTTGCCGTCCTGCATACGTCCTTTCACAATCGCACATGCTGCGCTGTATTGCTATTTACTTCCTATGGCAGGCTGGGTAGATCCGTCAGTGTAAATGATGATCTAGAGGCATTATTTCATTCGGGGGAGGATATTCTTGTTCGTACTGCAGGAATGCTTGTGTTTTCAGTGTAGAATCAAATTTGTAGTCTACATCTGTTGCAGTGAGTGAATTAGCCCATTGTATCCATTGCGGATTCAGTGCTTCTGCGTTTCGAACGCTTGCTTTGGTAACAGCCTCTAAGGTTGGTACCGGAGTCACGACAATTGTACGTTTCCCCTGAGCTAGTGCTCTTTCTCTCACTACAGCAGTTTGTACTGCTGCCAGAATTTTTCAGTGGATGCAAAGCGCATCTCAGTGTTTGTGTATAAATGTGATTTGTATGCAATGGGTACAGTTTAACCTTCATTGAACGTTAGGTAAGTGTACCCTCATTGACCTGCTACTTCACAGATCACCAAATTCGTGGTGTTTACACATGTGTGTAAGTGTTTGGAAGCTATCATGTCAGCTTGTATGGAACGGAGAATTTCAGTGTGTTCCTGTGTACAATTTCAACCTGAAAAACCAGGTCTATTTAGTTCATAGAAAGGTTTTACTTTTTCTGTGCAATCCAAAATGTATGTTCTGCCAAACTTTAGGAATCCTAAAATGGATTGTAAACCTTTCAGAGTCTTTGGAGGCTGGAGCAGAGCACATTTTTCTAAAAAATTAGCTGCCAGGCTTTTCTCGTCACTTGATAACTCATATCCCAAAAATAGGACATTGAGGTGGGCAATTTTCGATGTTTTAAGTTAAATTTGAAGCCCACAGTGGCAAACCCCAAAATTATGTTGTTCACCCTGCGCAAGTGATCCAATAATTCATCGTTTGTCAGATAAATATCATCTACATAGGACAATGCCGCCTCATCACAATTTTGAAGTAACTCTGTTATCCTTGCTGAGAACAACCCGGGACTTTCTTATACCCTTGGGGCAGTCTACAGAATTGGCACTGAGAGCCGAGCACTGAAAATGCTGTCAAATATCTGCTTTCAGGTGCTATATTTTGGCAGAAGAATCCATTTGAGATATCTAATGTTGTTATGTATTTCTTCCGCACAATGTTATTCATTAATGCGGCACTGTGTGCATTTTGTACTGGAAATGTTTTTGTGCATGTGTTCAAATGCCTGTAGTCTAAAACTAGATGGTATGAATTGTCGGATGTGATTATGGGAAACAAAGGATTATTCATAGGGGAGGTGCAATTCTCAATCACACCTTGGTATTCAAGTGGATCTAGGATCTCCCTGACTTGTTACTTTGCGTCATGTTTTATTGGGTACTGCCTCTGCGGTGTGGGTATGTCCCCCTCCATTTGGAGTGTTATTTCTGATAACTGATGTGGGACACTTACCCTAGTATCAGTTGTTTCCACTGTGATTTGCTCATTCAACGCTGCTGTCACCAGAAATTCCATCAGGTTCTGGTGAGCTATTGTTACTTCTGCTGCACTGTCTAGCATTGTCAGAGCCAATTCCCCGTTCAGTAGTAGAGTCCTCAGTAGCCTGGGAAGTTCTTATTTTAAGGCCAGCTACTTTCTTCTTTTTAAATTGAGGTTTACTTTTGGGTTTATCCTCTTTTTAATAATGTAGTCAGAAGTACAATGTGTGTCTCTTGGCTTTGCTCTCTCTTCTGATCTGCGTTCTGATCGTCCTTCCCTCTCCGAGTTTTTTGGTGAACCCTGAAAGGAACTAGAGGAACGTGTATCAGTATCCTGATTCCTGTCAGGTTTTTTAATATTGTCATGGTTTCTAAGATTATATTTTCTATCAGAGGGCTCCTGTTGAGGAGACCCTCCCCATGATCCTGATGCATTCTGCTTATTATTGTTTGTTTGTTATCCCAATTCTTTTTAGAAGAATCGGGTGCTTGCTTTGTGTTATCCTTTTCAGGATTACTCTTTAATTGTGGTTTCACAGGTCTAGCTCCCAAGTTATCTCTACCCAGCGAAGCGTAGGTATCTTTGATAATCTTAGGTAGTTCTCACTCCTGTTGCCAGGAGTGCACTCCCTTAGGCGTTGACGTATAGCCACCGCCGCTTCCCCCCCTTTTATGTAAGCTAACATAGTTGTTGATACCTGGGCAAAATAACCTATCAATTTCATCCCTAGGTTCTGCCCCGTACTCATTCTGTATTTGTTTCAATACTTCTGGTATGACTGCTATTGAGGGGGTACCATGTGTTCTGGTATAAACGTCAGTGCAAACTGTACCCTAATTGGTACAATCCTCTATCGGGGGAGCTATTCCCATTGGCAAGCCAATTGTCAGTATTCTGTGTTTTTCCTGCGTGCCTGTGTGGGGGAACACTGCCTCAAGCTATGCTGTTTTCTATGCTATCCAAAATGGCATTTGCTCATGCCTAGTGGGCATTCTTCCCATAATCGTGTTCAGCATTTGTGTGGTGATTTTTGTTGCAGTCCCTTGTAGTTGACCAGCCTGAGTGACCCTTGAAGGTTGAATTGTGAGTGTTTGCATAACAAACTGTGTAAGATTTCTGTATAGTTTTATTATTTCTTTGTGAAGTGGACGTAGGTCTGCTGTCTGGATGCGGTGTGTAAGCTGCTAGGACCGGCCAGGTCACTCCGTCTCTGCTGATCGGACCGAGTCTCACTTTGTCTGTGGTATGGGGAGGGCGCCTTTAAACCAATTAATATGCTCTTGGTAAGTTAACGGGACTTCTATGTCCTCGTATGGAAAGTATTCTTCTGGTAGTTCATCTGGAGTATAAGTATGAAACGTATGTGTGCGTGCATCTGCAGGTGGGAATTTAATCCAAGAATAGAATACCTCTGTTCTGAATGCCTTGTGTGCCTCAATCACGAAGGTGACGGTCCCACCCAATGATGTGACCCGATAGTCTAATAATTATATAGTAAGGGCATGTCTGCCATTTTCTGACATTTTAAGAGCACCTTCCTGCTCAGCTTCCTCTGCACTAGTACCACTCGTACCAGCGTCTCCAGTCTGAGACATTTTGAGAGGAAGTACTTACTAAAAGAGATAGGGGCAGATTTACAAGAAAGTGACGCATCTGTAGAGATGCGTCACTTTCCCTGCGCCACCCTGAGAAACCCTTGCACCACCATGGATGCGCTGTATTTACATATGGCGCACCATGGCTCAAGGATTGACAGATGCATCAGAAATTCTGACACATCTGTTGGCGCAAAAGTCACGCATTGCCGGAGTTGTGTCGCAAGCACGACGCAACTCCAGCAATGCATGGGGGGCCTATCCTCATTGGTGCAGTGGCGTCCTAGAAGTGGCACAGTGAAATCTTGTAGATTTCACTGCGTCACTTCTACGAGGCTTTTTTGCGTTGGAACGTCCACCCTGCATACATTATACCTGATGCAGGTATAATGTGACGCAGGGCTTTACAACGTGACTCATCTCCCTAGCTGCGTCAAGTTGTAAATGGGCCACATTTTTACACTGCCGTTGCTTCACAAAAAGTGACGCAACGGCGGCGGAAAAATGGCGCAAGGGGCTTGTAAATCTGCCCCATAATGTTTATGCACAATTTAGGGAACTATAATCCTTCAAGCTTGAACAAACCCACAGCCAATAAATAGGATGTACCTACACAGCTACGGCAGATTTTTTCTCTTTCCACTCCAGACGTCTCTGGGTAAATGTGAGTAGGGGCCTCTGAGAAAGCATGACTGAATTACTCAGATTTGACAGTTAAATAAGAACTGAACCAATGTTGGCGGCGCCATGTCATGTAGTTTCTTATAATACATAGGATCTGTGCGTTTAGACAACATAAACTAAGGGATTGGTGTCCAGACTGATTCCAGACACCCCCAAAGGATATGTTAGCCTTTAGACCAGCTAGCTCACAGTGCCACCATGAGCCCCTTACCTTACCAAGGAGCGAATAGTTTCTGTCAACTATAGAACATGACAACCCTTGATCCTTTAGGGATCGTGGAAACAGTGCAGTACCTTTTGCTCACTTAGTCTTCGAGAGATGCACAGAATAAACGATGGGGACATTTTCAATAAGCATTTATTGAACCAACGTCATTCTAGTATAAAACATGTTTGCTGCGATAATCATTAGGCAGAAACATATAAGAGATTACAAGCTCTGACACAGTAAATAAAAGGTAGAAATCTACCATTGTGCTAAAACAGTGAATATATGCAGGTATACACATACATGACAGTAATCAAGCGTACTCTAAGATGCAAACCCTACCTAAGTGTACCTAATTGTACCTTGCATGTATGTAGGTGTAAATCCAAGAATCCCCTACGAAAGAGCCAACCCCATTACCTGATGGGAGAGAACGAAGGACCCTGTCTTGGTCTCGAGTTGGACAGTCCACAAGGGATGTCAGACTACTGCGTGCTAGAGCTTCTGCAGGCCGGGACCTCACCGTCTAGTGTCAGCGGGGAAGCTTCTCCTCTGTTCCCCGAGTGAAGATGTGGTTCTTTTATACCCAAAAAGTATCCTCAGGGGTTCTACATACATATGTAATGCTTTGCCATTATGTATGGTGGACCTGTCGTCCAAGGACGACAATAGCAGTAGAGTGATTATACAGAAGATGGTAATCCTGCTGTGTACGTCCTGGGCAGGGGATTAAGATATGATGCTAGGAATCCTCATGCATAATAAATTAGGCCAGTTTCGTAGAAAACTGATCGACATTAATTCAGCACATAACTAGGTAAAAAGTCAGTGCCAGAACCGTTATGCAGAGCAAGGTAGTGTGAAATGTAGGTAAAAGGTGGTGTAGCTACTGTAGTGCTAGAGGCACTCTTATGGTCTGACACCACATGATGGCCTTTGACTACCATAATTTTTTTTTTTTGGGTCAAAGATATGTTTATTGGCAATTTGTCACATATTGCAATACAAACTGACAAATGGTACATCAAGATAAGTGCCGAAGGCGTGGCATTTAAAGAAGACCAAAAAGTGCTGTTCGCTATTAGCCACATATCCCCCACCGATATCCCTAAGAGACCTATAAGAATAAGTACAGTTTCTTCAAAGGCAAGGGCAGGGAATAAGCTTATACTGAAGTAAAACGTACCACTCATCCGTCTTTCTTTTGTGACGGTGTTCACCCCAAGCCTTCCAACGGGGAAGGTGTTCTTCAAAGAGAGAAATTCCCTGAGATAAAACTCCCAAGATATGAGGAAAGAAGAAGAAAAAAAAAAAGAACCCCCCCTCCCACCCAACCCAGTACTGGTGGCGGCTATCCAACTACAGCGTAGTTTCGAGTCATTGTATCCTCAAATAGATTAAAATTGAAAAAGATGCATATCTCTGACTGATGCAGGGCAGACTGCTGATGGTAACCCCTTTGTAAGGAAGGCAACCAACGGACCCCACCGATATTCAAAGTTTTTATAATCGTCTCTGAATATATCGGCCATCCTTTCAAGGCATAGTAATTTCCAAAGCCTGGAGTGCCACAACGAGATAGCGGGGGCCTCTTTCTTCTTCCATGCGGCCGCTATCGCTACCTTCGCAGCCCCAATGCACGTCCACATAATGGCCTTATCTGCCTTGGTTTGGTATTTGAGTGAGGGGTCACGAAGGCCCAGGAGAATTTCTGCCATAGTGGTCGGGATAGGGTACCCCAGCATATCTTTCATTTGTGCGAGAATTTCCTCCCAAAAGGGTCGTATCACCAGGCAGTCCCACCAAATATGTTGAAAATCACCCAGTAGCCCACAGCCCCTCCAACACCTATCTGATGAATTTGGGAATATCTTTTTGATCTTGGCAGGGTATAGGTACCAGTCCATCATGGTTTTTAGGTGGGCTTCCCGTAGCTCTATAGAGTGATTGAATTTCGTGATGTCCGACCACAGCCCGACCATTCCCTGTCTTGGATGTCCCGCTGTAAAATTCCCTCCCACATGCTCATATAGCGGGGTCTTGGAGTGTGTATAGAGGTAAGAAGATAGTTACCTTTCATAGAATCTACAGTCTGGACGTAGGTTTCAAATTTTGTGAGTGGGCGAGTGGCTGCTTCGTGAATGGTAGGTGTGAGAGCCCAGTGTTTCAGTTGAAGATAGTGAAAATGTTCGGTAGGCTCCAACCCATAGTCTCTCCTGCAGTTGTCAAAAGTAAGAAAATCGTAATTATGGAAGAGGTGGGTCAGCGCTCTACAGCCCCCCTCCCTCCATTGGTCAAATGGTCCCTCCTTAAAGGCCGGAGCAAAGGCCGGGTTAAAATGGATTGGTGTGTATGGCGATGGAAAGGTGGTCCATTGGTCATTGCTCGATATAGAGTCCCACACTTTTAAGGTAGTTCGGGTGGGTGTGCTGAGGTAGGCATTCATAGGTCTCTCCCTCCTGGGTCTCCATATAAGGTCCCAGATCGTCCTCCCTGCAATAGCTCTATCCATATGGAGCAAGTGTTTCTCCGATTCCCTCTTGGCCCATTCGGTCACCACCCGCAGCTGAGCTGCTTTATAGTAGAGACCAAAGTCTGGGAGGCCCGCTCCTCCCTCCCCTCTCGGCCTCCTCAGGATTGAGAAGGAGAAACGCGCTCGCCCCCCTTGCCATATGAACTGTAGAACCATGGATCTTATTTTAGGGAGAAAGTCTTTGTCGAGTTCAATGGGGAGTGCCCGGAAAAGGTACAAGAGTTTAGGAAGCACCGTCATTTTGACCGCTTGAATGCGGCCTAGCCAAGATATAAAGAGCGGTTTTCAACGGACAAGTTCTGCCTGTAGTCGTAAGAGGGAGGGTGGGAAATTAGCTCTATAAAGCCCCTCCACCCGTGGCGTCAGATGAACCCCCAAATATTGGAGAGGCCGGGAAGTCCAATGTAGTTGAGTGCATGTCTGAAGTTCCCTGATTTCGTCATCCGGGATTGTGAGATTAAGTATGTAGGATTTGTCTGTGTTAACCTTGAAGCATGCTACCGCTTCAAAGCGTGTGAGTTCTGCTTGTAGTGCGGGAAGTGAGATGGCTGGGTCGGTAAGCGACAAGAGCACATCATCCGCAAAAAGCGATATCTTATGCATATCCCCACTAAAAGGAATGCCCTTTATCTCTGGAGTTGCGCGAATGGCCATGGCCAGTGGCTCGAAACTGAGGGCGAACAACAGAGGTGACAAAGGGCATCCCTGGCGGGTACCCCTAGTCAGGGGGAAGGGAGCCGATAAAATCCCATTCACCTGTACTCGCGAGCGAGGTTGGACATAATTAGCCCGGATCATATTAATAAATGTATCTGCAAACCCAAAGTGTGCGAGCGTGTTAAAAAGGAAAGTCCAATCGACCCTGTCGAATGCCTTCTCGGCATCCAACCCCACCAACACTGCCGGTATCTGTCTCCTGTTAGCTTTCTCAATTAGGTGGATTATGCGTCTAGTGTTGTCATGAGTCTGGCGGCCTTTAATAAATCCCGACTGATCTGGGTGGATAAGATCTGGCATAAGGTCATTTAGTCGGGTCGCAAGAATAGCCGAGTATAATTTCGCATCGAGGTTGAGAAGGGCGATAGGACGATACGAAGCGCACACCTGTGGGTCCTTCCCTTGCTTCGGAATAACTGTGATCACAGCTTCCGCCATCGAGGGGGTGACCTCACCCGTCTCTGCCATTGTGTTAAAAAGATGGGTGAGATGGGGTAGGAGATCAGGGGCGAAGGTTTTGTAGAATTGGGCCGTAAACCCGTCGGGGCCTGGGGCTTTCTGTAGTTTGAGAGATTTGATGGCTAGAGCCACTTCCCCCGATGTTATGGGAGCCGTAAGTTTGTCATTCCAATCTTGCGAGACTTGTGGGAATTGTAGGGTCCTTAAGTAGCTACATTGCACATCTGTGTCCCGTGATTCCCCCCGTATATAGGGTTCCGTAAAAGGAGCCAAAAATATCAGCCTTTTCTGCGTCTTTATGAGTCAGCCCTCCCCGCCCATCTTGTATACCGCCTATGTATTCCCGTTCCCGCTTTTCCTTCAGCTGGCGAGCTAAGTGTTTACCAATCTTATTCCCCTGGGAATAGGAAAGCTGACGGAGCCTCAGGAGAGTGTGTTCCGCCCTATTGTTGTATATGGCTCTAAGTTTCCCCCTCAACGCGGTGAGTGTGCGGAGAGAGTCTCTAGTGGGTTTGTTTTTATGGGTCGTTTCCGCTAGTGTCAATTCGGCTTCCAGATCTACCCTTTCCTTAGTCCGTTGTTTATTCAAGGTGGAGTTAAGCTCAATACACCGTCCTCTAAAAACCGCATTAAAGGCGTCCCAATTATTGAACACAGAGGTATCTGTGGGTACATTCCTAGTAAAAAAATCTGTGATCGTGTCCCTCAGTTCTGTACAGAGTACCCTGTCTCTCGTAAGGGAAGCCGGGAAGTACCATTTGGGAGATATAGCTGCCAGGTTACCCCAGGATAAGCAGATCGAGACTAGACAATGGTCCGACACAGAGAGCGGGAAATTCTTAGCCTCTCGGAGAGCTCCCATTAAATGTTTGCTGATGAATATATAGTCGAGTCTAGAGTACGTGCGAGGCACATGTGAATAAAAAGTATAATCTCGCGTCTGGGGGTAGAGAGTCCGCCAAGCGTCTCTAAGGCCCATGTCGTGAATTTGTTGTTTAGCCTCTGTGGAAAAGGAGCTAGACTCCAGTCTATGGGAATGGGTGCTATCGAGATCTGCCTGCCAAGTTAGGTTAAAATCCCCTAGTAGGAGTGTCGGACCCTCCGCAAAATCCTGTATCTTCTCTAGGAGCGCCTGAAGAAAGGTTGCCTGCCCTGTGTTGGGTGCGTATGTCAAGACGAATGTGCAAAGTCTACCCTGCAGGACGCCTTTAACCATTACCCATCGGCCCTCCTTGTCTGATCTAGTGTCGGTTGGCTGAAACTTCGTAGAGGTGTGGAAAAATATCGCGGTCCCCCGATGTTTAGTGAGTGCAGAGGCCCTGTAGATCAAGGGGTATTGTTTATGATGGAGGCGGGACTCCTCCGCTCGGGGTAGGTGTGTCTCTTGTAGTGCTACTATATCCATGTGATGAGCAGAAATATATTTCCAGACTTTTTGCCTTTTTTGAGGCGAATTAAGGCCTTTCACATTCCAGGAGCCTATAGTGAGTACCATTTGTACCGTGTCGAACCCCTCCGCCCTCTTATGAACCTGCGTGTCAATCTCCTGTTCTCTGCAGTAAGGCCCCTACGTGGCGTGTAACTGGGGTATGTCGGCTGTGTAGAGCACTTCCTAATCAAAGCGCATCTGCCTGGAGAACCTTTAAAAAGCCGCCACCAGTCTCCCTCCCTCCCCCCCCCCACAAACCCAAAACCCCAAAACATAACATAAGTAACATCGTCAAGCGTCGGATCGTTGGAAATCGTCCGACAGTAGGCTGAGGAACCCACTTAGTCTTGACGGAGGGACGTTGTGACCAAGGTCCCGGCTCGCTCCCCCACCGGACATTCTAAAGAGTTCAAGTCACCCTACATGCTCATTCTGGCAGAACCGCCAGGATTATGTGTTCGAGTCTCCCCTACATGCGAAAGGAGATCAAGTGTAAATGTCTTTACATCAAGTTTGCGATCGTGGTGTAGTAGAAGTCGCGTCCTCCTGCAACATAGTGCCATAATAGGCCTCGCTCTTGTCTGTAGACTTACAGTGTGGCTCTTTCTCCCAGTGGCAAGTACTTAAAGAATCAACTTACAGTATCATGGTCCCCGGGGGTGGCGCGGAACGGACAAGCGCGCCTCCACCTTGGGGCTTGTAGTCATATCCCATCTGGAGGCCTCCTACGTCCGAGCCAGGGCCGTAACCAATAGCCCGCTCTCGGACAATGGACGAGGCTGATGCGTGTGATCAGTCTGAATCATTTGTGATTGCCTCGTGAGCTTGTGGACCACTGCGATGTAGTGGAGCCAGCGCTCCGTGAACCTTGCGCTTTGCTCTGTGGGAGTTCGGTGTCTTCTACGGAGAGACCCAATAGATCCAGCCCCTCTTTTAGATCTACCACATGCCTCTGTTTGTTATGGTACTCAAAGCTCAAGCCAAATGGATATGTCCATCGGTATCTGATCTTGTCATCGCGTAGTTTGGAGGTAATGGGCCGGAATTGTTGCCGTCGCGCCAGAGTGGCAGGTGCCAGGTCTTGGTAAATGGTGCAGGAGTGTTCCTGGAAGGAGACAGAGCCTTTCTTTCGAGCCGCCAGGAGTACCGCCTCCTTCACCTTGTAGGAGTGGAATTTCGCTAGGACATCCCTTGGCCTCTGCCGTCCTCCAGCCAAGAGGCTCCCGACTCGGTGCACCCTCTCGAGTTTGATCTTGAGCGTATGCGGGCTGATGATCTCCGCAAAAAGACCCTCCAGGAATGCCTCGAGGTCCGGCCCTTCCGCCCCTTCTTCTAGGTCTCGGATCCGTAGGTTCTCCCGTCGAGCTCTGTTTTCTAAGTCTTCCGCTTTTAACTGGGTTTGGCGGAGCTGGTCTCGGAGAATGAGCACCGTGTCGTGCAGCTCGGAAGTGCGTTTGTCCACTTCGTGGGTGTGCGCTTCTAGATCTACCACTCTAGTACCCACTGAGTCTACATCGCGTTGGAGGTCAGTCAACCGTGTGTTGAGGTCGGACTTCAGTTGGTCGATTGAAGTTTGGATGTCTTGGCTTAGCTCTCTCCTCAATTCCGTCTTAAAGTCTCGTAGGGAGGACATAAGATCTTCCTTGGTGAGGGCCTTCCTCGTCGCGGTTTCCTCGTCGCGGTCCAAAGACCGATGTTTGTCTGCTGGCGGAAAAAAGCTTGAGACTTTATTTGACGCCCTAGGTACCGTCTTCTTCGGCGGCATAGAGGCTGACCCAGCCTGCTCCCCACTGGTTTGGCACTGGAAGGCTTGAGTGGGAGGACTTGGCTGTACTGTATCCCGTACTTGTAGGCCGTCGGGGGAGCTCGGCAGCCGCGGCTGACCCGGGTCCTCGCTAAGTCGGCCCGCACAGAGCGACGGCTTCAAAGGAAACTGTTAGGGGGCATGCAGCGAGTCCCATGTGGTAGGCCCCCACCGCGTGCTCCGGACTCTAAGAGACTGCGTGCGTCGGGTATCCCACCGGCCCGAATGGCCTGCCTGGATATACTGCTGGCGGGGCTAGCTAAAGCTCTGCGTTGCGTGTTGCAGGATCATACAGGTGACAGGTCTAGTCTCCACGATGGAGGTGACAGGCAAGGCAGTAGTTAGGGTGGGCAGCGCTCCCAGTGATGGCCGGAGCCTCTGCTACCCCGCTAGACGCCCCGTTAGCGATCAGCATACTCACCCCAAATGTCAGCTTCTGGGTTTCAGTAGTAGGCTATCCTCAGCACAGCATCTCCGGGATAAGCGTTGCTTGCAAGGAGTAGTCGGCGGGAGAGGCAGATGATGAAATGGCGCCAGTTCCGAGTTTGGCCGCCATCTTAGGGTCAGGCGCGTTATTCAAAGGCATCATGTAGGGGAGTAAATAGCGCTTCGACCTCCAAACTAGGCACAGTCAGGGTCCGCCACCTTATCTCATGTGTGCGCTTCTCTGGGGCGTCCTCCGATCACCTGATCCGCCCCGCCCGCACAACCTCCCATGGGACAGGGGGCCGATGTAGCGCCTCACAGCCTGCCGTCCTCCAAGGCGGACTCCTCACCTCGAGTGTCGTGGTATCGCAGCAGGCGCCGGGTCCCGTCTGCAGTTGTTGGCGGTGGGGTCTCCACACCGGACTCTCCCCGTGTCTTTCAGACCGACGCAGCCGAGAGAGTGGCGGCCGCCATTTTGGCCAGCTCCGGTGCTTTACCAGTAGTATCACCGCGTGGCTCGCAGGGGCAATCTCGGACGGAGATCACAAATTCCTCGCCTGCTTCAACCCCGGGGCTTTCATGGGGTCACCTTCGCTGCAGGTAGGGTGGCGATATGAGGCATAATTGTGTCCGGAACACCAGCGCAGCCCGGGAGCCAAGACGGATCACGTCCGTTCGGCCATCTTGCCCGGCCACGGCCCCGACTACCATCATTTTAATTGACTTTGGTGTGTTATTTTATCCTAGCCTGAATGTATGACGTCCTGCATATGCCTTGTTTCTCTTGAAGATTTCTTCTTGTAGTTTTGAAGTGGGAGCTGTCACAGTAGAACAGCCTTGCCAAGAACAGAACGTGTGGGATGTGTATTTGAAAGCATGAGAGAGAGAGAGGTGTGGAATGTACTTTTTGGTCTCGAAGTGCAGTGTTATGAGCAGTGATGCACACATGTGCATTATGTTGTACATTGAGAGATGACGTATGTGATGCTATAGGCAGTGGTGCACAAATGTGCATTGTGTTGCACATTGGGAAGTATTATGAAGTTCTTACTATTGGCTTTGACATGGCCTCATGTCATCCTGAATTCTGACTCTGCCTTGCTTGAGCTTTTCTGCGCGCACAGACAGGCCCCCAGAGTGTTTGCAAGTTGTTGGAGTTAATCACGTTCAAGGCTGTTTTGTTTTGGAGAAGAGGTTGATGAATGTATCCTGGAAGGCTTTCGTAAGCTTCGTTAAGATAAAGTCTGGGACATGTGAGAATGTAGAGGGAACGTGGGAACTCCTTTTGCCCTGGAATGCTTGCATGGAAACTGGCCAGTTCCAGTAAGTTTCCTTGGCGCAGAGGGAAAGACTCTCGAAACCTTCTAGTGTGTTTTGAGACTATAAAGCTGAGGGTTGTTGACAGCCAGCTTGGGAGTTCACTTGTGGAGTAGACGTACTGTCACAAGAATCATTGATTTGAGTCCTGATCGCAAGTCCATTGTCTGGCTGTTAACGGGCTCCTCCAGCTTGAGTTGGCAAGGATGTCGAGTGAACGATCTGGTGAGGTGATTTGTTTCTGGCTAGTGCCATTGTGATGCGTGGTTCCAGTGGCTGTGGTCATTTGAGGTGTTTTCTTTATGATGTGTGAGTGACTCAGAGTGCACATCCAAAGTAATCATTTGATGTATTTAGTGTATATATATATATATCTTTCTGATCTCTTGCAGGACGTCCAGTATTATATGCTTGAGTTTTAACTCATATTATTTGCTGCTTGTATTTCATATTATTATCCATGCATTCAACTGTTGCATTTACCAAGTGTGTTATTATTGCTTGCATATGAATATATATCTCTATATACATTTAAATGTGGTTCATTTAGCATCTGGGAAAGCCTTTCTGTTAGAGGGCATTGCATAAATAAAACCCCAAGCCTTATTCTAAAAAGAGAGTTTTTGCATTTTGTAAAGTGAAACCCCTTTCTAGGTGGTGTTGTGTTTTATATCTCCTGCTTCGCCGTGTTTGAGCCACCGTGTGGGAGTGGTATTTGTAGAACTCTGTATTATCTGAAAGTCGAGGTAAGACATTTGGCGTCACTCGCAGGATTTATGAAAAGTGTCATTTTAAAAGGGGAAGATGCTCTCTAAAATGTCCATGTTTTCAGTTGCAGATTCCCAGATGCCAACTGAGTTATTTGAGTGGGAGATTGCCTCTAATGCATGTTTAAAATATGAGGGGCAAGCACAGATATTTAAATGTGTACATGATTTTTCTCTTAAAGAGGGAAAACAACTTGGTATTTCAGACAGAAATAGTGACTGGTAGGTCGCTCCCCCACCACACAGCTCCGTCTGTGTGCCCTGCTGCTGCCCCTGATTGTGCTCGTTTTTCCTTTCTGTGCCCCCCTTGCTGCCCCTGATTGTGCTCGTTTTTCCTTTCTGTGCCCCCCTTGCTGCCCCTGATTGTGCTCGTTTTTCCTTTCTGTGCCCCCTTGCTGCCCCTGATTGTGCTCGTTTTTTTCTCCTTTCTGTGCCCCCTTGCTGCCCTGATTGTGCTCGTTTTCCTTTCTGTGCCCCCTTGCTGCCCCTGATTGTGCTCGTTTTTCCTTTCTGTGCCCCCCTTGCTGCCCCTGATTGTGCTCGTTTTTCCTTTCTGTGCCCCTTGCTGCCCCTGATTGTGCTCGTTTTTTTCTCCTTTCTGTGCCCCCTTGCTGCCCCTGATTGTGCTCGTTTTTCCTTTCTGTGCCCCCTTGCTGCCCCTGATTGTGCTCGTTTTCCTTTTTGTGCCCCCTTGCTGCCCCTGATTGTGCTCGTTTTTCTCCTTTCTGTGCCCCCTTGCTGCCCCTGATTGTGCTCGTTTTTCCTTTCTGTGCCCCCCTTGCTGCCCCTGATTGTGCTCGTTTTTCCTTTCTGTGCCCCCCTTGCTGCCCCTGATTGTGCTCGTTTTCCTTTCTGTGCCCCCTTGCTGCCCCTGATTGTGCTCGTTTTTTCTCCTTTCTGTGCCCCTTGCTGCCCCTGATTGTGCTCGTTTTTCCTTTCTGTGCCCCCCTTGCTGCCCCTGATTGTGCTCTGTTTTTCCTTTCTGTGCCCCCCTTGCTGCCCCTGATTGTGCTCGTTTTTCCTTTCTGTGCCCCCTTGCTGCCCCTGATTGTGCTCGTTTTTTCTCCTTTCTGTGCCCCCTTGCTGCCCCTGATTGTGCTCTGTTTTTCTCCTTTCTGTGCCCCCTTGCTGCCCCTGATTGTGTTCGTTTTTCTCCTTTCTGTGCCCCTTGATGCCTTGATTGTGCTCGCGTTTCCTTTCTGTGCCCCCTTGCTGCCCCTGATTGTGCTCGTTTTCCTTTCTGTGCCCCCCTTGCTGCCCCTGATTGTGCTCGTTTTTCCTTTCTGTGCCCCCTTGCTGCCCCTGATTGTGCTCGTTTTTTCTCCTTTCTGTGCCCCTTGCTGCCCCTGATTGTGCTCGTTTTTCCTTTCTGTGCCCCCCTTGCTGCCCCTGATTGTGCTCGTTTTCCTTTCTGTGCCCCCCTTGCTGCCCCTGATTGTGCTCGTTTTTCCTTTCTGTGCCCCCTTGCTGCCCCTGATTGTGCTCGTTTTTTCTCCTTTCTGTGCCCCCTTGCTGCCCCTGATTGTGCTCGTTTTTCTCCTTTCTGTGCCCCCTTGCTGCCCCTGATTGTACTCGTTTTTTCTCCTTTCTGTGCCCCCTTGATGCCCTGATTGTGCTCGTTTTCCCTTCTGTGCCTGTTTCCCGCCGCTGAGCCCCTGCGGCCCCGCCCCCTCACTGCCCATTCGCTGCCCCATTCCCTGCTCCTCCCTCCCACCTCCCCATTTAAGGCGGCCGCTGTGCGGCCGCGGCGCTGGCGCGCCGCAGGCGCGCCTAAGGCAAGCCCGTCTACGCCCGTCCGCGCCGTGACCGCGCCCAGCGCCAGACCCCCTGGTCCGGGCATCCCCGCGCCCGCCACTTCAACAGACGCCGATACGACGCCAGCACCCTCCACGCACTGAACCCCGGAAAAGATCACGCCTGCTACCAGGCCACCCCGAAGCGCACCCAAGGGCCCTTCACCTGCCAGAACTGCAGCTTCGCCAGCACCCGCCCCGCCAAACCACCGCCCAGGAAAGAACCCAACTACCTCAGATGCATCCTCCTCAACACCCGCTCCGCCCGCAAACACGCCATCGAACTCTGGGACCTTCTCGACTCAACCTCCCCAGACGTCGCATTCCTGACGGAGACCTGGCTGAATCCCGCTTCAGCCCCCAACATCGCCATTGCCATCCCGGACGGATACAAGATCACCCGCAGGGACCGCACCAACGGAGTCGGAGGAGGCATCGCCATCGTCCACAGGAACACCCTCAGAGTCTCAACCAACACCGACGACACCCTCAGCACCGCCGAACACATGCACTTCCAGATCCACACCGATCCCAACACCACCCTCAGAGGAACCCTCATCTACAGACCCCCGGACCCCGACCACAGTTCAGCGATTCCATCGCTGACTTCGTCAGCACACACGCCATCGCCTCCACGGACTACATCCTCCTCGGGGACCTGAACTTCCACCTCGAGAACAACAAGGACACCAACTCCACCACCCTGATCGACAACCTCGCCACCCTCGGACTCAGACAGCTCGTGACTACACCCACCCACGCCGCCGGCCACACGCTAGACTCCATCTTTTCCGCAAGCCCACACGTCTCCTTCAACCACACCTCCGAACCCCACTGGACTGACCACCACTGCATCCACTTCACCTACAGGAAGCCCACCACGCACCACCGCACCGAACAAATGCCTCGCCGCTGCTGGAGCAGAGTCACGGAAGACCAGCTAACCACAACCCTCGCCTTGAGCCCACCCGCCGAACCCTCCGACCCCGACACCGCCGCCCGCAACCTCAGACAGTGGAACGACGACTGCGCCAACACCCTCGCCCCGCTCAAGAATCCGCCCAACAGCCACACCAGCAAGAAAGCCACCTGGTTCACCGAAGACCTCCAGGCCTCCAAACGAACATGCCGAAAACTGGAGAAGATCTGGCTCCACGAACGGACAGCAGACAGCTACGCCGCCCACAAGAGCGCCACCCGCAGTCACCATCACCTCATCAGATCCGCCAAAAGGGCCTCACTCAAAGACCGCCTAGACAACAACGCACACAACAGCAAAGAGCTCTTCAACATCGTGAAGGAACTCTCCAACCCCAGCTCCAACACCAACGACATCCAGCCGTCGTGAGACCTGTGCGACTCACTGGCCACCTTCTTCCACCGCAAAATCGCCGACATCCACGACAGCTTCAACACCACGACCGCCCCGGCAACCACCGAGACCACTGCCCCCACAACCACCAACCGCCTGCTCTCCTGGACCAACATCAACGACGAGGACACCAGCGAGATCATGAACACCATCCACTCCGGTTCACCGCTAGACCCGTGCCCTCACCACATCTTCAACAAAGCCAGTACAGCCATCGCGCCCCATCTCCGGAAAATAATCAACATCTCCTTCGAGACAGCAACCTTCCCGGAAAGCTGGAAGCACGCCGAGATCACCGCCTTACTCAAGAAACCCAAGGCAGACCCCAAGGACCTCAAGAACTTCCGACCCATCTCTCTGCTCCCGTTCCCCGCGAAGGTCACCGAGAAAATCGTCAACAAACAACTGACCCGCTACCTCGAGGAGAACAACATCCTGGACCCTTCCCAGTCCGGCTTCCGCAGCAACCACAGCACCGAAACCGCCCTCATCGCCGCCACCGATTACATCAGGACCCTGCTAGACAACGGAGAAACAGCAGCCCTCATCCTCCTGGACCTATCAGCCGCCTTCGACACGGTCTGCCACCACACACTACGAACACGCCTTCACGATGCCGGGATCCAAGAGAAGGCCCTGGACTGGACCACATCCTTCCTTTCCGGCAGAACACAAAGCGTCTGCCTCGCCCCCTTCCGATCCAAGGCCACCAAGATCATCTGCGGCGTACCCCAAGGCTCCTCCCTCAGCCCAACGCTGTTCAACATCTACATGGCACCCCTCGCCCACGTCGCCCGACAGCACAACCTCAACATCATCTCCTACGCCGACGACACCCAGCTGATCCTCTCCCTCACCAAAGACCCTCACACCGCCAAAGCCCACCTCCACGAAGGAATGAAGGCCGTCGCCGAATGGATGAGGACCAGCCGCCTGAAGCTGAACTCGGACAAGACGGAGGTCCTCATCCTTGGTTCCAACCCCTTCAGCCTGGGACGACTCCTGGTGGCCAACATCACTGGGAACAGCCCCGCCACCCACCGACCACGTACGCAACCTAGGGGTCATCCTCGACCCCACCCTCTCCATGACTAAGCAGGTCAACGCCGTTTCCTCATCCTGCTTCAACATCCTCCGAATGCTCCGCAGGATCTTCAAGTGGATCCCCACCGAAACAAGAAAAACAGTCACCCAGGCCCTCGTCACCAGCAGGCTGGACTACGGAAACGCCCTCTACGCAGGAACGACGGCTAAGCTCCTGAGACGGCTGCAACGCATCCAGAACGCCTCTGCACGTCTTATCCTCGACATCCCCCGACGCAGCCACATCACACCCCACCTGAGAGACCTGCACTGGCTCCCTGTCAACAAGAGGATAACCTTCAAGCTCCTCACCCACGCACACAAAGCACTCCACAACTCCGGACCAGCCTACCTCAACAGACGACTCAGCTTCTACACCCCCACCCGCCAGCTCCGCTCGACCAGCCTCGCCCTCGCCACAGTCCCCCGCATCCGGAAAACGACCGCCGGCGGCAGATCCTTCTCCCACCTCGCCGCCAAGACCTGGAACACCCTCCCCACCAACCTCCGACAGACCCAAGACCTACTGGCCTTCAGAAGACTCCTCAAGACCTGGCTCTTCGATCAGTAGCAGCACCACCCCCTCTTCCCCCAGTGCCTTGAGACCCTCGCGGGTATGTAGTGCGCTTTATAAGTGACATGATTGATTGATTGATTGTCATTTTGAATGCATTGCTCAGAATGTATAAAAAATGTGGACAGTTGGAAAAGGAACGTAATGAGTTACAAAGAGAGTTAGCTGACGCTCAGTTTGAAAATAAATCACTGAAAAGAGAGCTAAAAATGTACCAAGCACCGAAGCCGTTTATTGTGCCAGGCTGTTTAGATAGCCAGAGTGATTCATTCGTGAAAAATGTGGATGCAGAGAAGCTGCAGGTTAATTTACAGTGCTCACAGGAGGTTTTAATTAATTCTTTTGAGGACGTTCCTCAGCCAGAAATTAAAGTTATTTTGGTTGAATTTGAGGCTTCCGAAGTAACATTGAACTGAGAAAATGTAAACGTGCAGGAAGATAAACAAACCAGCCTGTTAGAACTAGTGATCGTTGGTGGCAGTTATAAAGCAGACATGTCAGTGAATGACAAACCTTGCTTTACATGGAGAGACGCTATTTTGAAAAAGAAATGACAGAAAGTTTGATTTTTAAAATTGACTCTGAGTTTAAATTTGAGGAGGAGCAGCAATGTGCTTTTGAATCTGCAAAAGAGATTATGCAATGTGTTTCAGACATGCGGCCAATACAGAAAGGAGACATTGAATTACATGTGACAGTTCAGGGGCAGTGTGCCACTTTGAGTATGTGCGAAAAACAAGTAAAGAAGAGGGTGCTTTTAGACTTTTGGACTGAAACATTTTCTAATGCTAGAGAATGTTTTGCTTGCACTGTGACAGACTTAGGGCAGACACAGTTGTGTGTGTGTTTTTATGCTCTGATAGATACAGGGCAGATACTGTTTATTTTGAGTTGTGTTCTGACAGACATTACGCAGACACAATTGTTTGTGTTTTTGTGCTGTGACAGACACAGGGCAGATACAGATGCTTTCGTGTTTTTGCAAGCTGACAGACACTGGGCAGATAACAATAAGACATAATGTGATTTTGACTTTTGAATTTTCTCAAATGCAATGACTGATGCCTTTCCTTGAGTTATACAGAACAGGTAATGCACAAGAAGCAAATGTGATCAAATGGTACGTACAGACAGAAACTGCAGTTTTACATGAACAGTCGGTGCAGGTCCCAATCGACAGTCCAGGGGTGGTGTTTGAGGTGCCTGAGACACAGGATTCCCCAGTGAAGTGGCAAATTTTACTGCAAAGCGCAGCTACTGTGTATCATGTAGATGCTCATTGTCCAATACATTCACTAGACAGACGCTTTAATTCCCTTACAGATGAAAAGACTAAAATCTTGGAGATAGAGGTGGTGACACACGATTCTGATTTGGTGGGCATGACTAAGTGCGAACACCTAGGAGAGAAAGAAACTACCAACAGGTGGGCAGAGAATGAAGGGATGCATATCCCCTAGACTTACTTAGAACTGAGATTCCTATGTGTCAGTATGCACAGCGCAGACCAGTCCCACAGAAGGTGAGGGGCCAGTTGAAGAAAGGAAAATTACCAGAGCAGATCGGGCAGATGAATTGCCTTGGGCTCATGCCAAATGATCAAGGGTGCACGTATTCAGCAGTGTGTGGAGAAATAGTCAGGAAGGGGACTGCCCCAGCCCTTCTTAATGAGCAAGGAGAAGGAGAGTTTCACTCCAATACCAAGAATTCAGAGGCCATAGAATTCTCAGATAATTCCCCAGAGCCAGCACAGAACCGTGCAGACCGGAATGATAATATTGTGCCATCAGACCCAAAACAGAAAAAGGAGAACATGCGCTTTTTGGAAAATATTTTTTGCAAGAAGAGTGATGCTT
Organism: Calotriton arnoldi; assembly: GCA_963921515.1. Classification (NCBI taxonomy): domain Eukaryota; kingdom Metazoa; phylum Chordata; class Amphibia; order Caudata; family Salamandridae; genus Calotriton; species Calotriton arnoldi. The sequence goes on from CAWUFW010018168.1 coordinate 82,852, forward strand.
GTTTCTTTTCCAGATCATACTGCGACGTGTTGGTGTACCTGATGTCCCTGTCCTGCGTGTGGGTGCCTTTGTCTGAGTGGGCTCGTGAGGGTGTGGGCCCCCCCCAACCCTGAAGTGATCACTGGACAACGCAAACCAACATTGTTGCTGACATTCTTTGGCTGAACAAACCAGACGAACCTACCTAGCCAGTGATAATAGACTGATGTTATGAACATGATATAAAATGTTTAAAAATTTCAAAGAAAGAGAGTGTTGACATTTCACACAGGAGGACATTTTCATTTTTAAGCATATCCAGAAAATGACAGAAGATGCTTTTCAGTTTAAAGATGATGATGTTGCCTTTATTTTTTAAGCACAAAATATATAAGTTTGGTTGCTTCAATAGTAAAAGTTCCAGAATTAGCCATTTAGAATACTAGGAGCATTTATGAGTTCATATGCTTGATTCTATTTGTGCATTCATTTTGTGTATTCATCATGCATTTATTCTTGATGCTGAGTATTAAGATATGCATGCTTTTATAATGTCACTGTTTTAACATGTGCTTCAATTATATTTGTGCTTTCAGTTAAGCACATGCGTTTATAATGTCACTGTTCAATGGATGTTTCAATTATATTTGTGCTTTCAGTTAAAAAGTTCAGTTTTTTTATATATGAATGTTATGATAGTCAAAGGTCATGGGGTGGAATGTAGTGCTAGAGGCACTCTTATGGTCTGACACCACGTGATGACCTTTGACTACCATCATTTTAATTGACTTTGGTGTGTTATTTTATCCTAGTCTGAATGTACGACATCCTGCATATGCCTTGTTTCTCTTGAAGATTTCTTCTTGTAGTTTTGAAGTGGGAGCTGTCACAGTAGAACAGCCTTGCCTAGAACAGAACGTGTGGGATGTGCATTTGAAAGCATATGAGAGAGAGAGGTGTGGAATGTACTTTTTGGTCTCGAAGTGCAGTGTTATGAGCAGTGGTGCACACATGTGCATTATGTTGTACATTGAGAGATGAAGTATGTGATGCTATAGGCAGTGGTGCACAAATGTGCATTGTGTTGCACATTGGGAAGTATTATGAAGTTCTTACTATTGGCTTTGACATGGCCTCATGTCATCTTGAATTCTAACTCTGCCTTGCCTGAGCTTTTCGGCGCGCACAGACAGGCCCCCAGAGTGTTTGCAAGTTGTTGGGGTTAATCACGTTCAAGGCTGTTTTGTTTTAGAGAAGAGGTTGTTGAATGTACCCTGGAAGGCTTTTGTAAGCCTCATTAAGATAAAGGCTGGAACATGTGAGAATGTAGAGGGAACGTGGGAACTCCTTTTACCCTAGAATGCTTGCATGGAAACTGGCCAGTTCCAGTAAGTTTCCTTGGCGCAGAGGGAAAGACTCTCGACCCTTCTAGTGTGTTTTGAGACTATAAAGCTGAGGGTTGTTGACAGCCAACTTTGGAGTTCACTTGTGGAGTAGACGTACTGTCACAAGAATCTGGATTTGAGTCCTGATCTCGCGAGTCCATTGCCTGGCTGTTAACGGGCTCCTCCAGCTTGAGTTGGCAAGGATGTCGAGTGAACGATCAGGTGAGGTGATTTGTTTCTGACTAGTGCCATTATGATGCGTGGTTCCAGTGGCTGTGGTCATTAGAGGTGTTTTCTTTTTGATGTGTGAGTGACTCAGAGTGCACATCCAAAGTAATCATTTGATGTATTTAGTGTATATATATCTTTCTGATCTCTTGCAGGACGTACAGTATTATTTGCTTGAGTTTTATCTCATATTATTTGCTGCTTGTATTTCATATTATTATCCATGCATTTAACTGTTGCATTTACCAAGTGTGTTATTATTGCTTGCATATGAATATATATCTCTATATACATTTGAATGTGGTTCATTTAGCATCTGGGAAAGCCTTTCTGTTAGAGGGCATTGCATAAATAAAACCCCAAGCCTTATTCTAAAAAGAGAGTCTTTGCATTTTGTAAAGTGAAACCCCTTTCTAGGTGGTGTTGTGTTTTATTTCTCCTGCTTTGCCGTGTTTGAGCCACCGTGTGGGAGTGGTATTTGTGGAACTCTGTATTATCTGAAAGGCGAAGCAAGACAGCTACCTAGGCCTATGTTGGGGTACATTGGGGCTCATAACAGTCTGTCTCATCGGTCTCAAGAAGAGTGTCTGTTGTGGTGCTGACAAGCATTCCATTCCAAGACACTACCTACTGGGAAGGATGTGACTCCAAAATTCTGAGACCAACGAACATTGCACACAACTTCCATCTTAACCTTTGTCTTAACCTTCATGACATTGTATAACCAGGACCCTTCATCAATAAAAAGGATATAGACACTGTCAAAAGACTTCAAATAGATCTACAGACGTATGCTTCTTTGTATGATGCTGATCTGTATTTTAATATGGGCAGCTACAAAGATATGTACTGTTTCAACAGTTATGCAGAGTGGTTCTTACACCTGACCGATAGTAACAAAATGTTGTATTATTATTTTAAGTGGAAGCACTGGAATCCCCTTACTGAAAAGCGCTGACAAAATATCAGCATGACCTGGATACATATTTTGTATAAACAATAGTATGAAAATGTGACTTGTATTTGTTAGATGGAATTTGGTAAGAGAAACTTGGGAAATTCCATACTTTTCTTTGCATGGGCTCTTGAGTTTCTGAATGATATAACAGATCACATGCTTTGGCTATGCTACTTTAGGCAACTAAGTATATATACTCTTAGCATCTTGCCAAGCCAATTCACATTTTCTAGAGTAAAAATGAGGGAAAGATGTAGAGGCAGGGGGCTGAGATTAAAACATTACTTGATCATGCTACTTTTCCAATTATGACTGATCTATCTAAGGGAATGAGTTTCTGATTGATACTTCTTTGTAGTTTTCTTACCTTATGAATACCCTCTAGACTTGATCTGGAAATGTACCTAACAGTAGCTCAACCAGCGTCACCAGGTGGCACCATGTGGTCTCTGCTACAACCCTGTCCACCAAGGAAGAATCAAAATCAGAGTATTTAAGGCATTTGTGTCCATTCCTGTTTCTCCACTCATTATTATGCACCTTAAGGATTTTTTATGCCCCCAGCAATATAGATGTTTGAGGCAACCTGTTTGGAACATCTTTCTTACTCATTTTCACCTTATTTGAGCACTTTCTATTCATCATGGGTCCAGAGCTTTTCTCAGTGCTTCACTAATGAATTTCCTTCGCTTTAAATAGCAACTAGATCAAATGTCAAATTTCTCCTCCTTGGATTTCAGGGTTTAAATCCTGATGCAGATGCCAGAAGAAAATGTCCTTGTCAGACATGTTAGTGTCGTACATTTCCTACTATTTCAGTAAGACTGTGTGTTTAAGCAAAATAAGCGTCAAAACTATGTGGGACTGAGTCCACGCATACCATCAGAATATGTTGACCTAATTCCTGGTTAGCTCACAGCGCACTATCTGGACCTCTAAACCTTACAAGGTACTTACTGAATGGACCATACAACAAATGACCTGATTATGAGGGAACACTATACTTGTTTAGAGTACCAGGGGCAGTCTGAAACTATCTCTGCCGGAAAGCTGGCTTCGTCAGAATGCCAGTCATACCCAGTTCCCAGTGTTCAAATTAAAAAGTTTGTCAATACACCAAATATCGTCTCATCTCATGAGCAAAACCAGAAATAGGTGTGAGAGGTCAGAAAGTACCTGACGTAAGCATCACCAAAGGAGCTGCTGGTTGGTACTCACCAATTTGCTCACGCTATCATCATTGGTAACTTTCATGACCGTAAAGAAAGAAAAAAGATGGTGCCCTAGTTTTTAAGAGGTGAAGAAAAGGAAAAAAGAGAACTGGAAAGTGGAAACAGAATGCAGTGTCGATGCTTATGTCATTCTTAACCAATCGGACTCCGTGGTGTGAAAGAAGAAAATTGCTTCTCCAAGCTAAAATGAGTTGTGACTCACTTGCAGTTATACATACTTTATTGATCGGAGTGATCACACTCATGTTAAAAGAACGACATGTGTTAGACCATTTCAGTTAGAAAGGCCGACATGTTTCATTGCAACTTATTTTTGGCAATTTACCATCTTTTTTCTTTCTTTACGGTCATGAAAGTTACCAATGATGAATGCGTGAGCAAACTGGTGAGTACCAACCAGCAGCTCCTTTGGTGATGCTTATGTGAGGTACTTTCTAACCTCTCACACCTTTTTCTGGTTTTGCTCATGAGATGAGGCGATATTTGGTGTTTTGACAAACTTTTTCATTTGAACACTGGGAACTGGGCATGACTGGCATTCTGACGAAGCCAGCTTTCTGGCAGAGATAGTTTCAGACTGCCCCATGTCCTCTAAACAAGTATAGTGTTCCCTCATAATCAGGCCATTTGTTGTATGGTTCAGTGAGTGGAGGGCGACCTGGTTATTTTTCCCTCTATTGCTTCCCTTTTGTTGATGACTTGCTGAATGGAATCTGCAACCTCAGAACATGACAACCTTGATTCCTCAAGGAAATTGTGGAAATAGATCTATCCTTTCATTTGTTAACTCAGGCATACCCAAAACGAAGACACAAGAAGTACATAAATTGTCATTTCAAATATTTATTGAAGCAACTGGCCTCTTGTGTAAAATACGTGCGCTGCATTGATTAATAGAATGAAGCAAAACAATGTTAACAGCCTTACAAGAATGGTGAACAAAATGAACAATTCACCCATTGTGCATTTGCGTTGATTATATGAATACATATAATTGTACTCCAACCTAGCGCTATCTATGCTATAAGGCATAGAGTGTGCAGGTCTGCCAGAATACCTTCGAGTGGTCTAACTCCCAATTTTCCTGCAGCTGTGTGTCATCTGGTAGCTAGTCTTGGTTAGGAACAGGTCGCCGTTCTTCTCAGGATGGTGACGGGATTCAGCTGGGCTAGAATTCCGGCATGGGACAGCCTCGACAACCCATTGAAAAGCTCCTCCATCTAAACAAAGGCTTGGTGCAGTTTATATAATACACTGGACCCACTTGTTCTGTGCCTGGGCTCTGGTCCGGCTGTCATTGTTGATTCTACCCAACCAGAGCTGTCACCGAGCAGACAACAAACAACGTTCTGCGCAGTGTACCTAGTCCTTGTACAGAATGCTCCAAGGCCTGATGATGAGCCTACGAAGAAATGTAAGTGTAAGCAAACCATTTTCTAAGAACATATGGGCGCGCACGCAAATGTGTGTTAAAAGTCATCATTCAAAATGATGTCAACCTTATCGTGAACATGTAAAATAAAGGTGTTTGTGACCTGTGCCTATGTAACCTCACGACACCCACTCTTTGTCTGTAAGGTGACTAAAAAAGCTTTATCCTAAACCGAAACCATATAACTTGCTCATGAAACCCAAAAGTTTTAAAAGCACTTTGCACCTTAACCGCTTCGGTGCTCGGGACGGCCCTCGGCCGTCCGACATCACAGTGGGCGTGTGCGGAGGACGGCCGGGGGCCGTCCTAAACACGCCCACTCAATAAATCACCCGCACCGCGGCGGAATTTGTGCCGCGGTCAACGGGTTAATAATAAAGCAAGAGGAAAGCCAACTTGCATTTAAAAGCCGATTTAAAAAACAATTAATACCTGCTTAAAAGTAATTTTGTATTAAAAAGTTTGCCGAATTGAAAAAAAATTCTTCTTGAAACATCATATTTGTTTAAATGTTTCGAAAGTCAGATTAAATAATATTGTGTCCAGCTTCCAATGTTTCCTTTGGCACCCCAGACACAAGTTACAAAGAACAAACATGGTCGTATCCAACCCCATCAGCAGTCACTGAAGGTGTGAAACCCAGTAGTGCATCTGCACTGGACAAGCTAGGATCCGAAAATCCAGGAGCCAAGGCATCCAAGGAAGGCTCATAATATGCATTTTGCAGCAATGGCAATCACACAGGACATCTTTGCTGGTGGATTCTTAACAGACCCATCAGCATTTCTATATCCATAGATTGAACCAATTCAATTCCAAGGCATATATCCCGGGCACACTCGAAAGTACACTGCAGACAGCGAACACAGGCTGTATGCAACGTAACTATATAGGCCGAAAGGACAAAGATCAGTTGTCATTTAGTTCCTGAAGTAAGGGTGGGCCAAAATACTGCATCATGCGTTCACAACACAGTAGCACATGTGGTAGTGCTATTCCCATTTGGCCGTGTGGTGGAACATCCATTGCAGAACAACAAAAATAGAATCAAGATCCTGACAATCAGAAACAGCCTCCAAAAACGCTGGAAGCCAAGGAGTGTATAAAAGGTGGAATCACTCTAAGGACAGTCCGGAAAGTACTAACAAACCCAGATCCAATGGCTTAAAAAAAAAGTACTACTACCGTAGTATTTGAGGCATTAAACATGCAGTGCACAAGATCGGCGAAATGTTGTGGGAGGTTAGTGCGTAGCAGCGACTGGATTTCAGAAGAAGACGTGGCAACTTGAAGATCAAACGTCTCCCTTGCAGATGTTAAGGAAACTTCCTTCTGAAACAATAAGGCTTTCAGTCTGGTCAGGCTATCAAAGTTCACATTTAAAATAGAAATTGAAGGCCAGATTGTAACTTCACTAACTGTACGGGCTGGTGGAAAGAGCACATTTGTACAACTGGTCACGACCTTAGAAACTGTCACCACGTAGGGCACTCTAGGTTTCATCCCACAGCAACCTTGGTCATTCGACATCAAATAACTCTGATTTGAAAGTAACCTGAATGCTGGACGAATTGCAGCAGCTGGGGATCCCTTCAGATAACAAGCTAAGTTTGCCTTGGATGCATTACATGCTCTGTGAAATGTAACCTCCCTGCAGACTAGAGAATGGCTGAAAGTGTTCTTGCAGTCTGTACAGCTAAGAAAAACTTCAGTTCCCCATTTCTGCACCTGTAATCGAAAGGTAGGACCCATGTCTCATGTACAAATCTCTCCCCTAATGCTTCATATCTGCCTACTTGATAGTGTTGTAACCAGTTCGTAAAGTGGAATGTTGAAATTGGCAGAGATATAATCCCAGGAATTATCCAATCGGCTGACAGTGTTTCTGCCATAGCGAACAGTAATTTCTCTAGATGTTCTATGTTTAACATTGTGTTGTTGTGTCCTTCTTTGCCATCATTTTCTGCTCTCTTGTTAAATTGTATGGCAGAAATAAATCAGTTGAGTTCAAATGCTTCCAGGGCATGTGACTATTGCGCAGGGTCTGTACAGTCCAGCTCAATAGCATGATGGATCTAAGCTTACTTTGTCCATGTTGTAAAAGGGACATGTCACTTTGTATGATTTCAATAGCTGATAACACAATGTTACTTAGAGAATACATTCTAGTGGATAAAGTAGTCATACCATTGTCAACTACTGCTAGAGCATTTCTAAATTTACTTTGTCAATTTCACATATCAGCTCAGCAGCTTCCTGCTGTGAAACGTTCCACAATTTGTTGTATATAGCATACAAAAAGTGCTTATGACGTGGCTTTCTAGGACCTAATAAAAACTCTTGTAAATTCATGTCATCTGAAAGGAGAGACGAGTGTTCTTTCACCTCATTAACGTGGAATGTTTTAGACATTCAAGGCATAATTTTCCCACGCTAAATGTTGTTACTGCTCCCGAGTGTTCTGTCTGCGCGTAATGTGGGTCTGGATTATTTATCCTAAACCCCTTCATGTTGTTTAGATAAAGTGCATGACAACCATTAGTATCTAATGGCCACACTAGTCATCCCCCTGGAATGGAATGTGAAGAATTACATGTAAAATTCTTGAGCATGTTGTTGAACTTTTCCTCTGTGTAATTTGAACTGTTGTCAATTCTCACAACGTGCCAATGTGGGAATGTTTGGTGTGTTCATATCCTTTATCTTGGCCAGGCCGAGGCAGGATGTTTGCTGCACAGTTTTGTTCAGGAAAATCATTTGTATTGGTATAAGACACGCTCTAAACAAAGCCTCATTACCTTGAACTTGCCAGTCTTTAGTTCCCCAAACAGATTTAAAATCAATATTGTCCTTCCAAAAGTCGTACCCTTGTACTGACGACTGGGAAATAAAGGGGGCCATATAACTTAATTTAGTGTCGGTCAGCATATTTTCTTTGATGGGGAAGGGAGAAGTTTATAAGACGATGACTCTGGGTCTACGGGGTTATTGCTGGAAAAATATGCACACTTCTGTGTGAATATTTTGGAGCTACCCGAAGGTGGTCTAGGGCAATGTTCCCATTGTGTGGAATTAAATATTGACCCTGGAGTACTAGCTCTATGTAAGTAATGGTGTGCATAGTGGTGAAAACAAAACATTTCATCATAACTAGATGTTCCACTATAGATCTGACTGTCCCAATCATTTGTGAAGCTTCCAGGAGTAATAACGTCATTCAGTGATATTTTAGACACATACGGTATCCGTAAAGTTCCTGTTGTTGCAAAAATATCATACGGTACCTTATCCCAAACAATTCCATCAATTACTGGAACCGCCAAAATGTTAACAAGAGACAGGTCTCTTCGCACTTTGTGTGATAAAGAATGAGGCTTTAATACCTCGATTACCAGTTCAACAGCAGAGCCTTCTGGGAGATAGTGTCCATTCAGAAGTAAAAAAGAATACAGTCACAAAATCAATCCAAAGAAAAAGGAAAAGTAACAAAATGGGAATGGAAATCCAAATTTAAATCCAAGGTGGAATAAAATATGTCTTTTTAAGCTAAATTATAAATGCACGAGTTTCATGCAATGGTGTGTCTAACGAATCGGAGGAAAAGTCATCAAGGTCTGCAAAATTCTCTTGAACCAGATCCCCGATCTTTGGAATGCGGCCAGGAGTTTCTGTTGTCCCTTCACTTTGCTAGCGACAGAACGTTTCTCGAGCTCGTTGCTTTGCTTGTCCTGGAAAGTCTTTCAGTTCCTGTAAGACAACCAAACGCTCACTAATATCAAAAGGCGTTTCCGCAACCACTGTACTAGGATTATCAATGTCTGGAACCCACATTTTGACCCCAAACAGGACCTCATTGGGAGTCTGACCACCCAAGAATCTTTTTGGCAGATTGTTTAAGGCTCTCTGTACCCCGTACAGGTGGTGGACCAAACTGCAACCTGAACCTAATACTCTAGATATTAAAGACTGCTTTGAGTCCCAATTTTTCCGCTCCACTATCGAATTTCCCTCAGGATGATAGGGGGAGTGGTAGTGCACAGCCACACCCAATGTTCCCATGCTATCCCGGTAAGCCTTAGAGGAAAACGCTGGACCCTGATCCAAATGGAATGCGGCTACTACATATATGAGGATGAAGACTTGCAAATCTTTTATAACAGTTCGAGCGTCAGCCGATCTCTGTGACCATACCCATAGGAATCGAGAACAATAATCCACTTCTAAAAGAATGTATTAAAACAGCATGCATCATACACGTTGATGGCTCAGAGGGTGCATAACATGAACCCGCGGCAAACTTGCTTAAGGATTAGCCACCATTCCCCAAAAGCAACTTGTTCTTCATGGTATACTCTTTTCAGTCGCTGAATCCATTTTGGCTCCAATAGTGTAAGTGCTCATTGTAAGACTGGACATGATAATATGAATTACACACTATAGTTGGGATTCTGGATCCGTATTCTCAAGTACCAGAATGAAAGCTTTCAGGTCAGCCAGTTGTGCAGTGCAATCACCTAGTGACTGTTAAATTGTTTTTAGAGGGTGGAATACTCCATTCCTCATTTTACCCCTTACCACTGCACAAGTAGTGGAGTACTGATGTTTTGTTCCAACTGCTGGCTGGGCAGAACCGTCCATAGAAACTATAAAGTCGTACTGATGTAGAGGCTTTCTTTCACTGGGCACAGGGTATTTTTGTTCATAATGTAGGTATGAAGACATACTGTATGTCTGTTGCTGTTAATGAGTTGGCCCACTGTATCCATTTAGGATGTAAGGCTTTCGCATTCAGGATGCTGACCTTTGTGACAGCTTCTAAGGCTGGAATGGGAGTCACGACAATTATGCGTTTCCCCTGAGCCAATGATCTTTCTTTCAGTACAGCTGTCTGTACTGCCCCAACTATTGTTTCTGTTGGTGCAAAACGCAATTCTGCATTGGAATATAAATGCAATTTATATGCAATTGGTACTGTGTAACCCCCATTCAATGTGAAATGTGATTAAGCGGATCACAAAGATTTTGGTGTTATCACGTGTGTATAAGTGTTTTGAAACTAGCATGTCCACTTGTACTGAATGCAAGATCTGTATATGTTCTGGTGTCTAATGTGTGCTTGAAAAGTCTGGACAAATTAATTCATAAAATGGTTTTATCTGTTGTGCATAATCTGCTATGTATATTCTACCAAAATTTAGAAAGCCCAATAGTGATTGTAGCTCTTTTGTTGTGGTTGGTGGTTGTAAGAGCGCGCATTTCTCCAGAAAATGTGGCGCTAAGCTCTTGACTTCATTTGATAGCTCATATCCCAGGAACAGGATACTGAGAAAGGCAATCTTGGATTTCTTGAATTTGTAGTCTTTTTGAGCAAATTCTACAATAATTCTATCTACTCTGGCTGGATGTGTTGGTCTACATCATCCGTTAGATACATGTCATCTACATAGGACAGTGCTTCATGGTCAAAGATTTATAACAGTCCTTTTACACAGGCAGAGAACAAACCTTGGCTGTTCTTATACCCTTGTGGCAAACGACAAAATTGATTTTCTGACCTGAGAACAGTAAATGCTGTCAGGCACTATGTTTTGGCAGAAAAAGCAGTTTGAAATGTCTGATGTTGTTTTATATTTTTTGCACACTATGGGACTCATTTATGAAAAGTGTTGCATTGCTGCGGTAAAACAGCAATGCAATACTTTTCAGTGCGCCCTCCTTGCAACCCCATGGATGCGCCGTATTTACTGTACGGCGCTCCATGTCGCAAAGATTGACAGATACGTCAGTAATCCTGACGTATTTGTCAGCGCAAAAATGGCTCATTGCTGGAGTATGTCTAGAAACAGATGCAACTCTGGCAATGTGTCATTTCACAGGGGCAAGCCCCATGTGAAAAGGCCTGCATCACACCTTATGCCTGTTTCAAGCAGGCGTAAGGATTTGACGCAGTCAGGCCGTAGAAGTGGCGATGTGAAATCTCATAGATTTCACTGCATCACTTTTACGAGCCTTTTCTGCACCGGAATACCCACCCTGCATACATTATACCTGTTGCAGATATAATGTAGCGCAGGGGTTTACAAAGTGACGCATCTGCCTAGATGCTTCACTGTGTAAATATGGTGCAGTGTGGCACATTTTTTACGCGGCCGCAGTGTCACAAAAGTGACACAATGTCGGCGTAAGGGCTTCATAAATAAGGCCCTATGTTCATTAGTGCTGTGGACATTTTGTAATGCAAATGTGCGAGTTTGACGATTTCATTGTCTGTAATCTAAGAATAGGCAGTATGAATTATCTGGTTTTGCTACCGGGAACAAAGGATTGTTCATTGGTTAGGTGCAAGTTTCAATTACACCTCGATATTCAAGTTGTGTTGGGATTTCTCTAACCTATCGTTTTGCTTCATGCTTAATGGGATACTGTGGTTGTACTTGTGGGCTGGACCTTAAGGGTATAATATGGTAAGGTGAATCTTCATTCGAGCCCACGTGATAGCGATATATTGCCGGGGGTTGTGCAAAGGCCCACTCCTTGGCATATGAATGTTTAATTGACTCTGGAACAAGGGCAGAGAAGGCTGGTAATATCATGCTTTCTCCTCGTCTGCCATTTTTTACAAACTCTGGTGGCAAATCATTTTTACTAAGAGAATGTCATTGCTGAGTTTTAGGTTCTCCCAAAAGAGAATTTTAATGGTGCGAGTTATATCAGCCTTCATTTGGAGTTGCAAATCATATAATCTTCTTGCTTTGGGCTATAGCAACCAGGTGGTTGGGCCCCTGTTTAAATTATTGAAACTGTGTCTTACCCTATCAAGTTTGTCACAAGGTCACACCGGCATGGACGCCATTTAGGAGTCCCCAGGGGTTGCAACTGCGACCCCTTTCTTTCCCCTTGGGACCACTGGGCGTGCTTCTGCGACCCCTGGCCTCAGAAGCTGTTCAACAACTGCTGGGATCACAAGGGTATCAAGAGACTTTTAAACTCGCCTTATTTAGCCTGCAGTGATCGGGCGTTAGGTTACAGTAAACAACACTGCAATGAAACAATGTTGCCTCCATTCATATTCTGATGGCTCTGGCCTGGGCTGGCTTTGCAGCATTTTGTGATGATTGCCGTTAAGTGAGCCAGAAGTAGAGAGGGGAAAAGGTGTGAGAGAGAAGTGATAAAGAAACAGTCTCAAAAGAGACATCAGAGAGGCGGAACTTGTCAAAAAGAGACTTCAGAGAGGGGGGCAGGTGAAAAGGAGACATCTGAGAGAAGAAGAGCTAGATGAGAGGCAGGTGAGGACAAGACTAAGAGGATAGTAGGATACAGGTGTAAGAGGAGAGCTAAAGAAGGATTGGTGTTAGAGAGCTCAGAAAGAGTGCGACAGAGAGAGAGGAGGATACATGTGAGAGACATGTAATAAGAGACAAACAAAATAGAAAGTAAGAGCAAAGAGGAGGAAGAGGAATGTAAATCATTTTAATGCATAATTGACTTCCTCAAAACAATCTCAGACAATATGTTGTAGCATTCATGTGCACCCTTGTATATTCTTTTATTTTTACTTTGCCTTCCTAAGAGCCCTCTTTCTATTGTAATCTCTACTTCCATCCTTTATTCTGCTTGCAGTACCTTGCTATAAAGTATTTCATCTGTGTCTACATGCCATTGAAATCATGATAGTCAATTTTTAATGTTTAAGTTAAAAACAAGTAAAAAAATTCTATGTCTATTTACGTGCACTGTGTACAGGAAAACTCTTTTCTGGTCAGATGAAGGTTTTTGCAAGGCCGAAAATCATTACGGCTGCTACCGCTTGGATGAATGGGATGAAGCAATAAACAAAGAAATATTCTTAATGTCTTCTCAATGCTCTTGTGACTATCACCAAGTCACGTTTGTGTGTGACAATTGTTTGGAGTTGTCTGTCTCACAAGACACACCAGCCACCGACACTAAAAGAGAAACACAGGCTTTGGAGGCATATTCTGTGGATATATGTAAGAAATTGGGCTATTACTTGAAAGAGGTGTAAGCCCCACTCAAATAATAAGCACAGTCCTTGTTAGGGTGAACAACAAAAGTTCCTAGATAAACCTGTGCTTATCCTTCTGGTAACTTGGTACAAAAGCAGCCATGCTTATCTTAGAGGCAATGCGTAAAGTATTTATGCAGTACTTGAACAGCAATAAAGTGAAACCACAACACAAGAAGGATCCCAAACCAATTTAGAGAAATAGGGAAAAATGCCATCAATAAAATGACACCAAATGACAAAACTCTAACCAGTAGAACCGGAGATATGAGTTTGTAAAGTTTTAGGTGAAAATAGCATCAAAAAGCACAAAGCCCTACTTGGAGTTATCTGGTCGTGCTAGACTGTGGAATAGTCACAAGTTCAGGCTGACCGTGATGGAGCGCGGGTCAGATACAGGGACCAGGTTTGTCCAGCTGAAGAGTTTCTATCTTAAACCCCTGTGAGGAGCTGCTGTTCGTGTTGTCACAGCTGTGAGGAGGTCATTGTTGACGCAAAGAGCAGGTCGGGTCTCGCTGACCATCACTGTTCTAGTGCGAAGAGCCGGTCATCATTGGAGCTTTACTTTGGCAACGCGAGCTGTTGGTGAGAAGTGCTGGTCTTGCTGGAGCCTCACGGCCATCATCGCATACAGCCGCTGTCGGCACCAAGTGTCGGGCCCGCTGGATCTTCGTGTTGGCGGTTGTCATTGGTGGTCATTTGTTGGTGCAAAAAGGTCACTTTGCGGTTGCAAGCGGCCCAAAACTTCTGTATCTTCACCTTGAGATCAGGAGATGTTCACTCTGACGCAAGCCAAAGATCCAGGACCTCGGAGGCACCTCTTGGGGATCAGGTCTCATTCCAGCGCAGGCCAGCAGCAGAGCACAGGCAGTTCCAAGTGATGCTGGGCAGTTGCAGGGAGGCCTCTGGAAGCTTGGTATGTCCCGGTAGCTCAAACAGGAGGTCTGCCAATTGACCCTTGATGTCACTCTCTGAGAGCCTGGGTTCAAAGCCTGCAGGTCCAATCTTCCTTATTCAGTCAAAAGGGTGGGTCTTCTTTTGAATCTTCCACAGGTCCAGGAGTGTTCTGATGAGAACTTCTGAAGGTGCCACTGTTATACCTGGTTGCAGGATTTATGTGGGGGAATTTCCTGACCTACCCCCAAAACTTGTTCTGGTCAGTTCTTCCCCGTTCCCTTCCCCTGGTTCTGGCTCCAAACTGTCTAGGGTTACAAAGGCAAGGGCAGGCCTAGTGTCAAGTTAATTTTGCGTGTGCTGCAGACAGGGCCCTTTAAAGTGTAATCAGGGCAGGGTACAGCCTCTCCCCACCCATCCTGTCAGGAAGAAACACCCCCCCCCCACACCTAGGCCTCTTTTATCCCCATGTCTGGAAAGAATACACAACCCACAACAGGAGAGACATTCAAAGATGTGACCCTGGACCCAGGCAGAAAGGCACATTTGGTTTAAGACAGGCATTTTCAGAATAGTATTTTAAAATGTGACTTTACCATTAAAGAGGATTTTAAATTGCAATTCATTTGAGTGGAAGTAGCATTTCTCTCTTTGGTCATAAACTGAAGTTATCCCTTATTGAGTGTAATAAGGTAGATCAGTGTTAGTCTATGGGAGAGATAGCCTTACAGCAGTGAAAAACAACTTTAGGAGTTTTTCACTGCCAGGACATGTAAAACTGAAACATACATGTCCTACTTTTTAAATACCATGCACCCCTCCCTAAGAGCCTTTAGGGCCTACCATAGGCATGAATTTCAAGTATTAAAAAGCAAGGTTTAGGTCTGGAAAAAGGTTTATTTTACCAGGGTGTAATGGCATTTTAAAACCGCACAACAAGCTGCTGTGCCAGGCCTAAGGTAAAGCTATTTTAGTGGTTAGCACAATGAGTGCTACAGCCTACTAATAGTATTTAATTTACAGGCCCACTGTCCATGTAGTAACATTTACTAGGGACTTATGAATAAGTTATATATTTAATTAGAATATATATACATTTTACCATGTTTAAAGGCAAGAGAACAAGCATCTTACCACTAGTTAGCAGGGGTAAAGTGCACAGAGTTTATTGGGTTTTCAAATGACATGTTCAAACAAATCTCAGGAAGCTTTGCATTGTATGAGACCCCCCCAGATGTTTACAACAGCAATGAGGCACAATAAACACAATCTCTACGGTTACAGTCACCCAGCTTTGTCGCTTATGTAATAGGAGAATAGTATTCGTCATAGAACTGGGCCATCTTCTAGCCCGCTACCCCTTGCTATTTGTCAACGTAATAAAATATTATCAATCTCCTCGAAGCTCTTCTTCAATCGCAGTGCTCCCCGTACAAGTCCATTCTACCCCAACCCAAACTCCTGCCCTCCCCTCCCCCCAGGCATGCCGCTTATAATCAGTTCAACTACGTGTGTCCGTAAGGGGCAATCCCAGGTTGCAAATTATTTGCCGCTCCATCTAGCAGGTATCATTGGTAGTGTAGTGTGGGGTGCATAATACAAGGGGTCAGGTCTACTGTGTAACCATCAGTCAGGAACGCTAGCAAAGCCGGGTGGTCAATCGCCCCCATTAAGGTCCTCTCCATCCAGGCTTCCATCCCTACCCTTAGCCGGCTGCCTCAGGAGTTCCACTAGTGCCATCCATGCCCTTGCCGCTTCCAGCGTCTTCTCATTCCCTGTCCTTCGGGCCATTTGCAGTCTGAACGTCCCCTCACATTCCGCCCACCTCACAAACTCCCTCGTCCACCCGGATATATTAGGGCCAACTCTCACCTTCCAGTGCCTAGTGACCTCCCTTTTAGCCAAAGGTGCACAGAGTCCTAATGCCAACAAAAACAAGTTAAGCAAAACTGGGGAGTGAAGTCAAAGCATGTGGGGGAATACCACACCAAGGATGTCAGGTCTAACTATATTATCTACTGGCGGTCGCCAGTAGATAGTTATAGTTAGGACCTATTTTCCATAGGAAATCCGCAACATTCTATTTGAAATAACTCTTGCGTCGGTTGACAAATCTTTGCGAAATTTTCAAACTTTATGGCCCGCTCCGGTCCGCTCCTACCCTGAAAGTTTCGGGGTGATTCGTCAAGCGGGGGCCGAGAAAAAAGGGGGGTCCCAAAACGTGTTTTCCCCATTCATTTTCCCATAGGAAACTTTAGCCACGGCTACAGCCCGAACTGCTGAACGGAATTACACAAAATTTGGAAAAGAGGTAGTTCTTGGTTCAGAAAGAACCCTTTTTGTTAAATGGTGTAAATCCGTTCAGTAGTTGCGGAGAAATTAACAAAATAAGAGTCAAAAAATCTATTTCCCATAGGAAACTTTATGCAAGGCTACAGCCCGAACTGCTGAACGGAATTACACCAAATTTGGCAAAGAGGTAGTTCTTGGTTCAGAAAGAACCCTTTTTGTTAAATGGTGTAAATCCGTTCAGTAGTTGCTGAGAAAATCAAAAGTAAAAACACATATATATCTGGGCGGAGCCTAACCACACATGTCATCGTGAGATCTGATTGGCTGTCAGCACTTCATCCTGGAATTGCTGGCAGCCATCTTGGGACCAATATAAATGATAGTACCCCATTGAAATGCATTGTAGTGAATCGAAGATTTTGAGGGTTTCCAAAAGGAGAACTATAAAGGGTGATAACAGACTTTAGTTACATTAGAATTCATTTGTTGATGGTACCATACTAATTTCAGGAATTGTGGTGTGTTCTAAGGTGATTTTACCCTGTGAAACACCTTCTGCTGGGATATCATGAATCATGTTTGAGAGAAAACTATTTTCACATGCTTGTCCCATAGAGTTTTGGAAGGTGCTCCAGAAGCTAAAATGAGAGCATATTTTCTGTAAATTCACATTATCTTTCTCAGTCATGTGAGAATGAAGTCTGACATTCTCAGTAAAACATGTACATCCAACAAGGGCAGAGACTGTCAGTTGATTCCTTTGTGTTCTACTGCAGCTTCCCAGAGTGTTCTAAAGAACAACTAGAGTGCTAACAGCCTTACTTATGACAAACGTATGGCACACCTGAAGCCATCTTGATTGGAATAAACTGGTAACACTTAAAACATTTAATTTAAAAAGGAACAAAATGATGGGGTTCATTTTGCCATAGAAATTATGGTTAGTGCTGTAGAAAGAAAAATTAGGACATGTTTTAAGTGAGATCTCAAATATCTTCCTGTTATATTTCAACAGGAGCAGCCTGTCAGTTGATGCCTTTGTGTTCTACTGCAGCTTCCCAGAGTGTTCTAAAGAACAACTAGAGTGCTAACAGCCTTACTTATGACAAAAGTATGGCACACCTGAAGCCATCTTGATTGGAATAAACTGGTAACACTTAAAACATTTAATTTAAAAAGGAACAAAATGAGGGGGTTCATTTTGCCATAGAAATTATGGTTAGTGCTGCAAAAGAAAATTTAGGGCATGTTTTAAGTGAGATCTCAAATCCTCTTCTATTTCATTAGAAAATCCTGACATGCAGACTGAAACAATCACTTTCAATACCAGCAGTAGACTTCCAGTTAACTCCTTGGTGAGCAGTAGCTTTACTACAGTGATCTAATGAACAACTAGAGTGCTAACATTCTGAATTTATGGCAAATGTGTGACACATCTGAATGCCTTCTTGATGGAATCAAAGTAAAAAACTGAAAGCATTTCCTACTGAGGTGACTGTAGTAAATGAGGAAATTAGGAAACTTCATAACAAATAAGTCTCCCAAGATGGCCACCAGAGAAAAAAGAGCCCAAATGTAGCACAAATATCACCCAGAGGTAGCCTGATGTCACTGACCAAGTCATGAGTGATGTAATATGTGACGTCATCAGCAGTGCATTGCGGGCGCGCGAGTTATAGTTAGCTGAACTAACTATAACGGGGGAATTTCTATGGTTTTGTACGAGTGAAATGTCCAACTAACTATAACGCCCCTGAAACCCATGGTTTTTTCAGTGAATTTCTAAGGTTTTTAAATGCTAATTTCTAACTATAACGTGCCTGAAACCTATGGTTTTTTCAGTGAATATATATATATATATATATATATATATATATATTCACTGAAAAAACCATTGGTTTCAGGGGCGTTATAGTTAGTTGGACATTTCACTCGTACAAAACCATAGAAATTCCCCGTTATAGTTAGTTCAGCTAACTATAACTCGCGCGCCTGCAATGCACTGCTGATGACGTCACATATTACATCACTCATGACATGGTCAGTGACATCACTGATGACATCACTGATGACATCTCAAATGACATCACTGATGACATCACTGATGACATCATCCTTGTGATAGAGTGGCAGGGCTCCTCTCACCCTAATATAACCTTTGATACACACACTCAAAAATACAAACTAACATTTTCAAAACAATGGACATACCAATACCAGTTGCAACACACCTATTCAGTAATTCCAAGATCTACACACACATCCACACATTCACCAACAGTCCCTATACAGTCACTCATACATGTACTCACTCATCATATGTACTCATACACCTATACATCCTGTTACACACCGCCACTCATCCATATAGTTACTCACACACATAGTCACACATGCAAACAAAGTATCAAACATCCATTTACTTGCATATACAGTTATACACACACTACCACACTTACTTCTACAGAAACTTACACATACTTACTCTCTTAAACAATCACTTATAGAAACACCTACTTATTTGTACAGGAACTCTTCCAATCTCTCACTCTCACATATACTCACTTATATCCACCAATACTCACATATACTAGGTTAAAACATATGTAGTTACTCATAAAGACACTATTGAGACAGTCATTCACTCACTAACACACCCATACTCATCCACCTATACAGTCCTGCACACATGCTGTCTTCAACACATACAAACAGTGAGTCACTCATTCATGCATCTATGCACTAAGTAATACCCCCCACCGAACCATACAGACACTCAGACACTAATACTGATACTCAAAAAACCAACTAATAACCCATATAGACACTCATGTAGCTACTCACCAACCCATGCAGCCACTTATACACAAAGTGAGAGACTGATACAGATATTTTCATATTTAAACATTACTCACTAACCCATGTATTCACTAAGTTACACTTAGTCAGTTATACAATCAATTTTACAAAACAAAATCATCCATTTAGACACTTATATACCCATTTATTCTTCCATCGACCTTGAGATATACATATATAAAACATATTTAATTTTCAGAAAAACACACATTCACTGGATGATGTCATCAGTGATGTCATTTGAGATGTCATCAGTGATGTCATGAGTGATGTCACTGACCATGTCATGAGTGATGTAATATGTGACGTCATCAGCAGTGCATTGCGGGCGCGCGAGTTATAGTTAGCTGAACTAACTATAACGGGGGAATTTCTATGGTTTTGTACGAGTGAAATGTCCAACTAACTAAAACGCCCCTGAAACCCATGGTTTTTTCAGTGAAATTCTAAGGTTTTTTAAATGCTAATTTCTAACTATAACGTGCCTGAAACCTATGGTTTTTTCAGTGAATTTCTAAGGTTTTTTAAATGCTAATTTCTAACTATAACGTGCCTGAAACCTATGGTTTTTTCAGTGAATATATATATATTTATTATACTATGTATACATGTGAAAATGTCTCGGTCCCCTGTTTGCCTCGGTGGCACGGAAAAATGGGTGGAACTGACGTCAGCACGCCGACGAGGTTCTCTTATGGCTCCGATGACGTCATACGGTGTCGCGAGCGGAGCCGTGCTATTATGACGTCCTCGTTGACGTGGGAGAGCTAGGAAAGAATTTCCGTGGAATGCTGGTGCAGGGGATATTCACCTAAGTGTTCAGGCTAGTCCTTTGGGAGCAACTGTTTATGTTGCCACTCCAGAAACCGAAACCAGTGATCCGAGGGCAGAGGCCCTGCAGATGGCACACGAGGTGGGGTGCCCAGTCGTGTGCACCGGCGGGGCAGCGAAGTGACAAGCACCACAACCCACAAAAAAGGTAACGAGGGCACTGAATAACACAGGATCTTCTCTTTGTATCTGGCAGGAACAACGAAGTTAAAATGCCCTAGTACCAAAATGTAGAATTAGTGCTACAACGGTCTTCAAGAGGACCTGCGATGCCGCTTCTGCCTCCCGTACCCTGGAGGTGGCACATGGGTCACGCGGTACGGTCATACTGCGGTGGGACGCACACTCGTTGACCTCTCATGGCACTGCTCCACACTTCAGGGAGGACGCTTTCCATTAGCTATGTTTTCTGATGACATGTCGCGCCGGCCCCGTCCAACAACAGAACTCCTTTAGATCCAAACAGACTCTTCCACTCTCTCACCGGAAGTGAAACCAGGCCACGCGGACACTTTCACAATACAACAGCCGGGAATGCACTTTTCGGTAAAAAAACACATTCCTTCCTCCTAATTAATCAAATAAACGTCTCACTGAAGAACAGGGGCCAGCTTCGATCGGTAAACAGCCGTTACAACAACTTTTTTACTTTGCAATACCATTACAACGCATGCATTACCACGCATGCGTTGTACATCACAAAGTCACTACTACGCATTTTTTTAGAACGCATGGTCATTTACCACGCATGCCTTTACAACGAATTTTGTTGTAAAGGTATGTATGGTAAATGACCATGCGTTCTAAAAAACATGTAGACGATCCATGTCGTTGTAAGGAAACAGAGGCTGTTCCGTTTCCTCACAACGACGTGCACCGCCCCTCAGAGACGACGTGAAGCAGGAACCACGAGGATGGAGGAACCACGAGGAGTGAGAGGTAAGGGGGATTGGGCATGGGGTGGGGGTTTCTTTTCTAGGGTTTAGGGTAGTGCAGTGGTGTTTGGGTGGTGTAGGGGGTCGTGCTGGGGGTAGTGTTTTAGGGTTTAGGGTAGTGCAGTAGTGTAGGGGGTCATGCTGGGGGTGTGTTTTAGGGTTTAGGGTAGTGCAGTGGTGTTTGGGTAGTGTAGGGGGTCGTGCTGGGGGTAGTGTTTTAGGGTTTAGGGTAGTGCAGTAGTGTAGGGGGTCGTGCTGGGGGTGTGTTTTAGGCTTTAGGGTAGTGCAGTGGTGTTTGAGTAGTGTACGGGGTCATGCTGGTGGTAGTGTTTTAGGGTTTAGGGTAGTGCAGTGGTGTTTGTGTAGTGTAGGGGGTCATGCTGGGGGTAGTGTTTTATGGTTTAGGGTAGTGCAGTGGTGTTTGGGTAGTGTAGGGGGTCGTGCTGGGGGTAGATTTAGGGTTTAGGGTAGTGCAGTGGTGTTTGGGTAGTGTTGGGAGTCGTGCTGGGGGTAGTGTTTTAGGGTTTAGGGTAGTGCAGTGGTGTTTGTGTAGTGTAGGGGGTTGTGCTGGGGGTAGTGTTTTAGGGTTTATGTTAGTGCAGTGGTGTTTGGGTAGTGTAGGGGGTAGTGCTGGGGTAGTGCTTTAGGGTTTAGGGTAGTGCAGTGGTGTTTGTGTAGTGTAGGGGGTAGTGCTGGGGGTAGTGTTTTAAGGTTTAGGGTAGTGCAGTGGTGTTTGGGTAGTGTAGGGGTTCATGCTGGGGGTAGTGTTTTAGGGTTTAGGGTATGGCAGTGGTGTTTGGGTAGTGTTGGGGGTCGTGCTGGGGGTCGATTTAGGGTTTAGGGTAGTGCAGTGGTGTTTGTGTTATGAGGGGGTCGTGCTGGGGGTAGTGTTTTAGGGTTTAGAGTAATGCAGTGGTGTTTGTATAGAGTAGGGGGTTTAGGGTAGTGCAGTGGTGTTTGTGTAGTGTAGGGGGTCATGCTGGGGGTTGTGTTTTAGGGTTTAGGGTAGGGCAGTGGTGTTTGTGTAGTGTAGGGGGTAGTGTTTTAGGGTTTAGGGTAGTGCAGTGGTGTTTGTGTGGTGTAGGGGGTCATGCTGTGGGTAGTGTTTTAGGGTTTAGGGTAGTGCAGTTGTGTTTGTGTAGTGTACGGGGTCATGTTTTAGGGTATAGGGTAGTGCAGTAGTGTTTGGGTAGTGTAGGGGGTCATGCTGGGGTTAGTGTTTTAGGGTTTAGGGTAGTGCAGTGGTGTTTGGGTAGTGTAGGGGGTCGTGCTGGGGGTAGTGTTTTAGGGTTTAGGGTAGTGCAGTGGTGTTTGTGTAGTGTGGGAGGTCATGCTGGGGGTAGATTTAGGGTTTAGTGTAGTGCAGTGGTGTTTAGGTAGTGTAGGGAGTCATGCTGGGGGTAGTGTTTTAGGGTTTAGGGTAGTCCAGTGGTGTTTGTGTAGTGTAGGGAGTCGTGCTGGGGTAGTGTTTTAGGGTTTAGGGTAGTGCAGTGATGTTTGGGAAGTGTAGGGGGTCGTGCTGGGGTAGTGTTTTAGGGTTTAGGGTAGTGCAGTGGTGTTTGTGTAGTATAGGGGGTCATGCTGGGGGTAGTGTTTTAGGGTTTAGGGTAGTGCAATGGTGTTTGTGTAGTGTAGGGGGTAGTGTTTTAGGGTTTAGGGTAGTGCAGTGGTGTTTGTGTACTGTAGGGGGTCGTGCTGGGTGCTAGTGTTTTAGGGTTTAGGGTAGTGCAGTGGTATTTGTGTAGTGTAGGGGGTAGATTTAGGGTTTAGGGTAGTGCAGTAGTGTTTGGGTAGTGTAGGGGGTCGTGCTGGGGGTAGTGTTTTTGAGTTTAGGGTAGTGCAGTTGTGTTTGGGTAGTGAAGGGGGTCGTGCTGGGGGTAGTGTTTTAGGGTTCAGGGTAGTGCAGTGGTGTTTGGGTAGTGTAGGGGTCAACCAACATGAATTTGTCCTTGTGTGATGTAACCAATGCTCATGTAAAGCACTCCAATACCTGACCAGTCTGCACTATATAAAACTGCAAAAAAACAAAAATAAAAAGTGTTTTGCACACTTCTGTCATTGGGCTATACGTGGGCTACCTCTGGGTGATATTTGTGCTACATTTGGGCTCTTTGTTCTCTGGTGGCCATCTTGGGAGACTTATTTGTTATGAAGTTTCCTAATTTCCTCATTTACTACAGTCTCCTCAGTAGGAAATGCTTTCAGTTTTTTACTTTGATTCCATCAAGAAGGCATTCAGATGTGTCACACATTTGCCATAAATTCAGAATGTTAGCACTCTAGTTGTTCATTAGATCACTGTAGTAAAGCTACTGCTCACCAAGGAGTTAACTGGAAGTCTACTGCTGGTATTGAAAGTGATTGTTTCAGTCTGCATGTCAGGATTTTCTAATGAAATAGAAGAGGATTTGAGATCTCACTTAAAACATGCCCTACATTTTCTTTTTGCAGCACTAACCATAATTTCTATGGCAAAATGAACCCCCTCATTTTGTTCCTTTTTAAATTAAATGTTTTAAGTGTTACCAGTTTATTCCAATCAAGATGGCTTCAGGTGTGCCATACTTTTGTCATAAGTAAGGCTGTTAGCACTCTAGTTGTTCTTTAGAACACTCTGGGAAGCTGCAGTAGAACACAAAGGCATCAACTGACAGGCTGCTCCTGTTGAAATATAACAGGAAGATATTTGAGATCTCACTTAAAACATGTCCTAATTTTTCTTTCTACAGCACTAACCATAATTTCTATGGCAAAATGAACCCCATCATTTTGTTCCTTTTTAAATTAAATGTTTTAAGTGTTACCAGTTTATTCCAATCAAGATGGCTTCAGGTGTGCCATACGTTTGTCATAAGTAAGGCTGTTAGCACTCTAGTTGTTCTTTAGAACACTCTGGGAAGCTGCAGTAGAACACAAAGGAATCAACTGACAGTCTCTGCCCTTGTTGGATGTACATGTTTTACTGAGAATGTCAGACTTCATTCTCACATGACTGAGAAAGATAATGTGAATTTACAGAAAATATGCTCTCATTTTAGCTTCTGGAGCACCTTCCAAAACTCTATGGGACAAGCATGTGAAAATAGTTTTCTCTCAAACATGATTCATGATATCCCAGCAGAAGGTTTTTCACAGGGTAAAATCACCTTAGAACACACCACAATTCCTGAAATTAGTATGGTACCATCAACAAATGAATTCTAATGTAACTAAAGTCTGTTATCACCCTTTATAGTTCTCCTTTTGGTAACCCTCAAATCTTCGATTCACTACAATGCATTTCAATGGGGTACTATCATTTATATTGGTCCCAAGATGGCTGCCAGCAATTCCAGGATGAAGTGCTGACAGCCAATCAGATCTCACGATGACATGTGTGGTTAGGCTCCGCCCAGATATATATGTGTTTTTACTTTTGATTTTCTCAGCAACTACTGAACGGATTTACACCATTTAAAAAAAGGGTTCTTTCTGAACCAAGAACTACCTCTTTGCCAAATTTGGTGTAATTCCGTTCAGCAGTTCGGGCTGTAGCCTTGCATGAAGTTTCCTATGGGAAATTGATTGTTTGACTCTTATTTTGTTAATTTCTCCGCAACTACTGAACGGATTTACACCATTTAACAAAAGGGTTCTTTCTGAACCAAGAACTACCTCTTTCCAAATTTTGTGTAATTCCGTTCAGCAGTTCGGGCTGTAGCCGTGGCTAAAGATTCCTATGGGAAAATGAATGGGGAAAACACGTTTTGGGACCCCCTTTTTTCGGCCCCGCTGACGAATCACCCGAAACTTTCAGGGTAGGAGCGGACCGGAGCGGGTCATAAAGTTTGAAAATTTCGCGAAGATTTGTCAATTGACGCAAGAGTTATTTCAAATAGAATGTTGCGGATTTCCTATGGAAAATAGGTCCTAACTATTACTATCTACTATCTATATATATATATATATATATATATATATATATATATATATATATATATATATATATATTATCTACTGGCGGTCGCCAGTAGATAGTTATAGTTACAACCTATTATCCATAGGAAATCCGCGACATTCTATTTGAAATAACTCTCTTGCCGGTTGACGTATCTTCGCAAAATTTTCAAACTTTGTGGCCCGCTCCGGTCCGCTCCTACCCTGAAAGTCTCGGGGGATTCGTCAAGCGGGGGCCGAGAAAAAGGGGGTCCCAAAACGCGTTTTCCCCATGCAATTTTCCATAGGAAACTTTAGACACGGCTACAGCCTGAACTGCTGAACGGAATTACACCAAATTTGGCAAAGAGGTAGTTCTTGGTTCAGAAAGAACCCTTTTGTTAAATGGTGTAAATCCGTTCAGTAGTTGCTGAGAAAATCAAAAGTAAAAAGATA
The DNA here is from genome assembly GCA_963921515.1 of Calotriton arnoldi. NCBI lineage: Eukaryota > Metazoa > Chordata > Amphibia > Caudata > Salamandridae > Calotriton > Calotriton arnoldi. The sequence continues at coordinate 108,274 of CAWUFW010018168.1, forward strand.
GTGATATCTATGGCCGAGTAGGGTCCGCGTACCCTCCCGATCACGAGCTGCATGTTAATTGGCTGTCAGCTGGCTGTCAACATTCCGATTCAGGAAATGTTGGCAGCCATTTTGTCCCTCGGTAGAACCGAGGGACAGAAACAAGTGCGCAAAGCGCACAAAGGGGGCAGGGTAGAAACACCCTGACCCCCTAGGTTTGCTCAGGGGGTCCCACAAGGACCCCCTGGGCAAAAAAAAAAAAAAAAATTAAAAAAAAAAATCGGCAGGATGCGCTCAGGGTGCGCGAATCCTGCCGAAAAAAATTGAAGCGCGGTCTCCCGCGCTCGATAGCACTGGCCCCCGGGTGGGCCAAGTCCCGGGGGCATGCTGGGGGGTTAATTTATGTGTGGGGGCCTCTAAGGGCCTCCCAAGCCCCGGGGACCACCACCCCCGGGGCTTTATGTATAGTGGTGCGGGAGGGCTCTGAGCCTTCCCACAGCCCCGGGGACCACCACCTCCCCGGGGCTTCTTTTTATTAAATTAAAAACCTGTGTGGGGGCTCCAGCCCCACACGCCCGGGACCACCACCTCCCCGGGGCACTAAGAAAAATGAAAATGGGGGTCCGTTTTGGACCCCCAAGCCCCGGGGACCACCACCTCCCTGGGGCTTTCTCGATGTGGGGAGGGGGGCCGCGCGGCCCCCCTCCTGGAGCCTGTGGTGGCCCTGGGGACCGCCACCCCCCAGGGCCGGCTACTGCAGTGTCCCGAGGTGCCTACCCCCGGGACACTGCTGTTTGCAATGACAGGACGGGAGCCTCGCGGCTCCCGTCCTGTCATTGCAAACTTGCTTTGGATATTGGAAGACCCTGCTCTCTCTTCCAATATCCAAAGCCGATTGCTTTTCCACATGGGGAGCTGCATCTTAGCAGCTCCCCATGTGTAAAGCAATGCCGGCTCCCGTAGGACACGGGGAGCCGGCGGGACTGTGGGGGGCTTGGGGACCCCCCACAGTCCCCAACGAGAGGCCAGGCCCCGGGGATGGGGTCCCCGGGGCCATAAGTGGCCACGGAGGGGGGCCACGCAGCCCCCTCCCCAAAGTAAAAAAATGAAAAAAAATGAAAAAAAGTGCAAGGCCGGCCCGGGGATGGGGTCCCCGAGGCCTTAAATGGCCTGAGGAGGGGGCCACGCAGCCCCCCTCCAAATAAAAAAAAAAGAGGCCATGCCCCGGGGGATGGGGTCCCCGGGGCCAATACAGGCCCAGGGAAGGGGGCCACGCGGCCCCCTTCCCGTTTTTTATTTTTATTTTTATTTTGAGTAAAGGGGTAAGGCCCTGGGGGATGGGGTCCCCAGGGCCTAAAAATAGGAAAAAGGAAGGGGGCCACACAGCCCCCCTTCAGGGGGGAAACGATCGGGCCCGTAGGCCCCGCCCCCTTCCTTCACCACTCTGCAAACGCGCCCCCTGGCGCGTTTGCAGAGGGGGAACGAATTCCCTTGAATACTGGGGTCCCTGGGGCCAACTAGCCCACCAGGAACCTACAGTATGGCCAGGGGCTGCCTTGCAGAGAGGTGTACAGAGGCCACGCCCCTTTTACACCTCTCTGCAACACAGCTCTATGGCGCTTTTGGAGGTATATGGTGGGCTAGTTGCACCCCAGGGACCCTCAGGATTCAAGGGGAGTTAATCCCCCGACTTAAAACGCGCCACGGGCGCGTTTGCACAGTGGTAAAGGGAGGGCGGGGCTTCAGGTGACATGTGTGCAAACAGGCCCCGTGGCGCGTTTTAAGATGGGGAATTAAATCCTCTTCAATCCTGAGGGTCCCTGGGGCCAACTAGCCCAACAGGTACGTCCAGAAAGCGCCACAGAGCTGCATTGCAGAGAGGTGTAAAAGGGGTGTGGCCTCTGTACATGTCTCTGCAACGCAGCCCCTGGCGCATACTGGAGGTTCCTGGTGGGCTAGTTGGCCCATAGGGACCCTCATGATTCAAGGGGACTTAATCCCCCAACTTAAAACGCGCCACGGGGCGCGTTTGCACAGATGTCACCTCAGGCCCCGCCCCTCCCTTCACCATTGTGCAAATATTCCTCTAAAATCAGCCGAAATACGAATTCTGATTTACTCACCTGTTATCAGGAGAGACCTCAGTGCTGCATCTTTCAGCCCAGTACTAATCCTGAAAAGTAATTTTAACCGTACTTACCAGTAACTTGAATTTCCTTCCATAGGCTAATATTGACTGGTTTCACTTGGAAATTCTTCTAAGTTTGGAGTTTTGGAACTTTAAAATATTCCTCTAAAATCAGCCGAAATACGAATTCCGATTTACTCACCTGTTATCAGGAGAGACCTCAGTGCTGTATCTTTCAGCCCAGTACTGGTCCTGAAAAGTAATTTTAACCGTACTTACCAGTAACTTGAATTTCCTTTCATAGGATAACATTGACTGGTTTCACTTGGAAATTCTTCTAAGTGTGGAGTTTTGGAACTTTAAAATATTCCTCTAAAATCAGCCGAAATACGAATTCCGATTTACTCACCTGTTATCAGGAGAGACCTCAGTGCTGCATCTTTCAGCCCAGTACTGATCCTCAAAAGTAATTTTAACCGTACTTACCAGTAACTTGAATTTCCTTCCATAGGATATCATTGCCTGCTTTTTGCTGAAAAAGTTTCTAAGTGTTGATTTTTGAAACATACAAATATTCCTCTAAAATCAGCCGAAATCCGAATTCTGATTTACTCACCTGTTATCAGGAGAGACCTCAGTGCTGCATCTTTCAGCCCAGTACTGGTCCTGAAAAGTAATTTTAACCGTACTTACCAGTAACTTGAATTTCCTTCCACAGGCTAACATTGACTGGTTTCACTTGGAAATTCTTCTAAGTGTGGAGTTTTGGAACTTTAAAATATTCCTCTAAAATCAGCCGAAATACGAATTCCGATTTACTCACCTGTTATCAGGAGAGACCTCAGTGCTGCATCTTTCAGCCCAGTACTGGTCCTGAAAAGTAATTTTAACCGTACTTACCGGTAACTTGAATTTCCTTCATAGGCTAACATTGACTTGTTTCACTTGGAAATTCTTCTAAGTGTTGATTTTTGAAACATACAAATATTCCTCTAAAATCAGCCGAAATACGAATTCCGATTTACTCACCTGTTATAAGGAGAGACCTCAGTGCTGTATCTTTCAGCCCAGTACTGGTCCTGAAAAGTAATTTTAACCGTACTTACCAGTAACTTATATTTTCTTCCATAGGAATCCATTGTCTGGTTTTCAGCAGAAAAGTTTCAAAGTGTCGATTTTCACAAACTACAAATATTCCTTAAAAATCGCCTGTATGACTTAAACGCATTCTTTCAACTGTTTACAGGAGATGCACCAGTGCTGGATCCAGGATCCAACACTGAGTAAGAAAAAGTAACGATAACAGTTTTTACCTGCTAAGTGAATTTCCTTCCATAGGATAACATTGGTGATTCTATGAGAAAAAGTTTCTAAGTGTCAACTTTTAAAATACAATAATATTCCTTAAAAATCACGACTGTAACCAAAACGCTTTTACTCAACTGTTTACAGGAGATGTACCAGGACTGAATCTAGGATCCAGTCCTGTGGTTAGAAAAGTAATCCATAAAGTAACTAATTGCATTTAACTAGAAATTCACATTGAGCTGAATGTTGCATTGTGTTTGAAAATGTGTTGCCCATTGCAACAACTGTAACTACTGTACTTAAAAGTCTATTGCCTATGTGCAAAGTATTTAAACTAAAGTAATTCATTCTGAGAAAGTATTTTTTGTAATGTAATGTATAATGTAATTACAATGTAATTTAAAAAATAAAATATGTAAAAGAAATTGTTTCTAAAAATGTAGTAAATCAGTATGAAAAAAATTAATATAAAAATTAATACATTTAAAAATTGTCATTTAAAAACCTTTGAAATTCACTGAAAAAAACGTAGGTTTCAGGCACGTTATAGTTACAAATTAGCATTTTAAAAACCTTTGAAATTCACTGAAAAAACCATAGGTTTCAGACACGTTATAGTTAGAAATTAGCATTTAAAAAACCTTTGAAATTAACTGAAAAAACCATAGGTTTTAGGGACAGTTATAGTTAGTTGGACATTGCACTCGTACAAAACCCGTGAAATTCCCCCGTTATAGTTAGTTCAGCTAACTATAACTCGCGCCCCGCAATGCACTGCTGATGACGTCACATATTACATCACTCATGACATGGTCAGTGACATCACTGATGACATCACTGATGACATCTCAAATGACATCACTGATGACATCATCCACGTGATAATCTGATGCAGCTCCTCACACCCTAATATAACCTTTGATACACCCAATCTAAATTACAGAGTGCCATTCGCAAAACCATAGACACTCCAACACCAATAACTACATACCCACTCACTGATTCTTAGGTCTACACACACACATCCACTCACTCACCCGTACAGTCACTCATACTTATGGTCACTCAGTACAGGACTATCATATGCACTCTTACTCCTATATAGACACTCAAACACCGCCACTCATCCATAGAGGTACTCACACACCTAGTCAGTCATGCAAATAATTAAACACACTGCCATTTACTCACCTATACAGTTATACACACACCAGCTCACTTAATCATACAAATACTAGCACATTGTTACGCTCTTATACAATCACTGATACAAGCACACACTCATCCATACAGCCACTATCACAATCACTCACTCTCGCTTATAGCTATTTATATACTCCAATACACATATATATTGCCTTTCACATATGTAGTTACTCACACATGTACCACTGGGACATACATTCACTCACTAACACACTCTTACACACACTTACCCACCCATACAGTCTATCACAGATGCACTCTTGAAACCATCCACCCAGTGAATCACCCACTCACACATCTATGCACAGTCGCACACACCCCATCCACACAAACACTCAGGCACCCATACAGATACTCATAGAACCAATCAATAACCCATATAGACACTCATGTAGCTATTCGCAAATCCATGCATCCACTTACACACCAACAGACGGATACAGACATTCACACAGTTTAGTCACTAACCCATGCATTCAGTAAGATACGTTTAATCACTCACTTGTAGAGTCAGTCACGCACGTAATAAATCATCCATTCAGACACTTATACACCCACTCATTCTTCAATACGCCTTTCCCTATATATATTAAACATATTTAAACTTTACAGAAACACACAGTCACTGGATGATGTCATCAGTGATGTCATTTGAGATGTCATCAGTGATGTCATCAGTGATGTCACTGACCATGTCATGAGTGATGTAATATGTGACGTCATCAGCAGTGCATTACTGGGCGCGAGTTATAGTTAGCTGAACTAACTATAACGGGGAATTTCACGGGTTTTGTACGAGTGCAATGTCCAACTAACTATAACTGTCCCTAAAACCTATGGTTTTTTCAGTGAATTTCAAAGGTTTTTTAAATGCTAATTTCTAACTATAACGTGTCTGAAACCTATGGTTTTTTCAGTGAATATATATATATATACATATATATATATATATATATATATATATATATATATATACATATATATATATATATATATATATATATATATATATATATATATATATATATATATATATTATCTACTGGCGGTCGCCAGTAGATAGTTATAGTTACAACCTATTATCCATAGGAAATCCGCGACATTCTATTTGAAATAACTCTCTTGCCGGTTGACGTATCTTCGCGAAATTTTCAAACTTTGTGGCCCGCTCCGGTCCGCTCCTACCCTGAAAGTCTCGGGGGATTCGTCAAGCGGGGGCCGAGAAAAAGGGGGTCCCAAAACGTGTTTTCCCCATGCATTTTCCCATAGGAAACTTTAGACACGGCTACAGCCCGAACTGCTGAACGGAATTACACCAAATTTGGCAAAGAGGTAGTTCTTGGTTCAGAAAGAACCCTTTTGTTAAATGGTGTAAATCCGTTCAGTAGTTGCTGAGAAAATGAAAAGTAAAAAGTTAGTGATATCTATGGCCGAGTAGGGTCCGCGTACCCTCCCGATCACGAGCTGCATGTTAATTGGCTGTCAGCTGGCTGTCAACATTCCGATTCAGGAAATGTTGGCAGCCATTTTGTTCCTCGGTAGAACCGAGGGACAGAAACAAGTGCGCAAAGCGCACAAAGGGGGCAGGGTAGAAACACCCTGACCCCCTAGGTTTGCTCAGGGGGTCCCACAAAACCCCTGGGCAAAAAATAATAATTTTTTTTAAAAATCAGCAGGATGCGCTCAGGGTGCGCGAATCCTGCTGGAAAAAATCGAAGCGCGGTCTCCCGCGCTTCGATAGTAATTGGCCCCCGGGTGGCCCAAGTCCCGGGGGCATGGTGGGGGATAATTTAATGTGTGGGGGCCTCAAAGGGCCCCCCAAGCCCCGGGGACCACCACCCCCGGGGCTTTTTTAGAAATGGTGCGGGAGGGCTCTGAGCCCTCCCGCAGCCCCGGGGACCACCACCTCCCCGGGGCTTTTTTTAAATACATTATTAAACCTGTGTGGGGGGCTCCAGCCCCCCACACGCCTCGGGACCACCACCTCCCGGGGCACTAAACATTTTAATATGGGGGTCCGTTACGGACCTCCAGAACCCCGGGGACCACCACCTCCCCGGGGCTGTGTACTGAATGGGAGGGGGCCGCGCGGCCCCCTCCTGGAGCCCTTGATGGCCCTGGGGACCACCACCCCCCAGGGCCGGCTCCTGCAGTGTCCCGGGTGCCTACCCCGGGACACTGTAGTTTGCTATGGCAGGGACGGAGCCTCGCGGCTCCCGTCCTGCCATAGCAAACTGCGTTGGATATTGGAAGAGAGAGCAGGGAAACCTGCTCTCTCTTCCAATATCCAAAGCGATTGCTTTTCCACATGGGGAGCAGCATGTCAGCTGCTCCCCATGTGGAACAGCAATGCCGGCTCCCAAGGGACGTGGGGAGCCGGCGGGACTGTGGGGGGATTGGGGACCCCCCACAGTCCCCAACGGAGAGGGCCAGCCCCGGGGGATGGGGTCCCCGGGGCAAGTAGTGGCCCGGGAGGGGGGCCACGCGGCCCCCTCCCCAAAAAAGAGCAAACATTTTTTTTTAAATGGAAAGGCCGGCCCCAGGGGATGGGGTCCCCGGGGCCTTAAAATGGCCAGAGGAGGGGGCCACGCTGCCCCCTCAAAAAATAAATATAGAGGCCATGCCCCAGGGGATGGGGTCCCCGGGGCCAATACAGGCCCAGGGAAGGGGGCCACGCGGCCCCCTTCCCCGTTTTTTTTTTTTTTAAGGTAATTTAAAAAAGGGGTAAGGCCCTGGGGGATGGGGTCCCCAGGGCCCAAAAAAGAAAAAGGAAGGGGGCCACACAGCCCCCCTTCAGGGGAGAAAAAAAAAAACGATCGGGCCCGCAGGCCCCGCCCCTTCCTTCACCACTCTGCAAACGCGCCCTGGCGCGTTTGCAGAGGGGAACGAATTCCCCTTGAATACTGGGGGTCCCTGGGGCCAACTAGCCCACCAGGTACCTCCAGTATGCGCCAGGGGCTGCCTTGCAGAGAGGTGTACAGAGGCCACGCCCCTTTTACACCTCTCTGCAACGCAGCTCTGTGGCGCTTTTTGGAGGTATATGGTGGGCTAGTTGGACTCCGGGGACCCTCAGGATTCAAGGGGACTTAATCCCCCAACTTAAAACGCGCCACGGGCGCGTTTGCACAGTGGTGAAGGGAGGGGCGGGGCTTCAGGTGACATGTGTGCAAACAGGCCCCGTGGCGCGTTTTAAGATGGGAATTAAATCCCCTTCAATCCTGAGGGTCCCTGGGGCCAACTAGCCCAACAGGTACATCCAGAATGCGCCACAGAGCTGCGTTGCAAAGAGGTGTAAAAGGGGTGTGGCCTCTCTACACGTCTCTGCAACGCAGCCCCTGGCGCATATTGGAGGTTCCTGGTGGTCTAGTTGGCCCCTAGGGACCCTCAGGATTCAAGGGGACTTAATCCCCCAACTTAAAACGCGCCACGGGGCGCGTTTGCAAAGATGTCACCTCAGGCCCCGCCCCTCCCTTCACCATTGTGCAAATATTCCTCTAAAATCAGCCGAAATAGGAATTCCGATTTACTCACCTGTTATAAGGAGAGACCTCAGTGCTGTATCTTTCAGCCCAGTACTGGTCCTGAAAAGTAATTTTAACCGTACTTACCAGTAACTTGAATTTCCTTCCATAGGCTAACATTGACTGGTTTCACTTGGAAATTCTTCTAAGTGTGGAGTTTTGGAACTTTAAAATATTCCTCTAAAATCAGCCGAAATACGAATTCCGATTTACTCACCTGTTATCAGGAGAGACCTCAGTGCTGCATCTTTCAGCCCAGTACTGGTCCTGAAAAGTAATTTTAACCGTACTTACCGGTAACTTGAATTTCCTTCATAGGCTAACATTGACTGGTTTCACTTGGAAATTCTTCTAAGTGTGGAGTTTTGGAACTTTAAAATATTCCTCTAAAATCAGCCGAAATACGAATTCCGATTTACTCACCTGTTATCAGGAGAGACCTCAGTGCTGCATCTTTCAGCCCAGTACTGATCCTGAAAAGTAATTTTAACCGTACTTACCGGTAACTTGAATTTCCTTCATAGGCTAACATTGACTGGTTTCACTTGGAAATTCTTCTAAGTGTGGAGTTTTGGAACTTTAAAATATTCCTCTAAAATCAGCCGAAATACGAATTCCGATTTACTCACCTGTTATCAGGAGAGACCTCAGTGCTGCATCTTTCAGCCCAGTACTGATCCTGAAAAGTAATTTTAACCGTACTTACCGGTAACTTGAATTTCCTTCATAGGCTAACATTGACTGGTTTCACTTGGAAATTCTTCTAAGTGTTGATTTTTGAAACATACAAATATTCCTCTAAAATCAGCCGAAATCCGAATTCTGATTTACTCACCTGTTATCAGGAGAGACCTCAGTGCTGCATCTTTCAGCCCAGTACTGGTCCTGAAAAGTAATTTTAACCGTACTTACCAGTAACTTGAATTTCCTTCAATAGGCTAACATTGACTGGTTTCACTTGGAAATTCTTCTAAGTGTGGAGTTTTGGAACTTTAAAATATTCCTCTAAAATCAGCCGAAATACGAATTCCGATTTACTCACCTGTTATCAGGAGAGACCTCAGTGCTGCATGTTTCAGCCCAGTACTGATCCTCAAAAGTAATTTTAACCGTACTTACCGGTAACTTGAATTTCCTTCATAGGCTAACATTGACTGGTTTTCAGCAAAAAGTTTCAAAGTGTTGATTTTCACAAACTACAAATATTCCTTAAAAATCGACAGTATGACTTAAACGCATTCTTTCAACTGTTTACAGGAGATGCACCAGTGCTGGATCCAGGATCCAACACTGAGTAAGAAAAAGTAACGATAACAGTTTTTACCTGCTAAGTGAATTTCCTTCCATAGGATAACATTGGTGATTCTATGAGAAAAAGTTTCAAAGTGTCAACTTTTAAAATACAATAATATTCCTTAAAAATCACGACTGTAACCAAAACGCTTTTACTCAACTGTTTACAGGAGATGTCCCAGGACTGAATCTAGGATCCAGTCCTGTGGTTAGAAAAGTAATCCATAAAGTAACTAATTGCATTTAACTAGAAATTCACATTGAGCTGAATGTTGCATTGTGTTTGAAAATGTGTTGCCCATTGCAACAACTGTAACTACTGTACTTAAAAGTCTATTGCCTATCTGCAAAGTATTTAAACTAAAGTAATTCATTAAGAGAAAGTATTTTTGTAATGTATAATATAATTACAATGTAATGTAAAAAATAAAATATGTAAAAAAAAATGTTTTCTAAAAAATTTCGAAATCAGTATGAAAAAAATTTATATAACAATTAATACATTTAAAAATTGTCATTTACAAAACCTTTGAAATTCACTGAAAAACCGTAGGTTTCAGACATGTTATAGTTACAAATTAGCATTTAAAAAACCTTTGAAATTCACTGAAAAAAACCATAGGTTTTAGGGACGTTATAGTTACAAATTAGCATTTAAAAAACCTTTGAAATTCACTGAAAAAACCATAGGTTTTAGGGACAGTTATAGTTAGTTGGACATTGCACTCGTACAAAACCCGTGAAATTCCCCGTTATAGTTAGTTCAGCTAACTATAACTCGCGCCCCGCAATGCACTGCTGATGACGTCACCTATTACATCACTCATGACATGGTCAGTGACATCACTGATGACATCTCAAATGACATCTCAAATGACCTCACTGTTGACATCATCCACGTGATAATCTGATGCAGCTCTTCACACCCTAATATAAACTTTGATACACCCAATCTAAATTACAGACTGCCATTCGCAAAACCATAGACACTCCAACACCAATAACTACATACCCACTCACTGATTCTTAGGTCTACACACACACATCCACTCACTCACCCGTACAGTCACTCATACTTATGGTCACTCAATACAGGACTATCATATGCACTCTTACTCCTATATAGACACTCAAACACTGCCACTCATCCATAGAGGTACTCACACACCTAGTCAGTCATGCAAATAATTAAACACACTGCCATTTACTCACCTATACAGTTATACACACACCAGCTCACTTAATCATACAAATACTAGCACATTGTTACGCTCTTATACAATCACTGATACAAGCACACACTCATCCATACAGCCACTATCACAATCACTCACTCTCGCTTATAGCTATTTATATACTCCAACACACATATATACTGCCTTTCACATATGTAGTTACTCACACATGTACCACTGGGACATACATTCACTCACTAACACACTCTTACACACACTTACCCACCCATACAGTCTATCACAGATGCACTCTTGAAACCATCCACCCAGTGAATCACCCACTCACACATCTATGCACAGTCACACACACCCCATCCACACAAACACTCAGGCACCCATACAGATACTCAGACAACAAATCAATAACTCTTATAGACACTCATGTAGCTATTCACAAACCCATGCAGCCACTTACACAGCAACAGACAGATACAGACATTCACCCAGTTTAGTCACTAACCCATGCATTCAGTAAGATACGTTTAATCACTCACTTATAGAATTAGTCACGCACCTACTAAATCATCCATACAGACACTTATACACCCACTCATTCTTCAATACGCCTTTCCCTATATATATAAAAAATATTTAAACTTTACAGAAACACACAGTCACTGGATGATGTCATCAGTGATGTCATTTGAGATGTCATCAGTGATGTCATCAGTGATGTCACTGACCATGTCATGAGTGATGTAATATGTGACGTCATCAGCAGTGCATTGCGGGCGCGAGTTATAGTTAGCTGAACTAACTATAACGGGGAATTTCACGGGTTTTGTACGAGTGCAATGTCCAACTAACTATAACTGTCCCTAAAATCTATGGTTTTTTCAGTGAATTTCAAAGGTTTTTTAAATGCTAATTTGTAACTATAACGTCCCTAAAACCTATGGTTTTTTCAGTGAATATATATATATATATATATATATATTGAGAAAGAGAGAGAGAAGTATGCAAAATTAATAATTGAATATGTTATTAGTTTAAAAAGGGATAGTTACCCCTTTTAAAAATGTACATTACACTTTAAAATGTTTATTAAAAATTTAAATATAATGTATGGGAAATAAATTTACTAATTGATAATTCAAATATGATTGTTAAGTAGGTTGTTTTTAGTTTATTTTGTTTAAAAATCATTAATTTGCAAATAAATAATATATTGAAATTATTACGTTTTTTAGTAACAATTTATTTGAAAGAGGTAATGTGCTCTAAGATCTTATTCCATTAGTTCTATGTTAAAATTAAAAATTGTAATTTAATTTATATTTTACACTACATTGAAATATAAAAAAGAATGAGTAAACTTTAATAATTTTACCTGTTTATAGGGATATCTCCACCAAGGTGGCAGAGATCTTCCCCTATGTGTGGAAAGTTACAAACAGTAACTTTGCACTTGTATATCTGGCTCCACCCCCTGGTTTCAGGGGTAGAGACATGAAAGTCTACACTTTAGAGTAAATTTACACTCTGACCTTTATATATTCTATGAGTGCTTTACAAGGGTTTGAGTTGTCATGACTATTACCGTATAAGAAACCCAGTATTTCCTAGCTTATACACAGGATGATTTCTTTACTAATAAATGCATGGCACTTTCAAGGTTGTTCAAAATTAAAGGTAATAGGGTGGTACTTGGTGTTGGAAAATATCACTGTGTATCATCAATCCAAAATTCCATATTATCTACATTGTTACTAAACTACCAATCTCTATTGATGAGTACAGCATAAAGTATAGGAATTTCATTATTTTGCACACAAGTCACATTATATTCAGAATCGAACTTCACAATCCCAGGAAGTGAGTGTTCACTGATTGTGTTACCAAATCCAATTATTTCTGAAGTTTATACACTCTTAGGAGTGGGTTTTATTTAGTCCAATTTGTAAAACAGGTTGATCTTTAAGGACAGATTATAGTTAAGTGATGACTCGGAATGAACAGATTGAGTGTTGTGATTATGAATTTTTACAGCTGGCCAGATAGCAACCATGCCTAGTTTTGCTATTACTGAAACAAAACCCACCGTCGTCATATGTTTATTCATACAATTTTCATTAACATATATTTTTTTAAATGGTGTACAAATTAATATCCCAATAAATCAACATGCACTATAAAGTACTCCAATATTAATTATTTCCTCTAAAATAATTCATACAAAGATAAAAACAAGCATGTTAATAAACAGACAATTTTCCATTTGTTGAAAAAGTTCATGATTAAAAAGACAGTTATGCCTCAAAATAGTTTCTTCATCTTTTCTTCTTCCTTTCGATGAAGTTTGAGGCAAAGTGTGTTCATGTTTTAGTTTTTTTCAGAACAGAAGTGTGTTCGTTTGAGTTTGTATCTTATATCTGGTGTTGGGAGCTTCGTGCCAGACTCAACTGCCCATTATAACCCAACAATATTGAATTTAACCACTTCTTTCTTATTTCATTATACATGTAGCATATAAAGACAAAGCACAATTCATCCTCAATATTATTTAGTACACACGCATAAATATCAGTATTCACAACTGCCCAATTTATTGTAAAGCTTCCCAAAGGTAATAAAGTTAATCAAAATTCATATAGAATGATCTTCCATAGAGGAATATTGTCATATCTATATAATCATCTGTCTGGAGATTTTTATTAATCATCTGTCTGGAGATTTTTATTGTACCCACATTTAAGTCCCAGAGAGCTACCCAAGACTGAATTATGGGCCTGATTTAGACTTTGGCAGATAGGATTTACTCTGTTGAGGTGAGAGTAAGGTACTCTGTTGCCTTGAGGGAGTATCTGCCCACCAAAATTAGAGATGGCCACCAGCCCAGCAGACGTCTCTTGCATTGTCAGGAATTGCTGTCACGGCGATTTCTGTCAATGTATTGAAATTCTGATGGACAGCTCGGTCAGTATAACAGAGCCATACAGCAAACTTTGGATGTCTTTTTTTATTTTCAAAAACAAAATCAGGCTAAAAAAGCAATGTTTCCATCACCATGGGAGTTTTCTCCCATGGTCTGGGGGTCATGTTGCAGTTTTTAGTGCCTCTTAACATCATGTTTTACCTGGCGATGTCGTACAGTGAAAACTTTCCATTTGTTCTCCCACTCTAAGTAGAGCAGGCAGACAAATGGCAAAACCTATGACGGCTGTTAATCTGTCGGGCTGTGAGAGGTGTATGCCGGTAACGAAGACGGAGTAGTCTCCGCTCCGCTATCAATATACTGAAAATCCACCTGGATCTAAATGAGGCGGAGGACCTTCAGTTTGGCGACGGAGTGCCCTCTTCGCCAAACTATAAATCAGGCCCTATGTAACCTGCATCTTATCTTTACCCAATATTTTCTTGCAATTTACACATGAATCTTTGTTACAGCTAATAGGGTGAGACCATAAAAAAAAATCTAATATCAATCAGTGTATTTTTAGAATGTTTCATGAAAAATCAAATGTTAGTAAGCCACCAACACTGATATTTTTTGGCTACTTTGTCTCACCACACTTATGCCCACAATATGACTAGTTTAAGTGCAACTACTTCTGCCACATCCTCTCTGCCGAACTCAAGTTGTAGGTCCTCATTACAAGTTAAGGGCTAAGTTCCAATCTATGTGTAAACAATAGTTTGCACAGGGTATGGAATTAAGGGGCCCATTAGGATGTCGGGCGGAAGCACTACCGCCGTGCTGGCGGATGCAAAAACCACCAGTCACCGCCTGCACGCAGCAGTCCACACGCCCGCCCGATTACGATGCGAAAAGTCAGCCAAACACCGCCGGCAAGCCAGCGACACCGTCCACCATCAAAGTGCGCCCGTACACGTAGCGGCGCAGCACAATTGACACACACCGTCCGACGAAACACGTACCGCCCGGCGTACAAATTACGATGCCGCACACAAACTGAACCCACGGCTAAGAGACACCGTACGTCAAACCGAAGCGGTAACACGAACGCCGAGCACGGACACCGAAGAAGCGGCACCCCCGAGCATGAATCCAGCACTGCAGGCCCTCCCTATGCTCTATCTGATGCACCACCAAGGACGCAACGTACCGCGAAGACGCAGGTAGGCACACATACAACAAGTGCACGCAAACAGCGCACACAGTGCAAGGGCGGAAAAAGCGGACAACCCCCACCCCCGCGTGTACACGACACATCTACCATAGCACCCACATATGACACACAGGCCAAATTGTAACATCTCGTAACACATGTGTACACACCACCTGGGACTAGGAACCAACCACCCCGTCACGGCCCCAAAGCGGCGATGACGCTGCCACACATGCGCACAACGCAGAGGCCAACCGCAGCGCCATGCATGTGTCACACACAGACACAGGGACACAACCAAGCAGCACACACACCAGCCCCACCCCGAACGCACATGACACGTGACAGGCCAGCCACAGACATGTCCCCAACGCCCAATTCACGGACAACACCCAACGTCACACAACCGACGCACACATGTCAGTGAAGTCACGCAACAGCAGGACACACCCCAGTGCAACAAACATGGCGAAGCACACAGCGGCGGCAACACCAACTAGGAGAAGCAGGGCTCCCTTCGGGAAGAGGAACGCCAGTACCACACTGAAACACCCATACCACCCTGCACATATGAACAAGACATACAAAACGGAACACCAAAGAGCCCGGGGACCGACAACAGGTGGCCCAAGAATAACACTCACACACAAGGCCCAACGCAGAGCGGAAAGGCAGCCTGCCGCCCACACAAGGGAGAGCAGACAGCACTGAATGACCTTCCATTCCAACTCCGAAACCACAGCCCTACGAAAGAAGCCGGTGAATACAGCCATTGTCCAATAAAAGACCAACACAGGCATGCAGAGGAGACCGACCACAGGGCAGATAGCGCATATCACAGAAGAACACAACGGACGGGAAAGAATAAAGAAAACACTCCCCCGTGTCGGCCCCATGCAAGTTAATTGGAAGGAGTCACACATCACTGACCTTGAACTGTCTGAGAAGCATGTGGGATGAGGGCCCGTGTCCTCCGCACAAGCCAACAGAACACAAGTCCTGTCTCCCTACGACTA
This sequence comes from Calotriton arnoldi, assembly GCA_963921515.1. NCBI lineage: Eukaryota > Metazoa > Chordata > Amphibia > Caudata > Salamandridae > Calotriton > Calotriton arnoldi. Next base: position 124,030 of record CAWUFW010018168.1, read on the forward strand.
CACAGAGCTCACAGCAACCTCGGAGCGTGCACATTGCAGACTGCACACACAGCCGGAGCACGCCACCACAACGCACCACTGCAAAATGGCAACCGCAACACACCTACCCAACTACGCCGGACAGGTCAAGCTGTACAAAACCAACCTGATACATATATTGGGATGCGAACTCCTGTCCCTGCTGAACGTCAGTTACCGACTGACTTACCGCATCACATTGTTCAGCTGCGTCATACCCGTCTTCTACTGTCGGAGGTGTCCCTACCAGCATCCCGTGGAGATGTGTCTCTCCAACCCGGCATGTCTAAAGGCGGACCTGCTAGCACTATTCCTCCCTCTGGACGCACACGACAGGGCCTGCTCTGCCTATGGGGGCATGGCGTATGTGGCCAACATCGCACCCGCACTGAAATGGGACCACTGTGCCTCCACACGACGGATCATCGAGCACAGCTACATCGAATGTCACCCAGCATGCCCCATCATGGTCCTCCAAGGGACAACTTACGAACAACACCTTGACAGCCACCATCCGCTACATTGGCTGGCAAACATAAACACCACCAATGACATGGAAGCCCTGCTGGACGGCATCGCATACCTGACAACCTGTAAATTCGTCGGACCCCAACGCAGGTTCCCCGATTGACCTATGATGTCCAACCCCGCACCCATGCTTAGCTTCCGCACGGACTGGCCAGTCACCACCACAACAGCCATACCAAACGACCGGCAACAATTACCACACCATCAACGACATCGCCATGACATCGGATATGACCGGGACATGCACACTGTTCCCCATCACATCCAGGAACACCGCATGCATCGTGGGAGGCAGTGGCATGGGGTCTGTGTATCGCACCCACATGGACGGAACTGCATGAACAACCAGGACACGACATGGATCCAGCGCCCATGGACACACACACCGCTCCTTGGACATGAATAGGTCGCCTGGAGTCTGTGGGTGCTGCACCCCTCCCACCCCCGCCCCGGAAATCCCATACCAGGACCTTTGCACGGACGACAAGTGCAAACAACAACAACACGACCCCAGTGACTGTGACATGTCCAGTAACCACCACATTGCAACAACAAGTGGCACGCCGCTGCATGCACGCAAGCACATGCCCTGATGTCATCTCACATGCACGCGTGCATGAGGAACAACCGCAGCAAACCTGTCACATGGAACTGAGATGGACTGTGCCCATGATGCCAAGCGGTCTGGTAGGCTACTTGTATACCGTCTGTGTCAAAGTCCGCAGCTCCGCAGCTATACGTAAATGTACATTAGCACAGCCTTGGCCAAGCAGATGTAACTCTGAAGCCCACATCCCACATGCAACAGCCAATCACATGTAACCCCACACCCTATCCCATTTGTAATCATGCTCAGTATATCCTCAACATGTATTCCGCTGCCAGTAGTGTCCACTATACTGCATCACAGAGGACAGAAGACTCAATATAATGTTTGAAACCAAAACTGTCTCCGCTGACTCATTTCACAAGTACGAATGAGAGAGGATGAGAGTATGTGAAGTACACGGCAGTCGTGACATGACCATGTAGTCCACTGGTATTGGATGTCAACGCAAATGAGTAGCACTACTGTGGAAGACACACATGTGTCGTGTGAAGTCGTATGGACGCAGTGCTCAGGTGGGTGGGTGCGACGGGTAGATGCGCACATGCCAAGTTGGAGCACGCCGTGTTGGGAGGGGTCATGAACAGTACACCACCGCTTCCCTGGGCATTGTGAGAGGACACCTGTCGGGGGGAAGTGAACACGTGTGTGCACAGCAGCCGGGCACACGAACAATGCGGAACCAGGCGCACACGTCAGCCCACCCTCCGTGGACTAGCTGGATCCTGTTGTGCGCCCGCCATGCCCCTTGACAAGGCACACACAGCCCCAGTCGACCAGGTGTAACCCCAACATAGTCAATCCGCACAGGCGATACAGGGCACGGGATGGCAGTGGAGCATGGTGTGTGAGAGGTCTCCTCGCGCTCCTCCTGGTCATATCACGCAGGCAATAGAACCTCAACGTGTAGCATGGCACAAGTCAAATGGAAGTGTAGGGGGGACGCACCTCAGCACGAGCAGCACTGACGTCACGGGAGGTGGCTCGCACCATCCCATCCATTGCCCATTATACCAACCACGCCACATGCCATTGCGACTAAGTGCAAGCGCGTGCGCCACCACCCCCGAGCCCTCCCCAGAGAGGCCAAAGAGTGAATGTGTGGGCCATCAGTCACAGACGGACGCGGCCTGGCCGCAAGGGCAGCCACTGCTACTGGGTGTCGCAGGTGGCGGATCCGGAAGGCGAAGACTGTGATGCATAGTCCATGCAGGCCGGGTCTCCATTTGGGGCACCACGCAGGTGGACGGCGTCCCGCCACACATCATACCCTGAGACAGCCCACTCGTGCAACTGGACCCACACATACACTCCTTGCCCTCTCTGGTGCGAGCTTGGGGCTGCCTGTGCAAGCGCTAGCCTCGCAGGTGCACATGCATATTGGGGGAGCGAGGGGAGGACATGAGGGCTGGGGCGAAGATGACTGTATCACTGTCAGTGAGTACAAGGGATGACCCAGATGTGGAAAGGAAGAGACGTGTCCCGTGTGTACTGCAACTAGTCGCCAATCCAACTACCCCCCATGTCCGGAATGTAAGCCCGCACCTAGGCCCGCCCATCCGCCACATCGAATATACCACCAGCACAACAACCTTCCCATTCGAAACACTGACTGGGGGTGGCGACCAGTGAACAAACATGTGTAGCCTACCCACGCGTACATGTGGGCCCTCCATGATCCATGTCACCTGCGGCAAAGTCATGACATGCGCAATGAGGGAAGTGAGGTGAGCTGTCCGCCCCACGCACAGAAGGTGCATCAGCTCCACAGACCCAGCAGCGAGTCCAGCAGGGGTCACATGTGCAGGGGCAGCTGTGCCTGGTGTGAAGGCACATGCACATGGACAGCACATCGACCAATGTGTAGTCTGCCCACATCTACAGTCCATCATCATGCGGACATAGGAATTGTACACAGGGCAACACATCTTAGTGGGTGCACCCACCGTGACCAACAATGCGCAATCATCGACGTACCCGCCCTGTGCATGGCCCCCCACCCAACGGAGGCACATCCAGTGCCACCATCCCACACACACAAGCCTTCCACGGAACATGCTGTGTCCAATGGTCAGTACAGAGTCAGCGCCCATCTGGTGGATCCTGAACAGGAGACACATGCACACACATGATAGCTCCCACTATGTACGTCTGCCACCTGGCACGTGCAATGTAACCTCTCACCTGTGACGTGTGACTGCAAGCACACAGCCGTCTTGGCATGGGGCTGTCAATGTGGACACCTGTCAATGTTTCGGGAGGTGTGATCCGTACAGTGCTGTACATAGGGTGCAGTGCTGACACCTACTACTGTCTCATATCCCCTCGTGCCACAGGTCCCACTTGTTTTGGCCGCTCAGCCTGTGCCCACATCGTCGTCGTCGTGTGCCATACTCATCCAGCCTCGGAAGCAGTGCCATGCTCAGCAGACATTCATGTTGCCGTGGCGTTGCCGCTTGACGAATATGCAGTCAGTCCCCATCAGCACGCCCCGCAAGTCATTGGGGCCTAGATCCCCATGTGCATGACCATGGCAGTGGTTTGCATCACTAGCCATTGCCATTGGTGGGAGACCTGTGTAAGTGTATTGTGGCCGTGCCGTCCCTGCTTGACAGCTGGGCTGTGACTCATGTGCTTGCTCAGTCATGTCAGTGATGTGAATGCGAAATTGCCATGTGTTGTGTTGCTCTGACATGTGTCCACTGCCATCTTCCCTAGGCGGAGACCGAACATTGACCGCCCATACCAATTGCTGGCGGACATGGAGGATACTGAGGTCATAAGGAAGTTTCGGCTGGACAGGCCAACCCTGCATCGACTGTGTGCCATGTTGGAACCCCATCTCCGTCCCCGCAGGGTGTATCCGACAGCATTCACCCCCACGGCTAAGGTGATGGCCGCCATGCATTTCTTCGCCACTGGGTCATTCCAGCACACAGTGGGCAGTGGAGGAGGGATGTCCCAGCCCATGTTCAGCAAGGTGCTGAGGGATGTACTGGCAGCCATGATGCTGTACCGAAACAGGTACATCAGATTCCCCAGGGCTCGTGAATTGGCGGCAGTGAAGGGTGCATTCTATGCCCTTGGCAGGATCCCACACGTCGTTGGTGCCATTGATTGCACACATGTTGGCCTTGTTCCACCACAGGCCACTGAGCACCTGTACCGCAACAGGAAGCACACGCACTCCCTGAATGTGCAAGTGGTGTGCCTTGCGGACATGGTGATAACCCACGTGTGTGCAAAGTTCCCAGGCTCGGCCCATGACGCACACGTAATGCGCAACAGCATCTTGCCACGACTGATGTCCAATCTGCAACAGGATCGTGGCTGTATTGTCGGTGAGTATGTGGAGTGGTGTAGCGTGCTGGTTGTGCGATGCTGTCCCCTGTCCAGTTGGAATAGCAACGGTTCTCTGTGTCCCTCACACCCAGGTGACTCTGCGTACCCGAATGGGGCATGGCTGCTCAGTCCATTGAGGAATCCTCGCACCCCAGCAGACGATCGCTACAATGAGGCACATGGGAGGACCAGACGTGTGGTCGAGCGTACCTTTGGCCTCCTCAAGTCCAGGTTCAGGTGCCTGGACCGCACCGGGGGTGCGCTGGCGTACTCCCCACAGAAGGTGTGCCAGATAGTGGTGGCGTGCTGCATGCTGCACAATCTGGCCATTCGGAAGCAGATCCCCCTCATTGTGGATGACGGAGATCAACCAGGGCCCCAGCCCGCAGACCAGGACAGCTCGAGTGAGGAGGACAGCGGAGAGGAGGAAGCTGGGAATGTGCGCCAGCAGCTCATCGCCCGCTACTTCACTTAACGGTGAGTGTCCATGTACGACGGCTGATGTGTCTGTATTTGTGCAGGTGTGTGTGTGCTGTGTCAGGGTGGCCTTTTGTTCACTGCGTGCTGTGTGTCAACGCTCCATGCCCAGGTTAGTATGCCACTGATGGTGGCTGTGGCATTGTGCCCTATTGCTCTGTGCGATGTGTGTACATTGCTTGTAGTTGTTGACATGTACTGTGTGATGGGTGTGTGACACACTCATTGAATGTGCTCCTGTTCTGTCTCCCACCCCTAGGTCCCTACAGGCCCTCCGGTTCCATTGCCATGCCACGCATCAGGTGCCGTTCCGCTCAAGGTGGCCGTTGTATTCCGTACAATTAAAACACAGGGCACAGACAGCAGTTTGTGGAAGAGGTGCATTTATTTCAAACTGTGACATGTGATTGTGTGTAAGGTGATGACAAAAGTGGTGCGTGCAGTGACAATGAGCTGTCGGTCATGGCTGCGTGATGCTCAGGGTGTACCCACTGGTTCTATGTCCATAGTCCAACACACACATGCCATCCAGATGGCTGTGTGGAGTGGGATCGTAGTCCAAGTCAATGCAGTGGGTGGTCAAGGAAGGCTGGCTGGCTGCCTCACTTGCGTCTGGAGCGTGCGAAGTCCTCCCGGGAGATCTGTTTCCACTTCGGACGGCCCCTTCCACGTTTGCGAGGGGGTGCCTGCTTGCGACCTGCTGGTGGTTGAGGTGTGCTCACTGGCTGTGGACGCAGGGGAACTGGACACTGCTGCTCGACCCTGCGCCCCGGCAGGTGGTGGCGGAGGGGGAGCTGCTGTCCCTGGCTGTGACCTCACCGCCACCACCAGCTGGCCCATGAGGTCCACGAGTTGGCCCATACGGGCGTCCATGGACCTCAGCACCCCCAGCACCTCACGCGTGTCTGTAGCTGACCTGGCCCATTGTCCTTGGGCCTCTTCATAGGCCCCAAGGACTCTGGCCATTTGAGGCAGGGCATGGCTCCCAGGGGAGGCTGGCGTTTCCCTGACCCTGCTCCTCCTACCAGTCCTGCTGCCACCGGCCTGCCCACTAGCCACATTGCTCACCACGGTCCTCACCCTGGCTCCCAGGGTGGATCCAGTCGTCCGGGCCACCACCTGCGCTGGGGCTGGGGCCAGCGAAGACGTGGTGGCGGTTGCGGCAGTGGTAGTGGCCGCAATGACCGTGGGTGTGGCCGCAATGACCGTGGGTGTGGCCGCAATGCCCGTGGGTGTGGCCGCAATGACCGTGGGTGTGGCCGCAACGACAGTGGCAGCAGGGGGCTGGGAATGTTCAGCAGCCCTGGATGATGGGTTGGTGGGTAGGAGGGGTCCTGGGGAGCGGCTGGGCCCTGCCACACTAGATGGGCCTGCTTGGTGGTCCGTGTCCGAAGAGGAGGACAGATCCTCCACATCCGTGTGTCCTCGTTGGGGGCTTGTAGGCTGGCTGTGCTGGCTGCTGTCTCCATCCCCAGCATCCAGCAGTTCGTCACCTGTGGAGAGAATGAGATTTGTTATTGTGTTGCACCTGGCGAAGTCTGTATTGGTTGTCTGACATTCTCCGTTCGTGCACTCTCGTGCACGTGTGTCCCGGAGGCGGGTGTGTGGCTGTACAATCTGTTGTTGTGTGTGCTTGGCAATGGGACTGTGTGCTGTGCACATGTGGCATGGGACGGATTGGCTATGCCGATGGGTGTGTTGCTGTGCTCCTACTTATTGTGACTCTGGTGTATGCGGGCTCCAGGCCCATCCTGGGTCTGGTTTGTACTTTGCTTTTGGGGTGCATATGGAACGCTTAGGAACGCATTTGGCAACATGGGGGTCATGCCCCAGGAACGCATTTGGGATGGAATATGCTTTTGGGGTGCAAATGGAACGCTTAGGAACGCATATGGCAACATGGGGGTCATGCCCCAGAAACGCATTTGGGATGGAATATGCTTTTGGGCTACATGCTGTGAGCCATGGGTGCCGAACGTGACATGTGTTGTGGCAGCATGACAGTGCATGGTCTGAGGTGTGTGCATGCCTGACATACCCTGCATATTTGCTGTCTGTTGTGATTACTGGACATGGCATTGGACGCATCGTTATGAGTGTGTGATGGTTGTGTGCCACCCGACGTATTGCAGTTGTCCCATCTCCTTGGTGTGCGTGCTGCCCTGTGCCATGTGCATCACTGCAGTGCTCGGGGGGTGTGGCCCATGTTGTGTGTTGTTGCTCACAGTGTGGCGTGCGCTTCATTGACTTCTGGCACATGGTTGGTCATGGGCATGTATCTTAGCGTGACTGCTGTATGTGTGGCAGCTGTGCGGATGACATGCCTTTCATGAGACTGGGGCTGACGGATGGGATGGATGGTATGTTGTATGTGCATGGTGTGTCTGTGTGTTTGATGGGTTCAGTGGTGTTCGTGTGCATTTATGTTGTTCCGCTCTGTTGCGTCTAGTGTTGTTTGTCTTACATAGGCGTAGTTGTGGGGTGTGTGGTTGACAGGCAGTAGGGGCTACATGGACAGGACTTCAATGGTGTTTCGGTTGTGTGTGATGGGTTGCACAGTGGCTGCCGTGTGGTACTATATTCAGTGTGGCTTGTGCATGCAGACGTGGCTCCTTGGGTGTTGCTGTGTCTGTGATGGGTCATGTGGGGTGTGAGTCTGTGGTTCATGTCCGTGTGCACATTGTTCACTTGTTCGTGACAGTGGGCGGTGCTGCGTGTTCGTCTGCTACGTAACATGTCCCATGTGTTGGTCGTGTTACGGTCCTCATGCCTCCAGTAATCCAGCCCTGTCCAGTTTCCCACCTGCAGGTTGTTCGTGCGTGCACTGTACTGGATGCCACATGGTTCTAAGCGGGGGTGCTCCATGTTGCAGGTCTGTGGGGGTGGGGGCGGTGTTGTGGGTCGTGGTGATGGCTGGACACCCACTGACACCGATTGTTGTGGACCGTGATGTCTACCTTTCGGCTGTCGGTGTGCACTGCGGTGGCTGACACGTGGGTGTGGGGTGTGGGGGATGCTCCTCCTTGCTGTGCTGTGGGACTAGGGGCCTGGTGTGTGTTGTACTTGAGCTGTCCACCCTCCCACCCACTGCACTTTGTGTTCCTGCCACTTACCTGTTACTTGTCGGTTAGTGCAGCTATGGCGGACACATGGGTGTGGTGGGTGCTCGTTGTGGCGCTTCTGGCATACTTGGGGACCTGTTGGTGGTTACGTGGCTGGCTGAGTGTACACATGCCCCCACGTATCTTACAGTTGTTAGGTTTGGGCTGTGTGTGGTGGTGTCTGTTGCATGTGTGTGTGATGTGTTGTGTATTGTGTGCTGGACATGGGGGTGTTTGTCCCTGGGAGCTGTGGCATGGTGGTAGTGCATGTGAGTACATAGCGGTGTGCTGGTATACATTAGTTTGTACTTACCAGCCTCCACTCCCCCTGCTAATCCGGCGAGGATCTCCGGATGTATAATGACTCGCACCTTCTCCTCCCACGCTTTGAAGGTCTTGAAGAGCGCGGGATTCCCTCCGCCAGTGACGGCAGCCAGCTCTCTGTTCTTGCTCTCCTTCTTCTTGACCAGGCTCTTGACGTCATTCCACCGTTTGTTGATTTCAACTCTGTTCCTGGGCAGGGTCCCGACTGCATTGACCTGGTCTACGATCCGGTTCCACATTCTGTTTCTGGTGGCTAGTGGTGTGTGCTGGACCAGGTTCCCATAGATTTGTGGGTGCACCTTGATAATCTCGTCGACCATGACCGTCAGCTCAATGGGCGTGAACTTGGGCATTCTTTGTGGTGCCATGGTGTTTGTGGTGCTGGTGCGGTGTGTGTTGTGTAATGTGCAGGGGGTTTGTGGTGCCGGTGTTTGGTGGTGGTGGTGGTGGTGGTGGTGGTGGTTGTGATGTGTGCGTTTCTGTGGTGTGCTGCTGTCCTTGCTGTGTCACTGTGTCCTCTCCTCTCCTCTCTAGTTTGCAATGTTGCAAGGGGTTGTGGTCTGTGGGAGTGCTGCTTTTGTACTTACCTATGTGGGTGTGTCCTCATGGTCTGTTGTTTTCAGGTGTGTTGTGTCTGGTGTTCTGGCCTTTGTATTTTTTGTTTGTCCAGGGGGGTGTTTTCGGGATGTGTACTGTGCTTGTGTATTTGTGCGTGCCTTGCTGTGTGGACTTGTTGGCCATGTTGTGTGCGATTGTTTTTGTCAGCGGATGGTTTCTGTGCAGGGACGTGGGCGCCATGGCTTCTGCCGTGTCAATTCTCATCGGCGTTGTTTGCGCTGGCGGGCGGTATATTTGTGGTTTACCCGCGCTCATGGCGGTGCGATCGTAATTTCACGTGCGGTGTGTCGGCCGTGAGGGCGGGCGGTTTTGTGTTGTCGTGCGTGTTTCCGTCCGTGGCGGGCGGTTTGACTCCGACTCGGACGAGGGCGGGCGGTATCTTGTGTGGTTTTTCCGCCGATGGCGGTTTTCGGTTTGTGTATTCGTAATGGCGTGGTCGGTGTTCAGACGGTGTGTGCGGGCGGATTTTTGCCGCTTTCATGCCTGGCGGATTTTTCCACGCCCGGTATCGTAATGGGCCTTTAAGAGTGGTGTGATAATTATCACACCATTGCAATTTTCTCCTGGTACATTAAGGCAGGTCAAGCCTACTGAAAATTATCGACCTAAATGGCCCAGAAGAAAGGCAAAACATGCGGAATTTGGTCTGTCAAATTTTTTTCAACATGTCATCTTTTTCCCTAAAGTAACGCATATTCCATTATTATGCAGAAAACGTGAATGCATTTTTCTACGGCATCCAATTTCTACTGATAGCCAGCTTGACAACCGTTGATCATCTCCTCATTTACCTAAGCTACGAGCCTTTACAGAACTATACTATATATTTCCCTCCTTCCCATCTAACAGTGACACAAGACAGTTGGAAGGGTCAATTCAGGTGTCTTTCTTGTAAATGGCAACTGTCAAGGCATGGCCTCATTATGGCTAGACTCCTACAGTTTCTATAATGCTAATAAAAATGTTTTGCCAATCATCTCAAATCTTATGACTATTGCAAAAAAAACCTACACGTTATGACCTGTCCCAGCAGATTTCTAAAAAACATTTCTGCAGAGAATGCATACCTAAGACCTCCACGCAAAATGTGTGGTTCTTGTCAAAATGTTCACTGTCAAGTAGAAACCAACCCTTGTTGTATAGCCTACTGGCCATATGGAAGAAGTGCGTGGCATGCCCCTGTAGTCACACATTCTTTAAGGGTAACATGCCTCCTGTCAACCTACTTGATACGCGTTTCTACTTCCCCCGTCGTTGCTGGGAGGTGTCAGTAGGACTGTTCTTACACTTTCCTCTGTTACTGAGTGCATTTTGCATGGAGATTTTGGACATGTATTCACCGTTTTTATAACCTAGCTGCATCATAGTGAGCATTGATTTGAAGAAACACATAGTTGATAAGCTAAGATGTACCCTGAGAGATACGTGTGCAAGCACCTGGTTTCCTTTTTCGCATGAGATATAGTTTGCCAAGTGGACAGAGGGGTGAAGATAAACACAGAAGAATGGCAAATGGGGAAGAAATCATGACAAGCAATGAAAAATTGTGTTATTTGTTTGTCTCTTTTCTTCTTTATTTACAGGAACCCTAATTAAGGAATTATTTACAAAATAAAGGTAAATTAGTTCTTTAAAGCATGTGTATTACATTGCGTTTGTCTTGTCATGACTGAATAGGTTTATCCGGACAAAAATAGAAAAATACTTTTTTCTGGGGCAAAATTAACTCCTTATAGTCCTGATGAAAGCCCTGGACTCTATGGCCTATTACATTTTGGGCTGAAACATGTCGACTAACATAGAAAGGGCATAGGATCATCATTTCCACAGAAACCTTTAATATATATTTCTAATCATACCAGAAACACCGAGAATAAAAGGGATGCCTTTGGTGTTTTCTAGGTATTTTTATTGTAGGACCCCGGCAGGAGAATCTATCCAAAGAGCTCCCTGGAATATGGTTTTTATGAACCAGGATGAGACTCAATGATAAAGCATGACACCAATAGAGTGTGTAAGGGTCTACCTATAAACACTAAGAGGGTCATTACGATGGCGGGCGGACAAAGTCCGCCCGCCACCGTAGCGGTGAATGGGACCGTCCGCCATAGGAGCGGCGGTCCCGCCGTGAGTATTAGGATGCCACCGCTACGGTGGCATCCCCTATTCCCAACATTGTGGCGGGCGGTGTTCACAGCACCGCCCGCCACAATGCTGGGAATGCACGTTGTGCATTGGCATGCACAAGGTGACAGGCACCGCGCGGTGCCTGCCACCTTGTCCATGCCAATGCAGGGGGGTACCATAGGTACCCCCCATGTGCACCCCCCAACATCCTGGGGGCCCGCTACAGGCCCCCAACTGTGAAGACTGTATGCCTTTCCATGGCGGCGTTGCCGCCATGGAAATGCTGCTCTCCGCCACCATCCTAATATGGATGGCGGTGTCTTGCAGACACCGCCACCATATTATTGCCCTTTTCCGCCCGGTCCCCTGTTGGACCGGCGGAAAACCGGCGGACGGTCTTTCCGTCCGCCGGGCTCCCTCCCGCCATCGTAATGTGGCGGGGGGGAAATGGCATGCGGGCGGAGGGGAATGGCGGGCGGATCGCCACCGCCATACGGGCGGTGGCGATCCGCCCGTCATCGTAATGACCCCCTAAGTTATGTCCTGACTAAGGACAGAGCTTCACTCCGCAGAAAATAAAAAAATAAAAACTTTGCTGAGATGGGTCACTACGTGTAGGATACTTTAGGTGATGACATTGTGGGGAGGACATGCCTTATACCGCCTTACCTCTCATCCCATCCGTGATTGCCGACGTACATCCTGAATTCCCAGTCACCTGTGGTGATACTGCAAAAAAGCTACAGGAACCAGGTCGGGACTAGGGGTGGTTATCTTTTCTCCAGGATTTTATTTAAATTTCCACTTCCCTTATCTCTAGAGTAGCATTATCCATATGTGATAGAGCAGTGGTTCTTAACCTGTGGTCCTGGGACCCCTGGGGGTCTGCAAAGCATACTCAGGGGGTCCTTGACTGCTTAGAAAATTGAATTATATTAACAGATTAATAAAGTGTATATGACTAAAGAAACAGAATGTAAAATTGGAGACTTATGGCCTCATTATGATGGCAGTCGGACGAGCGTCTGACCACCATCGTATTTGGCAGGTGTCCAACTGACTGCATGTCGTGGTTCTACCTGCCTGATTACAATGCGACCACCATGCAGGTGGTCGGAAAACTGCTCTTTTCCATTGTGGCTTGTGCTGCGGCAAACATCCATGCACCGTGTGCCAGGCACCATGTGATGCCTGGCACACAGTGCATGGATGTTTGCGGGGGCACCACATGTGCCCCGCTGGGCCCATAGCAGAGGCCCACAGAGGATGGGGGCATTGCTACGGCCCCCCAAAGTCCCATTCCATCTGCCTTTATATGTCTGTCGGACCGCCATGTAAAGGCAGAAGGAAGAGGGACATCATAATCCCTACGACGGTGCCTCCGAAGGCACTGCCCCCATTCTAAGTATTATGGTCAAACCGACGCTCTGACGGGCTCCTTGAACCTGTCGGAGGCGTTGGTCGGTCACTCCGCCCGCTGCGCTCCGACCGACCGCATTGTAATGTGGCTGTCGGACCGCTATGCTGGATGTTGGTGGGACGTCCAGTCAGTTAGCCAATGATAAGAATTGTCTGGCACATTTGGTCAAGTGTCGCTTATGCACCAAGGTAGGACTCTTTGCTAAATGTTGCAGGTCACAAAGCAAGGGCAAGATTTAAAAGGTAAAAGAAGTCATGGTTTATGATGAAGACGAGGAGTAGGAAGTCAAGTGTGATGATGAAGTGGTTCTACAAGGTGGACAGCAGGGCACAAAAAGTCCAGTTGATGTAGTGAAAGTTAACGGGAAAGTTGTCGACATGCTCTTTGATTCGGGTGCTAAGATTACCTTAGTGCCAAAGAACTTATACCCACAGAATTCTCTGACATGATCAGACTTTTTAAACCTGACATACGTCCCTTAGCATATGGAGGACAATTTATTAAGTTGGTAGGGTTTTTTCAGGGAGTTTTGGAGTATAAAGGGTGTATCACTGCTAGGAAGGTTTGTGTTGTGCAGAGGAAACAGCATTATTAGTTAGTTGCACCAGAAATTTGGGAATTATACTGGATCCCAATAGTCAACCGAGTATAATTTTGAAACAGTTGCCGTAGGTAGTAGCAGAGGTCAAAGAGTGTGAGAATGGAGTACCTCTTTAGTTACGGCAAGAATTTAGTGGGGTCTTCCAACAAAAGCTGGGGTGTTTGTCTGGGTACACTCATAGAATTGTTCTAAAGAAGGGTATTTGGCCCGTGCTATGCAAAGTACATAGTGGACCCCTAGCATTGAAACAAAACATGAGAGAGGAACTTGATAAGTTGGAAAAATAAGGGATAATCTTTAAGACGGAGGGCACTGATTGGGTTGCACCTGTAGACCTGGCGTGCAAAGCCTCAGGGGATGTCAGTCTATGTGTACACGTAAGGGCCCTTAACAGAGCTGTGGTGGTAGAAAGTATCACCTTCCGAATATTTCTGAGATGCTTAAACAATTGGAGGGGGCTATTGTCTTTTCAACATTAGATTTTAAGGCAGCATACTAGCAGATTTGGCTAGATAGTGATTCTATGGATTTGACTACTTTTATCACTGTATGGGTTGTACAAATTCACTAGGTTACAGGGGCGGCTCCTCTATTGTAGCGGAGGAGCGTCACCCCATTAAATTATTCCCAAAGCCCCTGAGAGAAAAATAAAATGGTAATTCATTACCATTTTATTTTTTATGCCCCGTCCCGAACACAGCGTCAGGACGGGGGCAGGGCCGCTGCTGAGTGACGGCAGCATGTCAGCCGGCAGGGAGGAGGGTGGGCTGGCAAAGCCATCTTCCGATGGCCAGCCACACATGCGCACTTTAAACAGCTCTAACCCAGCTGTCTTAAAACAGCTGGGTTAAAGCAAGCCAAAGCCTCCAGAGCACTATGGAGCCCCAGGTGAGGCCGCTCCCAACAAACCCAGCGCTGCTCTCATGGGAGAGCAGCGCCAAGATTGGTCAAGGGAGTGTCCTGGTGGTTGGACTGCTGAGGAAAAAGAAGGAGAAGGAAGAGGTCCGGTGCGTCTCCGTCTCAGTAAGTATTTTTTATTATTATTTTTTGTTGTTGTTATTTGTGCTTGCTCGCGCGCTTCCGACCCCCCCGGTAGATGCAAGCCGCCACTGCTAGGCTACCGTTTGGATTCAATTCGGCAGCTGCAGTTTTCCAGTGGGCCATGGAGGAGGTATTAGAGGGGGTTCCTGGAGTAAAAATATATCAATATGATGTATTCATTTGTGGTTCAGACCAGGAAGAACATGGTTGTAGGTTGAAGTTGGTCCTGGGAAGGTTTAGGACAAGAGGTTTGACCCTAAGAGACAGTAAATGTAAGTTTAAGCAAAATGAAATGAATTACTTGGGTCATAGGTTGACCAAAGATGGGGTGAAACCCAAGGAGCATTTGGTTAGGACCATAGACAGTTTACATGTTCCTGAGGACAATGAAGAACTATTGACCTTCTTTGGCATGGCTGAATACTATAATAAATTTGTGCCACCCCTTGCCAGCTGTTCGCAAAACGTGAGGTATTTGTTAAAGAAGGGTGTTAAGTTTGTTTGGTCTCCCTTATGTGATCAAGAATTTCAAGATGTACAATTGGCGCTTGGGAGTGCTCCATCATTACAAAGTTTTGATATCAGGGATGCCACAATACTGATGCCAGATCTAAGGGGTTGGGTATAGTATCAAAACAAACCAAATGACCTCCAGCTGGGTGCAGTGTCTTGACCGAACCTGAGGACGGGGCTGGTGGATTTCCACGCCAATGCAGAATGTTGGTGAGTGTTAAGTTTAATGATATTGGGCAGAGCTGCCATATTTAAAATAATTACTCTCCCAAAACTGTTATATGTCCTCCAAAACACGAATTATAGGATCCCTGAAGAACTCTTTGTTAGGATCGATGAGGAGGTCAGAAAATTAATATGGCACAATAAACACCATTGAATAGCGCTGAAGACACTGCAGTGCAATCCATACAATTGTGCTATTGCTCTCCCTGATATCCGAACCTACTACTGGGCTGCCCACTTAATTGTTATCAATGACTGGGAGTGTACTGCCCAAGACCATCCTACCTATGCTTTGGCGAGAACTTGGATTCTCTATCTCTATGGGGGGAAAGGTGCTGGACAGTTGTTACCTGCCACTCAGATGGCGATTGGGCTTGGATCAAATACACCAGGTGTATTGGGTGGGCGAATAGAGTGACCCAGGAGGCTCCACTGTGGGTGGGGGCGATGTTTAGAGAAATTGAGAAACTTAGGGACTTTGGTACCTGGGGCATCATAGGCATTTTCAAGATTGGTGACCTCCTTGAGGATGGGCGACTTATGCCCTTCTGCTACCTTCAGCGTGAATATCAGTTACAAAGCACTCAAAACTTCAAATATGAGTGACTCCGTCATGCATGCGGAGGGCCTGGAAGTCCGTGACCTGCCCGAATACGCCCCCCTGGAGGGTAAGTTACTTATGGCGGAGATTGAGGAAAAGGCGGTTTTCTATTCATATGAAACATTCGATCATAATATGACTGACAAAGTTGAGGAAGAAGTAGGAGAATGAGGTGGGGGAGCTTGACGACATGGATTGGGAGGTTGCCTTGATGCACCCCAGAGAGGTGGCTATTAAATCCAGACTGAGGCTAAAACAGCTTAAAATTCCTCACCGGGTGTACTATGAACCGCAATCGCCTACATAGAATGGGGAGGGCTCCCCTGACTGTCTGCAGTGTCAGGGGGATAGAAGTACCTTCCTCCTCACACTCTGAGGATGCCCTACCTTACAACTATAGTGGCAAGCAGTATTGAGTGAACTTGGCATTGTTTTGAGGTGAATTTCCCAGTGGAGCCCAAATACATTAGAACAGATACTTAGGGTCCAACATCCTCTTCCTGTTGTTTAGAATCCCCAATTTTTGGCGGGTGTCACTCCAACGGGGTTAAGACCCTTGATACCCAATTATACGTATGTTCAAGATAGCGTAGGAGTGTCCAGTGTAATAATGAGTCATAGTCGTATATTCGGGTTAAATTCCTCTCCGAATAAGTTTGGCATTGTATACAACGCCAAACTCATTCGGAGAGGAATTTAACCCAAATATACAAATGCATTTCCATACCTGCTTTTATGGGCAGTGCCTGTTTCTCTGCATTCTGCTGCCACCTCCGGTCCAGGGGGGCCACAACGCTGCTACCGCCACTGCTGTCCCAGCCCTGAACGCGGTAACGGTCCGAACGGGACCACAACACCCAGGCTCCCTTGCGTGGTGCACAGCCACCGACGGCAGCAACCAGCGCCAGGAGGCGCTACAAAAGCACTCGAGGACTCCCGCAGCGCGGGTTCCATACCTGCTTTTATGGTCAGTGCCTGTTTCTCTGCATTCTGCTTCCACCTCCGGTCCAGGGGGGCCACAACACTGCTACCGCCACTGCTGTCCCGGCCCTGAACGCTGTAACGGTCCGAACGGGACCACAACACCCAGGCTCCCTTGCGTGGCGCACAGCCACCGACAGCAGCAACCAGCGCCAGGAGGCGCTACAAAAGCACTCAAGGACTCACGCAGCGCGGGTTCCATACCTGCTTTTATGATCAGTGCCTGTTTCTCTGCATTCTGCTGCCACTTCCGGTCCAGGGGGGCCACAACGCTGCTACCGCCACTGCTGTCCCGGCCCTGAACGCGGTAATGGTCCGAACGGGACCACAACACCCAGGTTCCCTTGCGTGGTGCACAGCCACCGACGGCAGCAACCAGCGCCAGGAGGTGCTACAAAAGCACTCGAGGACTCCCGCAGCACGGGACGCGCGAGGGCGTGGAAGAGGCCGGGCTGGGCCGCCCCTTTGACATCGTTGGTGCGGAGCCCGTAGACCCAAGGTACTGCTGTCGTGTGGAATTTTATTTTATTTTCTGCTATGGCGAAATGTGTGAAACGCAAGGATGGCCAATTGCCGGGAGAGGGGGAGTCGTGGGGACTCTGGATGCCTTCCTCTCACGGGCTGAGTCAGTATTAACCCATGAAATCCTGCTTGCGGAAAAAAGACTTTCCCTGGACACTGTAGTCTCCCAGAAGAGATCTTCAATGTGTGGCTTAAGCAGGGCAAAATCCCCCGTATGTGCTCCCCTAGATACTGTGTATATGTTTGATGGCAAGAATAACATGTCCAGCAGGGGGAGGGAGGAGGAGAGGGAGGATGGTACATCAATTGTTCCTGGGGACCTGTTATATCGCGTAATTGCTCAAGGCACGGAAACGGAGGGTTCTAGCGTGGTTGACATGATGAATCAAGAAATTGTTACCTCGCCCATGTCCCTCTCCACAAAGCTTGTAGTCCCTCTTACTACGTTTGAGGCCCAGGCAGTACCTGTTGTTGGAGATGTTGTTGGAGATGGAGAAGTCACCACTAGGTCTAAAAAAACAACAAAGTGTTAGCCCGAGGAGGGGCGGGGTGGTGCAGACTTCTATTAATGAAGTGCCTGTTAAGCGGCATAGGGGTGGTATTCCGCAAAAGCAAAAGCCAAAGCCAAAACCAAAATCTAGAGCCAAGAAATGCTCCCCTAAAGCGCCCACACACGAAACCTCAGTGTTGGATAACATTGAAGGTTTAAAAGAGCCTGTGACGTGCTTGGGATTAGTCTCTAAACAACAAACTTGTGAGTGTAATAATGATCAGTGGAGTAGACTAGAGTCGCTAATCTCTGTATTGCTTGATCCCATTTACAATAAGTTAAGACTTATTGAGGAGAAACTTGCTAGGACTGGAAATTCCACTAGCATACCCACTAATGGTGTTAATGTGGTGGTAACATCCCCCCTTGGAGAGATAATTAACAAGAATTTTCCTCCAATAATACAAAGACTTAACCAATTGGAATCTACAGTGGCATCAATGCATATAACGGTCAGGGACTTAATTTCACGGGTCGGGGTAAAATCTAAACTGTTAGTTGGGGGCTCAGATCGAGGCGGGTCCCTAAACCTAAATGAGAGGCCATTAACCATACGTAATGATGAATCGTCTAGCCACGTGAGGAATGGTGACGTTAGAAGCCTTGCTACTGTAGATATGCAGAAGCACCAAGGGCCTGAATGTTTAAGTCACTTGGTAAATATTGGTCTGCCCCTGAGTGGTAGTAGGCAAGGTCCACTTTCCACAGCTACTAATGGGAACAATGGGAATAATACTGGTACAAATGAGCAAACATCCCCACTATCGCCCTTTAAAAAATGTCATACCATTCGAGGTGATAAGGTGACTTTACATCTTCCACCAGAGTGTTGTCCTTATGTAGCAATTCTTACTAATGTTCCTCCCTTGCATGAAGACCAAATCGAATCTCAGTCACAGTTAAAAAATAAAGTCTGTCATTGGCTCTCACACAATACAAATTTTTTAAAGCTAGATTATGATGATATTTTATTTGTGAGACGAGTTAACTGGGTCGGTCCATTACGTAAGTCCCATTCTGGTGACTGCATTGTTATAAACTGCAGATCCCCTAATACTACAAGTCGGTTGTTGGGGTGGGGGACACCCTTAACCAAACAGAGGCAGGAAAAAGCGATAGTTATCCTACCACTCGGGTTTTTTTATAGGCATTTTGATATTAGAGGGAGGAACTTTAAGGCTTCCAAATTGGTTAGTTCAATGCCCCAGTTACCTCTGGAGGCCCCCTGCCTGGAACTGAGAAATAGGTATTATCCCCTGAGTGGTCTAGATTCCCAGGACTGACTCGACAGAGTACTTCCTTCTTCATCACAATTCCTTGAAGTTAGAACTGCTCTGGAACCCGATGTTCCATCTGGTGCTACTTCAGTGCCATATAATAGTGGTAACTCAGTCTGTAGTGATCAAGTCACCAAAAATTTGCTCTTTCCTCCTCATTACGAATCTGAGGGAGTTCTAAACTCCACAGGACATTCACAGGAACTTTTATTTGATTGTCAAGATCTCAACATTTTATCCTGGAATGTAGCGGGTTTAAACTCAAAGATAAACGACCCAGATTGGTGTAAATTAATGGACGCTTTTCATTTTTGCCTACTGCAGGAAACCTGGGCAGTAGGGTGTGTCCATAGGGTAGGCTACACTACGTATAGCATTGAAGCCACACAGCCTCCGGTTGGACGTCCAGCGGGTGGCCTCTTGATCTGGGTCAAAAACTCACTTACTTGTAAAGTAAAGGTCTTGTACCTGGGCTCTGCTGAAATACTTGGGCTGGAACTGTCCTTTGGCAAGGGGATAGCAAAAGTAAGACTATTTAATATATATAACCGGTTTAACAGTCCGCACAGACCATCAGGGACAATGACAACGTTAACTAATTACCTTGACTCAGCTACGGGAAACTACCGATTGATTGTTGCCGGAGATTTTAATACAACCTTTGAACCGGTTAACTATATCCAGGATCTTATTTTGGAAGGGGACAAAGCTAGGGGGATTGCAAAACTTCAGATACCACCTATTAAGAAATGCACCAGGGTGGGGCAACAAGTTCTATCGTTTACTATTGCCTATGGAGTCAGAGCCTGTAATGGTCGAACAGACTCTGATAGAGGAGCAGGTCATACATTTAAGAGGGGGGCATCTAAGACACGGATCGACTATATCCTTGTCGATCTAGATCTCTGGCCCACTGTCAAGGATATGGTTATTATAGCTCGGGAAGATAGTGACCATAATGCTTTGGCTCTTAGGTTGATGGGATTAGCTACCTTGCATAAGTATCCTAGGCTTGAGACTACATCGGTCATCACAAACAACAATAATAGAAGAGTCAAATGGCCAATGATTTTAACTGATATAAATACACTCCCTCAAATATATTCCGTGGTGGAGCGGACTCTTATAGATATAAGCACTACTACCACTGGGTCAGAGGTTATTATGGCTACTTTCTCGGAATTAACCACAAGTATAAGACCTTTCTTTTATAAACAAAGTAACCGACCAAAGCAGCAAGTAGTACCCTGGTTCAATGATACTTGTAAAAAAGCTAGGGATGAGCTAATGGTGATGGTGAAACTGAAATCTCCTGCAGATATTAAAAACAGTAGGAGATTATATAAACTGGCTCAAAACAAGGCAAAAAGGGACTGGGAGTGCGAAAAGTGGAATTTGCTTCTAGAAGCCGCTAAACAAAAGAATAGTCAATATTTTTGGCATTTATTGGCAAAGGGGTCACCAAATTTGGTAACTGAAACAGATTTCCATATACAGCCCCATGTATGGGAAGAATATTTCGGGGTATTGTTTGCAGACCAGGGGCACTCGTTTGATCCAGCCTTATACTGGAATCCTTCAGATTATGAAGTAGCCGACGAAGCTGATATTACTCTAGCTGAGACAATCATGGCCATTAATTTTGTGCAGAGTGGGAAGGCACCGGGTCTCGACAAGCTCCCGGGAGACCTGTTTAAGGCTGAACCGATTGTATGGGGTCCGCTGCTTCAAAAAGTTTATAACACCATCCTGTTAGGGGGTGCCATTCCGGAGACCTGGCGGGGTGCCGAAATCATTCCCATTCATAAAAAGGGTGATAAAGGGTTGCCTGGGAACTATAGGCCCATTAGTCTTATAGACGTATCGCAAAAAATCTTCTGTAAAATCATTCTGACCAGAATTCAAAATTGGATAGAGGAAAATAATGTTTTGTCCAACCTACAGGCAGGATTTAGGGCCGCCACAAGCCCTACGGATCAAGTCTTTAGGTTCCTCCTGTTAATATGGAAAGAAGTTACAATCAGAGGAGGTCACTTGTACGTAGTGTTTGTGGACTTAAAGACTGCCTTTGACTCCATTGATCGGTCCCAACTCTGGCTAGCGCTAAGTACATTGGGATTACCAGCCTATTTACTTAGAATCTTTATTAGGCTACACCATGACACCTTTGCTAGGGTCAGGTGCAATACTGAAGGCAGTCTGACTAACGCCATAGCTGTTCAGAAGGGCGTCCGTCAAGGCTGTGTCCTTGCCCCTACATTGTTTATCCTTTATATTAATGGTCTAATAGGAGAACTCTTTAATTGCGGTGGCGATCCTCCGAAAATGGCTGGCAACGTAGTGCCTTGTCTGCTTTTTGCAGACGATACGCTGCTTATTGCCAGAACACCCCGGGGTATTCAAAATCTTTTAAATAAATTTGCCTTAGTTTGTAAAGATAAGGGCTTAGAAATAAATGGCTCCAAAACTAAATATATGATTTTGAATCCATATAAATCCAACAAGAGTAAACTCATGCTGGGTACGCAAATTTTGGAGCAGGTTAAGTCCTTCGACTATCTGGGCATCCGTATCAATGATAGGTTGGCATGGACACCGCAGTTAGAAAAGAGTATTGCGACCCTTCAGCATGTTGATTGTGCCATAGTTCAAAGGGCTAGGGCGTCCCCTTATCGGCCAATTTCTCCCATTTTAGAAATACACAGGGCAAAGGGTCTAGGCGCGGCCCTGTATGGGGCTGAGTTGTGGGGGCTGGAAAACTTAATAGACCTAACCCGTGCTGAAAATAAATTTATCAGAGCCATCATGAACCTGCCAGTGAACACACCACTCCTGCCACTCAGACTTGATCTTGGTCTAAAACCTATAGATCACTTTGCCATTCTTAGGTCACTTCTGTTTTGGATCAGGGTATGGACAAGTAAAACACAGGTGCCTCTGAGGGGGGCTTAGGTTGAACTGTTAGCCCTGCATAATCAAACGGGTCGTATTAAGTGGTTTAGCAAGATTAAAGCCTGGTTCCTAAAAATAGGGCTGGGGCAACTT
Organism: Calotriton arnoldi; assembly: GCA_963921515.1. Lineage (NCBI taxonomy): Eukaryota > Metazoa > Chordata > Amphibia > Caudata > Salamandridae > Calotriton > Calotriton arnoldi. The sequence continues at coordinate 145,948 of CAWUFW010018168.1, forward strand.
TGGGAGGACCCAGGGTCTATTACTAAACTTATGGTCCCTCTTGTTAAAAAAAGGTTTTGGGATCAAATGGTATCGGAAAGTGTTCATCATCTTGCACATGGCACTTTGACCACGGGTTTCTAAATTTTAAAGGAGTATTCGCCTTTGAAAGGTTTTTGGATGACATTGAACCACCTCAGGCACGAGCTCTGTATGTACAATTTAGATATGGAGCTCTTCCTTTGAATACCAGAAAAAGCTCCTGGGAAAACCTGTCTGTTAATCCACTGTGCCCCCTATGTCATATCCTTCCCGAGACTATTGAGCATCTTTGTTTCTGTTGCCCTTTTTATGCTGAACTTAGGAAAACCTGGTTGGCTCCTGTCTGTCGCACTTTATCTTTTAATTGTCCCTTGGAAGCTACACGTATATTCAAATCAGACACCACAAGCTGGTTAGTGTTTGCTGTCTCGAGATTTTTAATGTATGCCTGGTGGAAGAGGTCAAAATTGGGTAAATCTGTTTCTGCGTCTTTATCTTGTTAATATAATTTCAACTAGGTCCGGTGGTACTTCTTAGATGTATGTATATCTACTATGGATGAAATAAGTGTTTGCTATATTATATTGTATAACTTTTTTAAGGGTTTTTATATTTGTGTTTTTTAACTGTTTTTATTGTTGTTGTAGTGTATTCAAGATGTGAATGATCATATTTTTGATCGAATAAATAAAAAATAAAAAATATTCAAATGCATACAGTAATGTAACTATAATTTGACAGAGGTTGTGAAAAGACTAACCTGTGTTGTTTCAAAGCCTTGAAAAAGTCCTAGGCATATCAGTCCGAGGGGTGAAATACGTGTTGGCTGTTCCTAAATCCTATCGGACATCAAATTACCTATCTGCAAATAAAAAAATGGAAGATACATATAAACGGATACGACTATGACTCATTATTACATGGGAAGACACTCCTACTCTATCTTGAGCCCAAATACATTCTCTTTGGTATACCAACAGATATAGATGTCAGCCGCGCCAAGCTCCTTTTTTGCAATCTGGGTCTGGTGGTAGTGAAGAGGGATGTGGCTAGGCACTGGGGTGCCCTGAGATTCTGACTCTCCAGTGGTGGAGGGCGGGGAAAAACTAATAGATGACAGCAGAAAAGGTTATTTACAACAGCAGAAGGTGCCCGCAAGTTCTTTAAGATTTGGGGAAGCTGGATAAAATATTATGCCCTAGACCTGGTGGATTAGGAGAATGTGTTTTTGCCTACCCAGAACTAATGTCCATGCAGTGATGTCTTCTGTGTTCCTCTGTTTTATTGTCTTTGGCCTGGCCTATGCACTGTTGTTATATGATAAGTGTGTACTTGATGTTAGTGTGCTGCTGCTCTCCTCCTCTGGTTATTTCAGTGTTGCGGGTGCGAGTTTGCGCTGTTATTTGTTGTTTGCACGCAAAACAAAATAAAAATGTTTTTAAAAAAGATAGTTTAGAAAGTCAGGAGGAGGAGGGTGGACTCTCTCCATGTTATAAGTGGAAATGAAGAGGCAGGTCTTCAGTTCAGTGAGGAATTGTGGAAGGATAGAGGCATGCCTGAGATGCCTAGGTAGAGTGTTGGGTATCATAGAGCCGCAATGTGCAGAGATCTTCCACTGAACATTTTCTGTCTGGCTGGGTGAATGGCGAGATGCTTCTCATGGTCGATCTCAAGTGCCTGATTGGATGCTAAGAGTAACCAACATTAAAAATGTAACCTCAACTATGGCAACATAGGGCCTTGCAGACTGTGCACAGGATGTTCGATTGTGTGCAGTCTTTGATTGCCAGTCAGTGAAGGCCTTCAGGGTAGACTTGTGGTTGTGTCACATTGGGCTGACGATAATTCTAACTGCTCAGTTCCGGGCTTGTAGAGAGAGATTATTTTCTGATCGGCTGTAATGGGTGTCTCCCTTTATAACATGTGAACTGGACACATAATCCATGCCCAGATCCTCATGCATAGAAAACGAAGGAGCTGACAGGAAATCCCTGCAGGCATATTATATATACTAATTCTTCTTAAGTTACTGAGAAGGTTATAGATCGTTAGCAATTGGTATAGTAATGTATGCCTAGCCTGGAAGCAAAGTTAAGCACCTCCCCCTGGGATTGACCGAAAGTAAGGCATACAAACATACGTGTGTGTCAAAAGTAATAGCAAATATTGAAATGCCTTACAGCGTATATCACCCCCAGAATGCACACGTTGCCATTGCTTCAGGCTCTCACACCTTACCCAGGAGCGTTATTTCTCTCCTGCACCAAATCATAAATTTACTAATCAGGTAAAAGCACCTTCCTTCAAAACATTAACTGCATATCATTGTATTCTTGGCCATACATTTTACATAGTGCCATTATTGGCAACCTCTCCCCCCCCTTGTCTGAGCATGCAATAAATAAATACACAAGACAACTTTGTAGTGGGAAAATATTGCTGCAGGTTTATTCCATACAGGAGTATGCAATATGTGGGTTATCTTACGGGCGATCCAAGGGCGGGGCAGCTGTGCCAACCTATGCTGCCCCCGCCCGCCTGGTGAGCCAGCACTGTGGGGCACCCCGTCAGTGCTACCTTAGACGATCCTCTTCCGGATCACGTGACACGTTGGTCTGTTCTACTCACGCCCTTTTCAGGGTGGAGCGTAGCAGGGCAAACCCCCGGTTGGTCAGGCCCCCAACCACCCAAAGGACTAACGGGGCGCCGTCGCGGTTTTCCCGGAACCTGCCCTGAGGCTCCCGGTCTTTGGCCCTGGCACCCCTACTGTGCCGCACAGAGGTACCCTTACTGTACCGGTCTGCCGCAGAGGTACCCTTACTGTACCAGTCTGCTTCCAGATCGCCCTGTAACTCCGCCTGCAACACAAAAGGAAAACATTAAAACATTCAGGATACCCTGACCCCCAGCCAGGACGCCGGGTAAGAGGTGGGGCGGGAGACGGCGTGGCTGGGAAAAAGAGGCCGCCAGGAGGGGCAGGGGAGGCATATAAGCCCTCCCACCCTCCCCGGCGCACAGGAAGGACGTCACGGAGGTGCCCAGCCGAGGGCTCGCAGACCCCTCTGAACACTAGAGCGGGTGGGTGGTGCCAAGATGGCACTAAAGGGCCGCCCTGCTGAGGTGGCCCCCTGTGGGGGCCGCGGACAGCCACATAGTGCCATTATTGGCAACCTCTCCCCCCCCTTGTCTGAGCATGCAATAAATAAATACACAAGACAACTTTGTAGTGGGAAAATATTGCTGCAGGTTTATTCCATACAGGAGTATGCAATATGTGGGTTATCTTACGGGCGATCCAAGGGCGGGGCAGCTGTGCCAACCTATGCTGCCCCCGCCCGCCTGGTGAGCCAGCACTGTGGGGCACCCCGTCAGTGCTACCTTAGACCATCCTCTTCCGGATCACGTGACACGTTGGTCTGTTCTACTCACGCCCTTTTCAGGGCGGAGCGTAGCAGGGCAAACCCCCGGCTGGTCAGGCCCCCAAACGCCCAAAGGACTAACGGGGCGCCGTCGCGGTTTTCCCGGAACCTGCCCTGAGGCTCCCGGTCTTTGGCCCTGGCACCCCTACTGTGCCGCGCAGAGGTACCCTTACTGTACCGGTCTGCCGCAGAGGTACCCTTACTGTACCAGTCTGCTTCCAGATCGCCCTGTAACTCCGCCACAGCTCTGGAGGCGGCTCCCGTCGCTGCCAGAGCCCCCCCACACACAGGCAGTAAAGTCACTTGCAACCCGCGATCTGCAGTGCCTCCTGCAAGTCAAGCAGGAACAGGTCCATCCCCACCGGGGACAGGTGGACCCCATCCTTCTCAAAGTAGCCCTCCACTGAGGACTGGATCAGTTCGTGCCTGATGAAACCCAGCCCCCTCTGATCAGTGAACTTACGCATGGCACCATTGACCCTCTTGCGAGAATGTTCCACCGCCTCGCTGGACCTGGCCCCGTGCCACTTCCTGCGAGAGATTATTTCCGACCACCAAAGTTCACATCGCCCCAAGCGTTTGCTGATTTCACCCAAGTCGGACTTCATTGATTGTAATAGTGCCCTCCTTCCCATGGGAATCAGGTCGTTGCCCCCAGGTGGATCACGAGGATGCTGGGGAGAGGGCCCCTAGGGCCAGCCTTTGCTCTAGTCTGGAGGTGATGCTGCTCCATCTCATTCCTGGAAAGCCCATCCAGACCAACTGTGTTTGCGTAAACCCCCGCATCCAGTTCCTGCGTCCCGCCCACTGAGCCAGCCTGGCAACGAATGAATGGCCGATCACCCATACTCGGGAACCTGGTGAATAAAACGAACACCATTTTCAAAAACTTGTTTATTATCTCTAAAGTCACACATTGTCACGCTTACTACATCACGGCACACAATTGTAATATTAACATTCTGGGCCTTCAGGGGCGAATGTAGCGCTCGAAGCAGCGTGATTGCCAGCGCCCAACCCTCTTTATGCCCGCTGGCTCCATGCCCGCCCTGAATGCCGCTGTGGCTGCCCCTATTCGAAATGAATGGCTGGAATATGTTTTGTCGGGGCGGGCAAGGCCCGTCCGGGCCAGGCAGGCGCCCATGACCCGGTCAATCTGAAATTTGGTCAGGGGACCAGAGTCTGCATGAATCAGGAAGTAACCCTGAGCCGCTGGGCGCACGGACATGTAATCCCTCACTACTGCCTCAGGGCAGTACCTGGGGTCTCCTAGTGGTTCCAGGACAACCTCAGCCCCCCTCCCTGCCTGATCTGTCTTGGACCTCCTGATAGGCAGCACTAGTTTGTCTGTGAGCTTGACATCTTGGGAGCCCAACGCGACTCCTGAGGCGTCTGTTTTTGACCTGGCTACCAGTTCCCCCATCCTGAATGCCCCAAAGAAAGCTAGGCAGAAGGCTGCCGAGAATAGCTTGGCCTCAAACAGCGTGTGGGTGACCTGGTGGATTACGTCCAGCATCCCTTGTAGGGTGGGAAAATCAATGGAACCCCTGGGGTCCGGGGACCGGACCTCCTCCCTGGCCCATCCCTTGAGGGCCGCCCTGATCAAGAAGGACTTGGTCGGGTCCACCCCCCCCTTCAGCTTGGTGTCGTGGCTTACTGCCGCCAGATGGCCACAGACCCAAGAGTGGCTCTTTCCCTGATCTCTGGCCCATAGAACAAACGCTTGAACCTGCTGTTCCAAGTCAAGCGCGCCAGTGCTCAGGGTCTCTGTGACGCTTAGGAACGTTTTGAGGTGGGCCTTGTACTTCTTCCTGGTCCCCGGTGCCAAGGAGCGTTCCCCCAACAATCTCAGCCGCTGCTCCATTGTAGGATGTGCCACAGGTGTGCTGGGAAGGGTGTCATCTCCGCTCTCGCTTGCGGCCAGACCTCCCGGAAACGGAGCCACTGAAAACGAGAGAGAGCGTCAGCTGCCACATTTTGGACCCCCTCGATGTGCCTAGCCCTGAACTCGGTGTTGCATCGTAGGCCGGCCCTGACTAGTTCTCTCAATAAGCACAGCACCAGGGGGCACTTCGCTGACTGGCCATTAATTGCCTGTACCACCCCCATGTTGTCGGACCAGAAAACTACCTTCTTGTCCGCCAGCGCTTTGGGCCACAAATGCAGGGAGATCACGATGGGGAACAGTTCCAGTACCGTTATGTTAGAGGTGATCTTGTGCTGCCGCCATGCATTAGGCCATTTCTGTGCGCACCAGTCCTCCCCCAGTATGGCACCGAAGCCCTCCCTGCCTGAAGCATCTGTGAAGAGGCGGAGCTCCGGGCTGCCTGCCCAGGGGGCTCTCCATATGACTGTCCCATTGAAAGTGAGTAGGAACTCACACCATATTGCTAGGTCCTCTTTCAGTCCGCTACCTAACCTCACCAGGTGGTGCCTTCTGTGAACCTTGGCTGTGGCCCTGGCTAGCCTTCTGGAAAATACTCTCCCAGCCGGGATGACTCTTGCTGCGAAATTCAGTTTTCCCAAGAGGCTCTGGACCGCGCCCAGGGAGGCCTTGTCTTTTCCCAGTAGCGCCTGGATATCCTGCCGCAGATCCTCCACCTTCTTGGCCGGGAGCCTGGACTCACCCTTTATGGTGTCCAGCTCGATGCCCAAAAACGTGAGAACCTGTGCCGGACCCTCGGTTTTACCCGGTGCCAAGGGAACCCCCAGATGCCCCGCCAGCTCTTGGAAACACTGCAGTCCCTCACTACACTTCTTGGTCCCTACTGGTCCTAAGAACAGGAAGTCATCCAGGTAGTGAGTAACCCCTTCCGTGCCGTACTCCCAGGAGAGCGCCCACTGGAGAAAAGAGCTAAAGGCCTCGAAGTACGCGCAGGACACGGCGCAGCCCATGGGCATGCAACGATCATAGAATACTTCACCCTGCCAGCGGAAGCCCAGGAGGTGCTGGCTGTCAGGGTGGACCGGGAGCAGGCGGAAGGCGGACTCGATGTCGGCCTTGGCCAGCCAGGCTCCCTTGCCTGCCCTCCTAACCATGTCTATTGCCATGTCTAGGGAGCAGTACGAGACTGAACATGACCCATCTTCCAGCCAGTGGTTCACGGAGTCGCCCTCCGGGTAGGACAGGTGGTGGATTAGACGGTAGGCCCCAGGCTCCTTCTTGGGGACCACACCCAGGGGTGAGATGAGGAAGTGCTCCAAGGGGGGGTGGGGGAAGGGCCCCCTACTCTGCCTAGGGCTAGTTCCTTCCGGACCTTCTCCCTCGCTATGTCTGGCAGGTCCCTTGCTGATCTCAGATTTTCAGCGTCCCTACAACCCAGGGGGCCTTGGTACGGAATCTTAAACCCTTCGATGAAACCATTGGCTAGGAGCAATCTGTCTTTGTGCTTAGGATAGGACCTGAGCAGGGGGAGGAGGTTGCATAGGATGATGGGGGAGGGGCCCTTGACGTTGGAGGTAGGCAGGATGGCGCTCACCGGCTTAGGACGGTATGCCAGGGTGGGGGGGGGGGCGAGAGGCCACGGGTGGATCTGTAAACTCTGGATCCCTAGCTATCTTGTCTGCCCTTGTGGGGCGGGGGCCTTCTGACTTGATAGTGCATGACACGGCCGGGTGAGAGGCCCCACACTTGCTGCAGCTGTGTGCGAACTTGCAGGCCTTGCCCCAGGAGCAGGACCCGGCATTGTACAGCCTGCATGTTCCAGAATTGGATTTCCTACTTCCTTGGTTCTTTCCCTTACTTGGGGTCCCTCGAAAAAGCTGTTTGAAGGGGCATTTGCCGTTCTCATTGGTCCCTTTCTCATGGCCCCCTTCCTTCTGGTTCTTGCCTGCCCCATCTTTGTGTTCAGCTGAGAATTTGCACATGTGTTGAACCCAAAGCTGGATCTCTTTTTGGTCCCACCCTAACTCCGGGCATATCGCCATCCGCTTGCGGAAATCTTGATCGTAATAGAACCACCCGACCCCTCCCGTGACTTTCGCCTCCTGCTGAATAGTGTGGGAGTATTGCATTAACGCCTCCCCCTGCTCGGGATACTTTTCCATAATAACTGCCGACAGTATGGTGAAAGCCTCAACCCAGTTCTCGATCGTTTTCTCGGGCCAACGTTGGTACCTCACCTTCTTCTCCTCCTCCTTACCTCCCATTTTTCTAGTGTCCGCCCCTGCTGCCCCGTGCATCAGTAAGGTCAGGATATCGATGAATTCCCGCCTCCAGATACCTTCTTTGGCCGCCTGGGGCACTTGCCAAGACAGTGAGCAACGGCCCGAAGCCAGGGGAGCCACCGAGACGGGTGGCCGGGGCACCGGCACAGCTGGTGGCTGGGTCTGTGGCTGGGCTGGGCTGGGCGTAACAGCACCCAGGCCGGTGGACGGCTGGGGACCTGGCGCTGCCGCCTGGTTAGCATCTGCTGGTGGTGTGGCCGGTAGGCTGGCCCTAGGGATGGAGGCAGCGATGGCTGGTGCTGCCAGGTCCGAGGCTGACGCAGTGACGGCGCCATGCCCTGAACTCGTGGAGGCCCTAGGCCCCAACTCCCTGGCGGCTGTGTTCAAGCAAGGTGGCCGACTGCCCCATACTTGCAGTACTGATGGTGCTCCTGGGGCCGCTGGAGCTGCAGCCGGGAGCGGGGGCGGACATGACATGGCGTCTAGGCGCTTCTGGAATAGCCCCAATAGCGACAGCATATTGTCCATCACCTTACCCATTTTATCAAAGTTCTCGCTGGCTGCTGCAGTGGTGTTTGGTACGGCCGCCGGTACCTCGGTGGGTTCCAGCTCCCGCGGTGTGCTTGCCACCCTGTTTTTTGCTGGGGGCGCGTCCATCGGAAAGTCCTTGTTGGTGGGCTTGCGCACCCGCTTGGATCTGGTAAGTCCTAGCTCCACGGGCCCTGCCTGTGTCACAGGCGAGATGTCGGCCCCCACCCCGGAATCCTCCTGTCCTCTTGCGTCGAGGAATCCCTGTGCCCATTCCGGTCCCTTGGCCTTGGCCATGGCCATGAAGTTCTCCCATAGTGCTTCCTGCGACGTGCTGGGCTGCGACTCGTCCACACAGCTGATCTGTGAGAACCGAGGGGCGGGGGTTCCCTGGCTGTCCATGGCTCGACTGACTGGCCAACTGCCTGGTGTGCCCTGGGGGGAGAGAAAATCGTGAGAACGAGCACCACCCATGCCTGAAGAATGCGGCCTGACTGCCGAGAGCCGCAGAGGGCCCCGTTTTCCCCATCCCCGGCGCATGTCCAACCCTCTGGTGCCCCAGTACTTACGTCACTTCTAGACTCCTGGCCCTAGCTTCTGGGCGGTCGGTAGGTGGACGGTCGGGGACGAGGGAGTCGGCGCAGCGGCGAGTACGCAGGACCCTTGGCAGCGTAACCAAGGGTGCACGGTGGCTGAAATTTAAATTTTTGAAATGAGACACTGCACCAAAACCACTCGCAAGCAAGCAGGTCCCGCCTGCGCTGGGCCTCGGGGAGCCCCACTTCCCGGACACCGGGGCATGTACCACCCCTCAGAGACCCAGTACTTACTCCACTTGAGGTTCCTGGCGCCCTGCCTTTGGGGTTCGCGGGGTGGGATGGGTCGGTGCGGGGGGCGATCGTCGCGTCTCGGGGGGGAGGAGGGGGGAGCGAGACGTCAACCCAACATCCTGCAAGAAGAACGGTTAGCACGTGCATTCCATAGTTGCTTGGTACCACACCCAACCCTTGCCTGCCCCTTCAGCCTCAGCTGTCCCAATCCCCAACTTACTGCTTCCGACCCATGCGCGGCCCGGTGGCCTAGGTCCGTCGTACTTGATGTGGCTTGAATATATCGTACCTTGGGGAGAGATGGACAGTGTTATAACCATACCCGGCCCAGTCTCCCATTATCAAAGTTCCTTGAAAACTGTTGCCTTAGCATGGTGGGGCAACAACATATGTGCTGTGGCCGTGGTTCTTCTCTGAGGAACAAAATGTTCTTTGGGACAACAGCTTCCTTTGTGAAAACAAATCACGTTTGTGCATTGAAAAGCATTGCTTGCCCTTGAATGTGCGTGACAAACTTCTAAAGTGTACTCCTTTACTGACGCACTGGAAACTGCAGGAGTAACGTGTGGACGGCTAGAATCATACATTTTATTTGCCATTGAATCTCAAACTAAAACGCTTGCTTGTACAAACTGTAAGAACGTCACGTTGTGCAACTCCCCAACTCATGCATATGCAGCAGTTTTAATAACACAATATAAAATCCCAGTAGGCGGGACAGCGCTCATTACCTTATAACAAAAGCACTGCACGCCGCTGAAGGCGGGCAGGCCAAAGCGACCCTCACTCTTCGCATATCCAAAGCGCGAACCACGAGGTGGCGGAGCGCAGCCGCGAGCCAATGGGGCCCGGGATCGGTGAGAACCCGCATGCGCTCAACTGGCAGCCGGCACCGGCGCGCCCCACAACATCCACATCACAGCCGATCGGGGGAGCAACCCGCCCCCATGCTCCTCCACCCGTGGCTACAACCAAACAAAGGCCGGGGTGGGGGGGGAGCCCGTGAGCGGCACCCAAAGTCGGCCCTCCCCCTGGAATGGCCCCCGCGGGCCGGGGAGCACGCCACTCGGCCCGCCACGTGGGCCCCGTCGCACCCAAGCAGCGAGGACGTGAGTGGCGCGAAGCCCACTGCCCCCCCGCACCCCCCCGGCGAACCCAGTCTGCTCATGAGGGATGGAGGGGAGCGTAGCAGGCGGTGGCAGGCTCTCCGCACCCGATAACCCAACGGGGGGGGACGTGCACACCGCGCCCGCCGCCGCCCCCCGGCACAGGCGAGGCCCCCCAAGAGCACCGGCCCCAGGCAACTCATGCCGGCGGACCGTGCCAACACAACACCTCCCCAGCGAGTCGGCTGCCCAATTGGTTGAGCTGCACGAGGGCCAGAAGGGAGGAGGGGGGATGCAAGCACACCACCCCCCGACAGGGAAGCCAAGCCGTGAGCAGGCCGTCCGAGGCGCCGCTCCCTTTGTCAAGCAGGCAGACCCCCGAAATTCTGAAAGGACCTCCGGCCGACCACCGCAAATCCCGCTAGGGCCAGGGGACGCGTGGGGGGGGGCGGGGGCCCCATGAACAAGAATCGGCGCGCATGGCCGAAGCACCGCTGTTTGCACACCCCCAGCAGGGGGGGGGGGATGCCAAGCCACCCGTGAGCCCCCTCGGGCAAGGGCTGCCCACACACTGCGGGGCCCGCCGCCACCGGAGCCTGCTGGTACAGGGCCACAAGACATGGCCGGACAGCCCGTCCTGTGCGGGAGACCTCCCAAGCCAGGGACTGGACTGTGCGGGCCGGGAGCAGCGCGAACCCCACCGCGCCCCAGGCGGGCCAGGAACTCAGCGATGGCTGGAGAAGGCCCTCCGCCTGGGGACGACCAAACATGGGGGGTGGGGACAAACTCACCGCGCAAACTGCTCCGGACACCCGACGATATCGTCACACAGCTCGGGACACGTCCAGCAGACGGCGTGGCTGGGAAAAAGAGGCCACCAGGAGGGGCAGGGGAGGCATATAAGCCCTCCCACCCTCCCCGGCGCACAGGAAGGACGTCACGGAGGCGCCCAGCCGAGGGCTCGCAGACCCCTCTGAACACTAGAGCGGGTGGGTGGTGCCAAGATGGCACTAAAGGGCCGCCCTGCTGAGGTGGCCTCCTGTGGGGGCCGCGGACAGCCACATTCAATCAATCAGCATTTGTAGAGCACGGCAGTGTCACCCCTGGGGGTATCTGGGCTCTGGGGTACCAGGTCTACGTCGAAAAGCCATGTCTTGAGTAAACGGCGGGAAGAGGGAAGAAACAAACAGAAGGCAAAACAGAGGGCAGAAAAACTAGCAGAAAAGGCAAACCAGAGGGCACGAAAACAGGCAGAAAAGGCAAAATAGAGCAGAAGAGGGCAAAACAGAGGGCAGAAAAACAAGTAGAAAAGGCAAAACGGAGGGCAGAAAAACTAGCAGAAAAGGCAAAACAGGGGGCAGAAAAAGGCAAAACCGAGGGCAAAAAAATCCAAAAAGGCAAGAAATGAGCAGAGGAGGCGCAGCAGGTAGACAGGCAGCAGAGGATAGTGGACTGCAGGCAAGCTGGACAGTTTGATTGCAAAAAATGTGATCTTCGTGGCAGGGCCCTCTGTTTCTTTGGGTGCCAGTGCCACTCTAAATCGGTCTGCTATCCTTTCCAATACCCCCATGAGTCAATTGCACTCACTGTGTTCGCTCCTCCTTCCTGCCAGGAGAAAATCATCAAGGTAGTCCAGCACTTGCTTTGACACTGCCATCGCTTTCACTACCCAGTCCAAGAAAGTGCTGAAAGTCTCATACACAGCATATGAAAAAGAGCAGCTCATAGTCATCACCTCGTCCATGACAATTTATCCTGTAAACTGGATCACTAATAGAGGAAAATCACCTAGGTTTACTGGTAACAAGCAGAATGCTACTTTCACATTTGCGTTACCCATTTCTGCACCCCTTCCTCACACACGAGTTATGGTTATCAAGGATATAGTAAGATACTGGACACTCAGTTTGGTCAATGTAGTCACTAACAGATACACCTTCTGGCTATGACAGGCGATGTATTTTACATCTGTTTGCAAATCCAGCTTTCAGTTTTTGTCCTACTGCCCTGGTACTGACACAGTCACACTTCCTCTGAAGCAATGCACCAGGGAGTGTTTCTCTTTTTTTCGCCGCAGCTACAACATTTATGCTAGAATCTATATATCCTACACCACGCCCCTCTGTTAAAATTTCAACATGATCCCTGGTTCTGCTTCTGGCTTGGGCCAATCGCCCCCAGGGTGGGTCTGGAAAGGTAGGGTGTATGTGACAGGCAAGCTGCTCACCATGTGCACCACAGGGATGGATCCCAATGGGATCATCGATTGAAGCCAAAGCTCGTTATCCACATCACCATATGGCTTCAATGGTTCCAACCCTTTCCTCGTTCTGAATTTGTCATCATCTTTGAGCAATGCTAAACCGCCAAAGCTGATTCTAGCTGTCCTAATCATATCTAAGTATTCGAAGAGTACCACCCAGCACTCAGGGTAATTTTGCCAATAGTTGTGTGCATAGATTCTGAATGCTACCATCCACATAACAATTTTAAACAAACTTACTTTTGATATCCAAAGATATACTTTTAGAAGTGGTTCCTGTTAGCTCTCTCTCGCACTTGACCCGGTGGTGTCCGTATGTAAGAGCGGACCCGCCATCTTTTTCGGTCAGCGCTCTAGTTTTTTTGCTCAACCAGCTATTTAAACGTCACGCTGGCGTGGATGCGCAGCGGACGTTACGAGAAGCATTATTGTTAGACCTTACGAGAGGTTGGCAGCTTGCTAGATTTGCACTTGCGTAATTTGCACTCTTTAATCAATTTTTAAATGTGAAACTGTTTTTTTAAACAAACTTACTTTTGATATCCAAAGATATACTTTTAGAAGTGGTTCCTGTTAGCTCTCTTTCGCACTTGACCCGGTGGTGTCCGTATGTAAGAGCGGACCCGCCATCTTTTTCGGTCAGCGCTCTAGCTTTTTTGCTCAACCAGCTATTTAAACGTCACGCTGGCGTGGACACGCAGCGGACGCGCCGGCGGCGCGCCAAAGGCAAGCCCGTCTGCGCACGGACCGCGCACAGCGGCAGCCATGCTGCCCGTGACGCCAGGGAATTCTGCTATTCTAGCGAGGCACTGCGGGAGATAGGCGAGGCCAGTGGCGGTGAGGTAGGCTTGCCTAGATTTGAGGAAACTGCCAGCCCGAAGTCTGACTTTATCAGAAAGGAGGCTTTGGTCTGCGGATTATTGAATGTTAGATCTCTCCCTAAACATTTCATAGAGATTCAATTACTTATCGAAGCACATCACCTCGACGTTCTATTCATGACTGAAACATGGACCTTTCCTGACTCTGTTCTCGAACCAGGATTGGCGTGTCCCCCTGGCTATAAGATATTCCACAAGCCAAGAGTTACAGGTAGAGGTGGTGGGGTTGGGGTTGGCATTCTGTTCAAAGAAAGGTGGGATTTTGTCCTTATGGATATAGATGCAGTGGAGGGGTTTGAGCTCCTGGGGTTCTCTTTAAAGGACCCCAGGGGGCACTTGTTGGATGGCATAGTATGTTATAGACCCCCTGGTGCAGTCAGTCCGCCTCAACTGCGGGCGTTGATTGACGTTCTTAATAATATGGCTCTTACTCACTCTAGATTGCTTATTGCAGGGGACTTCAATTTATGGCCAAATGGGACTTTAGATACAGGATATAATAACCTTCTTCAATCCTGCGAATGCCTAGGCCTACTACAAGGGGTGACAGGGCCTACGCATATAGGGGGGCACACACTTGACTTAATCTTTAGTGAGGAAAGGGTCACCGGACATGTGAAGGTGCTCCCAGTGGACTGGACTGATCACCATCTGGTTAAATTTTCGACGTTTATCCCCAGTAGAGGAGCCCCAGCTGTCAGGGAAGCTAGGAGCTTCTTGAGTAGGGACTGGAAGGGGATATTGGAAAAGGCAACGCGTTCACCAACGTTTGCTATCAAAGGGGACTTTGATGTATCTAGGTCAGTGGAGGAGAATTATGCGGATTTTTGTAATCAGATCACTATAACAGTCAATCAAATTGCCCCTCTGAAAAACCGTAAGAAAAGTGGTAGACCCTCTGCCAGGTGGTTTAATGAAAAATTGAAGACCCTGAAAATGAAGTGCAAACAGGCAGAAAGAAAATGGAGAAAGCTTTATGCAGACGAGGATAAGATTGAATGGAAAATGGCCATATCTATTTATAAAAAAGAAATCTTCTCCACCAAAGCGGAATATTTTGCAGAGATCATTATGAACTCGTTAAATAAGTCTAGATGTATTTTCAAAATAGTTGACGACATCACCAATCCAAAGTGCTCACAAAACAAGATTCAGCCAACTCAAGATCTTTGCGATAGTTTAGTGACCTTCTTCGAAGCAAAAATTAGTACTATCATTAATGGTCTCAAAACAAATATTCCAGTAGGGGAAGAAGTCACGACTAGTAGAGTAGTAGCCTCGACCAATGGAGTAGAAAGGGTATCTTGTGTAGGAAAACAGACTGGTGAAGGGACTGCCAATCCGAGTCTCCTGGATCACTTTGAGCCTCCATTGGAGGAGGAATTTGGCAGGATCGCCTTGGGTGTCTCCTCTGGCTCCCCACTGGACCCCCTTCCACATAAAATCTGGAAGGAATTTGCCTCAGAACTTTTTCCCAGACTCCGGCAGATATGTAATCAATCGCTATCCAGTGGGGTTGTACCATCTGGCTGGAAACAGGCCGTGGTCACGCCACTCCTGAGGAAGGCCACTCTTGACCCAACCTGCCCGGGAAGTTACCGGCCCATCTCTCTCCTACCCCACCCAGTGAAGATCCTCGAACGATTGGTCAGCAAATCTCTGTCACAGTTCCTAGAACTTAATAACAAGTTGGCGGATGTACAATTTGGATTCCGCCCGGAACATGGACAGAGACTGCTCTGGCGACCGTGATGGACGATCTTCGTTTATTGGCAGACAGGGGACAATCGGCGATACTTATTCTGCTCGACCTGTCTGCCGCTTTCGACACGGTTAACGATGGCATTTTGCTGACTCGACTAGAGGAGGTAGGAATAGTGGGCACCGTCCTGGATTGGTTTCGATCCTATCTATCCGGCAGGTGTCAGGCAGTGGCTCTTCCTCCGTTTCAATCAGCCTTTTCTAATATCGGGCATGGTGTTCCTCAAGGGTCTGCCATCAGCCCAATTTTGTTCAACATATATCTGAGCCCATTGATTAACATAATTCGGGCTCACAATGTGAAGTAGGTTAACTATGCTGATGACACCCAGATTATCTTATCCCTGGATGGAACCCAGTCTAATGCCTTGGAGGATTTCCATGCCTGTATGCATGATACTGCGCAGTGGCTACGGAATAACTTTTTACAATTCAACTCGGATAAGACCGAAATTTTACACTGTGCAGTTGGGTAGGTTCCTCTGCCTCTCCCTCACAACTTTTGGCCCCTTGTAACATCTACTCCTCTGGTTCCGACTAAGATGGCGCGAAATTTGGGAGTCACGTTCAGCGCTAACCTGTCTTTGGAGACGCAAGTGAATAAAACTTTGGGGAGCTGTTTTGGTCTTATCAGAGCACTGAGAAAGATCCTCCCGCTGCTTCCAAATTCGGCCAGAGCCTTAACAGTACGAGGCGTTATTTTAAGCAGACTTGATTATTGTAACGCCCCACTGTTGGAGTCTCCAAAGTATTTGATTCAGCGACTGCAACGAGTCCAAAATACGGCGGCGAAATTAGTTCTGTCCAGACCACGGGACTCTTCTGCATCAATGTGCTTAGCTGAACTACACTGGCTTCCAGTGTTGCAAAGAATATATTTTAAGTCCTTATGCATAGTGTTTAGGGCTCTGCATGGTTCTGGTCCTAAGCCTCTACAGAAGAAACTGGTCTGGTACACTCCCACTCGGAGCCGCCGCTCCTCTTCTGCTTGTTTGGTGAAGGTCTCAAGGTTTAATAAGGTTAGATTGGGAGGGAGGGCCTTCAGTACTGCTGCTGCGAGGCTATGTAATGAACTACCACTTGAAATTAGACAATGCAACACCCTGTCTCTGTTTAGGAAAAGGATCAAAACGTGGTTGTTCCCCAGAAACTGATTTCCTGTCTTTTAGTGCTGTCTAATTGGGTTCTACCCTCTCCGGTTTATGATGGTTTGCGACACGTACCATAGCACCAGGGTACCCGTAGGGTGTTAGCTGCGCTTTACAAATGCTATATACAATACAATACAATATTAGTGGGTCCTTTTGGCCATTTCGCCAGCTCCCTTTCTTCCACCTTACATCACTCCTTGCTACGCTTTTCTTTCTGGAGAAGTTTAAATTCATGTACATGCTAGCCCAATTTTTTTCTTAGGTGCTAGCCAAGTGCGGCCAGCAATGGTGCTGCTATGTATACATATTGCAGTTTCACTGTTGTTCTTGCAGATGTCGCTGGTTGCTCTTAATTACCCTTTTTTCTGACTCCTTAACTTGTGCTTGCTGGCTGCCTTCTTGTACTCTCCTGTCTTCTCTCCTCCCTTCTGCCCTATGCACCACCACCATGAATTGCCTGGGTCCCTGTGCTCTGGGCACCTGCCCTTCTTTTCCTGATGTGCTCCGGGGGCTCCACTCTCGCTCTCTCTCCTGGGTGGCCTACTGATCTTTTCCCTCCTACAGGAGCCGCAAGGGAACACTACTGCACTGATCCCCAAGGACGCTGCCCTCCATGGTCTCCCTCTGATGTTGCGAGGATCCAATTCAAAAGAGGCGGCAGCTGACCCACTGTCCTCAAAAATTGCTTAAAGGCTTCTTCTCTCGATGAAGCACCCACTCAGTCTGCAGTTTTCAAATCTTTATTAAAATAGTCAAGATATTTTATGATAAATATGAATGTAACTTTCATGTTTATTTAAATATATATATATATATATATATATATATATATATCATTTCCTGCATGGTCCCATTGTTTGACCATTTGGGCGCATCTACGGTGGTGCGTTTTGAGTACAGCTGGACCAAGCTGTTACCATTTGCCAAACACTTTCCCCAAGGAAATCCTCTCCGCACTCACAGTTCCATAACTCTCATAAAATAATAATCATGCCAATGCCTCCAAAGCGGTTCCACGGTGCTTTTATTTAGTCATAAAAAGGTCAGCACACCCCTACGCGTTTCGATCTCAGCCGAGATCTTGTTCACGGGGATTCAAAAACACGGAACCAATCATCATTTCTACCATATATACCCATGTGACATCATTGTCCGTAAACAGCCCAAGTGCATTCTGGTATTAATAGTTCTAAACCTTTAAACATCCCGTATTTTTTACAAAACCACTCCTTATAAACAATTAAAAAGAGAATTTTCGCAATGCCTATGTTTATCATACCCACTCATAACATTGAATTAAATCTCATTTGTCATCAAAACCAATTCCAATGGTCTTTACCACCATTTACTCGAAATGGACATCCATTTAAACTTATAACTTGCCATTCACATGATACAACAAAGTGAAACACCACCCTCAGAGAATATATATATATATAACAAAATTATATGCATACTGAAGAGAAAGTTAAATATTATAACACACAAAAAAATATATATAATAATAATAATGTACAACTTTAAATTTCACCCGGCCAACCCCAGGATCGAACCCTTGTATCCAACAACACTCTGGGTTGCCTCGCTAACCATGAGCTATTATAGATCTACCAATTAGATGCCTCATTTAGTTGTATCTGCAATTAATTCCTTTTAAATCCTTTTAGGTTGTACCATTATACATCCCCACAGTGAGCCCACTGAGCTACTGTAACCAATTTCTTCACTTATCTCATTTTATGACAAGTGTGTTACATTCCTGCTTTCCCATTTTCACGTTTTATATGTCCCTCCAGTGGGGCTACTCCTCTATGTATATACCAAATACATTAATGCATGAATGATGTTGTTTATGCTTTTCGAGCCTGAAAGACCTATCATTTATTATATAGGCATTGCTGCCTGTCTCTACTCAATGCCTGTCTAAGCAAAATTACTAAACCAACAACAAACAAGGAATTAGTTAAATGTCATCCTTATAAGAAGTACCATTGCGATCATATAACAATTAAAAAAATTTAAAATTAAAAATGTGGCCACAGTAAACCTGGATAGAAGCAATGCCATAGCCAGACATATGGAGAAGGAACATAATGGAAATTGGAAACTAATGACTTTCTTTGCATTGGAACAAGTGGTATTGCAGATAAGAGGCGGTGATCGGGAACGAATTCTACGCCAAAAAGAGTCCCGACACATTTTGAATTTCCGAACTCTGACCCCGTGGGGGTTAAACCAGGACGAAGAGTTACATTCACATCTATGAACAATGGATTCCCTTTCTAGAAAAACACACTTGGACTTTTCTTGTATTTTGTACTTTGTGTCTTGTAATGTTCTCATGAGAATTTCTGAACAGGAGGCCTCCCTTCTTTATGTTTTTAATTTTAAATTTTTTTAATTGTTATATGATCGCAATGGTACTTCTTATAAGGATGACATTTAACTAATTCCTTGTTTGTTGTTGGTTTAGTAATTTTGCTTAGACAGGCATTGAGTAGAGACAGGCAGCAATGCCTATATAATAAATGATAGGTCTTTCAGGCTCGAAAAGCATAAACAACATCATTCATGCATTAATGTATTTGGTATATACATAGAGGAGTAGCCCCACTGGAGGGACATATAAAACGTGAAAATGGGAAAGCAGGAATGTAACACACTTGTCATAAAATGAGATAAGTGAAGAAATTGGTTACAGTAGCTCAGTGGGCTCACTGTGGGGATGTATAATGGTACAACCTAAAAGGATTTAAAAGGAATTAATTGCAGATACAACTAAATGAGGCATCTAATTGGTAGATCTATAATAGCTCATGGTTAGCGAGGCAACCCAGAGTGTTGTTGGATACAAGGGTTCGATCCTGGGGTTGGCCGGGTGAAATTTAAAGTTGTACATTATTATTATTATATATATTTTTTTGTGTGTTATAATATTTAACTTTCTCTTCAGTATGCATATAATTTTGTTATATATATATATATTCTCTGAGGGTGGTGTTTCACTTTGTTGTATCATGTGAATGGCAAGTTATAAGTTTAAATGGATGTCCATTTCGAGTAAATGGTGGTAAAAGACCATTGGAATTGGTTTTGATGACAAATGAGATTTAATTCAATGTTATGAGTGGGTATGATAAACATAGGCATTGCGAAAATTCTCTTTTTAATTGTTTATAAGGAGTGGTTTTGTAAAAATACGGGATGTTTAAAGGTTTAGAACTATTAATACCAGAATGCACTTGGGCTGTTTACGGACAATGATGTCACATGGGTATATATGGTAGAAATGATGATTGGTTCCGTGTTTTTGAATCCCCGTGAACAAGATCTCGGCTGAGATCGAAACGCGTAGGGGTGTGCTGACCTTTTTATGACTAAATAAAAGCACCGTGGAACCGCTTTGGAGGCATTGGCATGATTATTATTTTATGAGAGTTATGGAACTGTGAGTGCGGAGAGGATTTCCTTGGGGAAAGTGTTTGGCATATATATATATATATATATATATGTGTGTGTGTATATATATATATATATATCAAGCAAAGACTCCATTTTACCGGGGCCTCCGACCCTGCAGGGCGGGCTCTGCTGTCAGGAATGGAGATCCTGGAGGAATTCGCAGCAGCAACAAAGAATGCAGAGCCACAACACGACTTACTTACAAAAAAGACTTTATTCGTCTGTGCAGCATTTGTACTCAGTGTCCTTACGCGTTTCGGCGGGAAATCGCCTTGATCACAGGTGAGTAGAGTATGAGTCAAGTAGTCACATGGCCCGTGATACCAACTACGGGCCCCAGAATGCACTGACACAGTTGTTTTCGTTCACAGCACAGACATAATTCCTTTTAGCATAATAGCATTTTGTTTCCAATGTCATGTGCACAGTTAAAAAACAGTGTCCAAAATAAAGGTGCATACTTTTCCGTTTTGGCAAAGTGCATATGCTTGCATTGTCCTGGTAAGTATTTGGAAAGCGTGTTTTAACAAAGAGAGGAAAGCACCTCCCTTGTCTCCCTTTCGCTCACCCACACTGCCAAATGCCCATGGAAATCCGGTGGCTGGAACGTGGGATGCGCGGGTCATGCCCCCTCAGTAACATCAAGCAAAGACTCCATTTTACCAGCGATTTCCCGCCGAAACGCGTAAGGACACTGAGTACAAATGCTGCACAGACGAATAAAGTCTTTTTTGTAAGTAAGTCGTGTTGTGGCTCTGCATTCTTTGTTGCTGCTGCGAATTCCTCCAGGATCTCCATTCCTGACAGCAGAGCCCGCCCTGCAGGGTCGGAGGCCCCGGTAAAATGGAGTCTTTGCTTGATGTTACTGAGGGGGCATGACCCGCGCATCCCACGTTCCAGCCACCGGATTTCCATGGGCATTTGGCAGTGTGGGTGAGCGAAAGGGAGACAAGGGAGGTGCTTTCCTCTCTTTGTTAAAACACGCTTTCCAAATACTTACCAGGACAATGCAAGCATATGCACTTTGCCAAAACGGAAAAGTATGCACCTTTATTTTGGACACTGTTTTTTAACTGTGCACATGACATTGGAAACAAAACGCTATTATGCTAAAAGGAATTATGTCTGTGCTGTGAACGAAAACAACTGTGTCAGTGCATTCTGGGGCCCGTAGTTGGTATCACGGGCCATGTGACTACTTGACTCATACTCTACTCACCTGTGATCAATGCGATTTCCCGCCGAAACGCGTAAGGACACTGAGTACAAATGCTGCACAGACGAATAAAGTCTTTTTTGTAAGTAAGTCGTGTTGTGGCTCTGCATATATATATATATATATATATATACATATATATATATATATATTATCTACTGGCGGTCGCCAGTAGATAGTTATAGTTAGGACCTATTTTCCATAGGAAATCCGCAACATTCTATTTGAAATAACGTTGGCGCCGGTTGACGAATCTTCGCGAAAGCTTCCAACTTGTTGGGGCGCTCCGGTCCGCTCCTATCCTGAAAGTCTCGGGGTGATACGTCAAGCGGGGGCCGAGAAAAAAGGGGGGTCCCAAAACACGTTTTCCCCATTCATTTTTCCATAGGAACCGTTCATCGCGGCTACAGCCCGAACTGCTGAACGGAATTACACCAAATTTGGCAAAGAGGTAGCCCTTGGTTCAGTGTCGTGCCTTTTGCTTAAATGGTGTAAATCCGTTCAGTAGTTCCTGAGAAAATCAAAAGTAAAGTCACATATATATCTATGGCCGAGTAGGGTCCGCGTACCCTCCCGATCACGAGCTGCATGCTAATTGGCTGTCAACACTCCAAATCAGGAAGTGTTGGCAGCCATTTTGTCCCTCAGAAACAAGTGCGCAAAGCGCAAAAAGGGGGCAGGGTAGAAACACCCTGACCCCCTAGGTCTGCTCAGGGGGTCCCACAAGGACCCCCTGGGCAGAAAAAAGCATTTTTTTTTTTTTAAATCGGCGGGATGCGCTTAGGGTGCGCGGATCCCGCCGAGAAAAAAAAAAGAAACAAGTGCGCAAAACGCACAAAGGGGGCAGGGTAGAAACACCCTGACCCCCTAGGTCTGCTCAGGGGGTCCCACAAGGACCCCCTGGGCAGAAAAAAGCATTTTTTAAGAAAAAAAATCGGCGGGATGCGCTTAGGGTGCGCGAATCCCGCCGAAAAAAAAAAAACGAAGCGCGGTCTCCCGCGCTTCGTTGTTAATTGGCCCCCGGGTGGGCCAAGTCCCGGGGGCATGCGGGGGGTTATTTATAATATGTGGGGGGGCCTCTAAGGCCCCCCCAAGCCCCGGGGACCGCCACCCCCCGGGGCTTTAAAGACATGGGAGGGGGGCCGCGCGGCCCCCCTCCTGGAGCCTGTGGTGGCCCTGGGGACCGCCACCCCCCAGGGCCGGCTCCTGCAGTGTCCCGGGGTGCCCACCCCCGGGACACTGCTGTTTGCAATGGCAGGACGGGAGCCTCGCGGCTCCCGTCCTGTCATTGCAAACTGCTTGCTTCATTGAAGCGAGAGCAGGAAACCTGCTCTCGCTTCAATGAAGCAAAGCAGAATTGCTTTTCCATAAGGGGAGCTGCATGTCAGCAGCTCCCCTTATGGAAAAGCAATGCCGGCTCCCGTAGGACGCGGGGAGCCGGCGGGACTGGGGGGGGATTGGGGACCCCCCCCCAGTCCCCAACCAGAGGCCAGGCCCTGGGGGATGGGGTCCCCGGGGCCATTAGTGGCCTGGGAGGGGGCCACGCAGCCCCCCTCCCCATAAAGAAAATTAAAAAAAACAAAACGTTAAGGCCGGCCCCGGGGATGGGGTCCCCGGGGCCTTAAATGGCCTGAGGAGGGGGCCACACAGCCCCCCTCCAAAAATATAAATTAAAAAAAAACAGTGGGCATGCCCCGGGGGATGGGGTCCCCGGGGCCAATAGAGGCCCAGGGAAGGGGGGCCACGAAATCATCAGGCCCCGGGGGATGGGGTCCCCGGGGCCAAAAGTGGCCAAGGGAAGGGGGGCCACGCAGCCCCCCTCCCATACAAAAAGAAAAAGACCGGCATCGTGCCGGAGGCCCCGCCCCCTCTCTGCAGCAGTCTGCAAACGTGCCCCCTGGTGCGTTTGCAGATGGGGAACGAATTTCCCTTGAATACTGTGGGTCCCTGGGGGCCAACTAGCCCACCAGGAACCTCCAGTATGCGCCAGGGGCTGCATTGCAGAGAGGTGTACAGAGGCCACGCCCCTTTTTACACCTCTCTGCAACGCAGCTCTGTGACGCTTTTTGGAGGTACATGGTGGGCTAGTTGGACTCCAGGGACCCTCAGGATTCAAGGGGACTTAATCCCCCAACTTAAAACGCGCCACGGGGCGCGTTTGCACAGTGGTGAAGGGAGGGGGCGGGGCTTCAGGTGACATGTGTGCAAACAGGCCCCGTGGCGCGTTTTAAGATGGGGAATTAAATCCTCTTCAATCCTGAGGGTCCCTGTGGGCCAACTAGCCCACCAGGTACCTCCAGTAAGCGCCACGGAGCTGCGTTGCAGAGTGTTGTAAAAAGGGGCGTGGCCTCTGTACACCTCTCTGCAACGCAGCCCCCTGGCGCATACTGGAGGTTCCTGGTGGGCTAGTTGGCCCCTAGGGACCCTCGGGATTGAGGAGGATTTAATTCTCCAACTTAAAACGCGCCACAGGGCGTGTTTGCAGACATGTCACCTCAGGCCCCACCCCCTTCCTTCACCATTGTGCAAATATTCCTCTAAAATCAGCCGAACTACGAATTCCGATTTACTCACCTGTTATCAGGAGAGACCTCAGTGCTGCATCTTTGAGCCCAGTACTGATCCTGAAAAGTAATTTTAACCGTACTTGCCAGTAATTTGAATTTCCTTCCATAGGCTAACATTGACTGGTTTCACTTGAAAATTCTTCTAAGTGTGGAGTTTTGGAACTTTATAATATTCCTCTAAAATCAACCGAACTACGAATTCCGATTTACTCACCTGTTATCAGGAGAGACCACAGTGCTGCATCTTTGAGCCCAGTACTAATCCTGAAAAGTAATTTTAACCGTACTTACCAGTAACTTGAATTTCCTTCCATAGGATTTCATTGCCTGCTTTTTGCTGAAAAACTTTCTAAGTGTCGATTTTTGAAACATACAAATATTCCTCTAAAATCAGCAGAACTACGTATTCCGATTTACTCACCTGTTATCAGGAGAGACCTCAGTCCTGCATCTTTGAGCCCAGTACTGATCCTGAAAAGTAATTCTAACCGTACTTACCAGTAACTTGAATTTCCTTCCATAGGCTAACATTGACTGGTTTCACTTGGAAATTCTTCCAAGTGTGGAGTTTTGTAACTTTATAATATTCCTCTAAAATCAGCCGAACTACGAATTCCAATTTACTCACCTGTTATCAGGAGAGACCTCAGTGCTGCATCTTTGAGCCCAGTACTGATCCTGAAAAGTAATTCTAACCGTACTTACCAGTAACTTGAATTTCCTTCCATAGGCTAACATTGACTGGTTTCACTTGGAAATTCTTCCAAGTGTGGTGTTTTTGAACTTTATAAAATTCCTCTAAAATCAGCCGAACTACGAATTCCGATTTACTCACCTGTTATTAGGAGAGAACCCAGTGCTGCATCTTTTAGCCCAGCACTGACCCTGAAAAGCAATTCTAACCGTATTTACCAGTAACTTGTATTTCCTTCCATAGGAATCCATTGTCTGGTTTTCAGCAGAAAAGTTTGTGTCGATTTTCACAAACTACAAATATTCCTTAAAAATCGCCTGTATGACTTAAACGCATTCTTTCAACTGTTTACAGGAGATGCACCAGTGCTGGATCCAGGATCCACCACTGAGTAAGAAAAAGTAACGATAACACTACTTACCTGCTAAGTGAATTTCCTCCCATAGGATAACATTGGTGATTCTATGTGAAAAAGTTTCTAAGTGTCAAATTTTAAAATACAATAATATTCCTTAAAAATCACTACTGTAACCAAAACACTTTTACTCAACTGTTTACAGGAGATGTCCCAGGACTGAATCTAGGATCCAGTCCTGTGGTTAGAAAAGTAATCCATAAAGTAACTAATTGCATTTAGCTAGAAATTCACATTGAGCTCAATGTTGCATTGTGTTTGAAATTGTGTTGCCCATTGCAACAACTGTAACTACTGTACTTAAAAGTCTATTGCCTATTTGCAAAGTATTTAAACTAAAGTAATTCATTCTGAGAAAGTATATTTTGTAATGTAATATATAATGTAATTACAATGTAATTTAAAAAATAAAATATCTAAAAATAAATAGTTTAAAAAAATGTAGTAAATCAGTATCAAAAAAATAAATATAACAATTAATACATTTAAAAATTGTCATTTACAAAACCTTTGAAAGTCACTGAAAAAAACCATAGGTTTCAGACATGTTATAGTTAGGAATCAGCATTTAAAAAACCTTTGAAATTCACTGAAAAAACCATAGGTTTCAGGCACGTTATAGTTAGAAATTAGCATTTAAAAAACCTTACAAATTCACTGAAAAAACCATAGGTTTTAGGGACAGTTATAGTTAGTTGGACATTGCACTCGTACAAAACCCGTGAAATTCCCCCGTTATAGTTAGTTCAGGTAACTATAACTCGCGCAACCGCAATGCACTGCTGATGACGTCACATATTACATCACTCATGACATGGTCAGTGACATCACTGATGACATCACTGATGACATCTCAAATGACATCACTGATGACATCATCCAGTGACTGTGTGTTTCTGTAAAGTTTAAATATGTTTAATATATATAGGGAAAGGCGTATTGAAGAATGAGTGGGTGTATAAGTGTCTGAATGGATGATTTAGTAGGTGCGTGACTGACTCTAAGTGAGTGATTAAACGTATCTTACTGAATGCATGGGTTAGTGACTAAACTGTGTGAATGTCTGTATCCGTCTGTCTGTTGGTGTGTAAGCGGCTGCATGGGTTTGTGAATAGCTACATGAGTGTCTACATGGGTTATTGATTGGTTGTCTGAGTATCTGTATGGGTGCCTGAGTGTTTGTGTGGGTGGGGTGTGTGTGACTCTGTGCAAATATGTGTGAGTGGGTGATTTACTGGGTGCATAGTTTCAAGTGTGCATCTGTGAAGGGCTGTATGGGTGGGTGAGTGTGAGTATAGGTTTGTTGGTGAGTGAATGTATATCTCAGTGGTACATGTGTGAGTAACTACATATGTGAAAGGCAGTATATATGTGTGTTGGAGTATTTAAATGGCTATAAGTGAGAGTGTGTGACTGTGACTGTATGGATGAGTGTGTGCTTGTATCAGAGATTGTATAAGAGCGTAAGAATGTGCTAGTATTTGTATGAGTAAGTGAGCTTGTGTGTGTATAACTGTATAGGTGAGTAAATGGGAGTGTGATTAATTATTTGCATGACTGACTAGGTATGTGAGTACCTCTATGGATGAGTGGCGGTGTGTGAGTGTCTATATAGGTGTATGAGTGCATATGATAGTCCTGTACTGAGTGACCGTAAGTATGAGTGACTGTACGGGTGAGTGAGTGGATGTGTGTGTAGACCTAAGAATCAGTGAGTGGGTATGTAGTTATTGGTGTTGGAGTGTCTATGGTTTTGAGAATGGCAGTCTGTAATTTAGAGTGGGTGTATGAAAGGTTATATTAGGGTGTGTGAAAATGCATCAAATTATGTAAGTAAGTCCGTTTTTATATAGCGCAGCTACTCACCCTTACGGGTCTCAAGGCGCTGGGGGCCGGAGCCGGGGATCGAACCGTGAACCCTGTGCTCCGAAGTCAGCTGCCCTGGCCGCTGCACCACACCTCTCCACTTGGATATTATCACGTGGATGATGTCATCAGTGATGTCATTTGAGATGTCATCAGTGATGTCACTGACCATGTCATGAGTGATGTAATATGTGACGTCATCAGCAGTGCATTGCGGGGGCGCGAGTTATAGTTACCTGAACTAACTATAACGGGGGAATTTCACGGGTTTTGTACGAGTGCAATGTCCAACTAACTATAACTGTCCCTAAAACCTATGGTTTTTTCAGTGAATTTGTAAGGTTTTTTAAATGCTAATTTCTAACTATAACGTGCCTGAAACCTATGGTTTTTTCAGTGAATATATATATATATATATATATATATATATATATACGCGTGGCGGGAGCCACTCTGTAGTTATAATTCCGAGAGATAGGAATTCCTCAGATATTTACTTGCTAATAACTTTGTTGCCGTTTGATGAATCTTAAGGAAACTTTGCAAACCTATTATTTTTTCTACATTGGCTCATGATGAAAAGATTCATGGTTATTAGTTGAGGGGGTGTATAGAAAAAAGGAGGGTCCCAGTGGCGTCTGGTAGGGAATGGGGGTGGGGCGGCGGGAGGGGGGTTGAAAATATATATATATTTTTTTAAATGTACCTTTTCTGCCGACAGCCGCGTCTCTCCTCCACTTCTCTGCTCTTCCTGACTCTAGTCCGGAAGAAGCTGCAGGTAGCACCCGGCACACAGGCTCCCCTGAGCCAATCACAACACTGCAATGCAGCGTTGTGGTTGGTCTGAGCACCGTGGATCAGCTCTCAGATTGGGACAGGGAGCCTGTGTATATTCCCTACCAGGCTGTCCATTAAAGCCTGGTGGGGAATATGCAAAGTGCGCATGGCTGCTTGGCCGGCTGAAACGGCCGGTCAAGCAGTCATGCGCACTTAGTGTGCGCAGTCCACTCCTCCTCCCACATTGAGCCACCAGCCCCGCCCCACCCTAACCCAGCCCACAGCAACCAAAAATAAAACGATAATAACTTTGTTAATATTGTTTTATTTTTCCCCTTTTAACTGCTCTTGGAGCAGTGGGGCGATGCGTCTCCGCCTTCGCAGAGGGGCCGCCACTGGGGGGTCCCCAAACACGTTTTTCCACCAATGCATTTTCCATTGACTTTTTAAATAGATGTAGTGACAAAATGGCTGAACGAATTTACATGAAATTTAGCAGGTATATTGATTATGGTGTGGAAAGGGCCCTTTTTGTTATTTGATCTGAGCTTGTTCAGTTGTTTTTATGTCATAAGGGACAAAAACTTAGTGCTACATTAGGCCGCTGTATAACGTGGTACCTTTGCAGCATACAGCGGTGCATGGTGATGAAGAAACATAATATTATTAGTTATTATTGGTTATTCAAAGCCCTTGCAAAATAAAAAGGTAGCCATATTGTTTAGACCACACTTTGTCTTTGTTAGACATAATATAGGGTGGCTTTTAAAAGAGCCTTTGTTACAATAATTAGTAATAAATAATAATCCAGATGGGAGCAAACACGTTTCCTTGCCCGCACCGATCTAGTTTCCTGCCAAATTTGGTGTAATTCCGTTCAGCAGTTTTTGCTGTAGCCCTTCTTAAAGAAGTCTATGGAAAATGCCTGGGGATTTTATGTTTTGGGACTCCCCTTTTTTCTCTGCCCCCGCTTGACGGATCACCCCGAAACATGCACAGACTAAGCAAAAAGAGCACTTTTATGGAAAGTTTCATGGAGGTTCGTCAAACGATGCCAAAGTTATTAGCAACACAAAAAATGCATTTTCTATGGAAACGCTGACCTAACTAGAACTATATAACTATATGTATAATTTATTTCCCTGTGGTGTCCCTTTCTCCATTATTTTCGGTGGGAGGGTGTTGCAATACTTACTCCAGATCTGGACTGGAGTATATTTACTAACTATATGTGTTGGGTACTTTTTGGCTAGGTAACTTCAGAAGTGCAGTTTGTCAATAGGGATCGGGTTACTCTTGTGTGGACGGGTCCATGTCCGTCCCTAAACCCCTTTCTAGCCTTCGCTTAACCCCATTCTTAGTCTTCCCAAAACACTTTCCATTTAGTAGCACCATTTTTCAGCCTCTGCGCACTGTCCCGCCCACATTTACTACTACTAAAACATAGGTGTACGTGTTTGGAGATCTTTGCAGTAGGTTATTGAATAGCGTTTGGCAGTACCTGTCTAATACTATTGTGGTCCTACTAAACTTGCCTCAAAATACTGTTTGTGAGTACGCCTCCTAGTCTTGTGGGTTTCCATAGGGCTCTGTCCTAGCTCCCATGATGTTTGACATTTGTATGGAACCACTGGGAGCACACTTCAGCCAACAAGACATTGTCATCCACCATTATGCCAATGAAACCTAATTATTGTTTCTTCAGCCAATTAAATCCTAACACTCACATCCTGCCTTGATATAATTCAGGCTCCTTCCTACCTTGATAGGTTCACATTGGCCCTCTCCTCCTGCGAAAAGGCATTCTAAAGTTTATTGCATGTTACTAAGCACTTCACTTATGAAAACATGACTACGCAATATGCGTAGTGCGCTACTGCACTTTGGGGTTAGGTCATTCTTATATAATTACCCTAATACAATATATAACATAACAACATAATTTACAGTTACATTTTGCTGATAGCATGTAGTTGTAGAACGAAGTTACTACCAGTACTGCGTAATCAAGCCTCATACACTGGTTTGCGGCGAGGCAGAGAAGTGGGGCACAAGTGCTTCTGTCCCGTTACCACTACCTGTAGTGATCATCATCTGCCTGGTTGGTCGTCCTCCAGGCAAACGAGGACCGCCTCTTGGCTCCACTGGCAATGCGATCCTTAATGGGCTCACCCAGTTAACACAGGCAGATTTGACAATGGTAAAGAAATTACATTTGTTTCGCTGGTCCTATTTGAGGTGTTGCAGTTGCACTTAAGTGTGTGGTGGCGTTGGTGGGCACCATGTGGTTTTCTATCATTGAGACTTTGTTACTTTGACATAGAAGGATTACTTCATGTAATTTCTCGCCATGAGTCTACATAGCAGGGAAGGCAGTGCTTCATTTGAGCCAATGGTTTCTGGTGCTCAGCACCGGCACTTAATTGTCAACACTGGTACTTATGACAGTCTGTACCATGGTGGCGCTGACTGTCTAATTTAGAGATGAGCACAACAACAGTAGCTTAGTAATTCAAGATACATTAAAATGACTATTACCAGCACTCATATCATTCTTATTTTTGAAGTGTGATAGTTAATAGTTGTGTTGGTACTGGCATGAGCAGCGGCTGGTGCAAGCTGCAGTGGCCTCCTGGTGAGGCCCCGGCATTTTTTTTTTTTTTACATATTTAGCACTGGGGGAGGGAAGCTATGGCACGTCTCTCCCTGGAAAAGGCTTATCTTTTATGTAATTTTGTAAAGACATCAGTTTATATTACTTGGGCAGGTATGTGCATCATGATGCATTTTTAGCAGCTGGAGAGTTTATAAGAGCGAATTGGAAGGGAAATGATATTAGCAAGCAGGTGTCGTTGATCTGCCTTTTCGTCAAAAGGAAGAGTGTACTGACCACCTATCCGCATGTAGGAGGGGAACTGTCGAAAAACAGGTGCATATTTAATCAAAACAGCAAGACTGTAAACTTAAAGAAAAAAATATGTATTTGTTGTATCGTGACTTTTTGTGCTATATTTTTGTACTGACGCATCATTACGCCACGGTAATTTAGTAAAAATTCTCTGTGATCCCAGTCAACAAAGTCATAAATTAATTCAGGGCCTTTTATCAATAATGAGAAATAAAACACCGTTTGCGCTACCCTCTGCCTGAAGAACGAAGAAGACAAAAGACAGAAGCACTGCAATGTTCCTCAGTGAGTTTCGCCATTTTCTCTTTGAGGCTGTGGAAAAATATATGTTTCCCGTTGCAGTGAGGTGGAACCTTGAGATGTTTGTTTTGATGAATTGATGCACACTCGCAGCCATTCATCAGTGTTGAATTACAAAGGGGCCATATTTCAAGTGCGTATCACTGAGCATATCTAAATGGAGGAGAAGAAAGAAAAAACAAAATGTATGTCATTTGTGAATTCAAGGCTGACAACACAGAGAGGGAGAAATTAATTAGTTTGTTATTCCATCACTCCATCGCTCCGGCTTCCATTTTGTTATTGCCAGTCCCGTGGACATCTTTAATACTGTCAACGTGCCCAGTTTGAGCACGAGCTGGCACGTTATCACAGTGTCAAAAATGATTGACGTTGACTCAACTGCAGATATTGTAGTGTCGAGGTGCTTCCACTCATGTCCAATTTCATTTACAAGCGCAGGCGGTCTATCGTGGCGGTTTGTGGTCATGTCAGCATTTAACAGTTGTCAACAAATTTAAAGATTGCAAAGCGCTGTCCTCATTGGTCCTCAGCGATATTCCGAGCACAGACCAGCACCACGTAAAACTGTGCTAGTTAGTTTTTACCAATTACTGCCAACTTCACAAAAATATTTACAGTTTGGCGAAGGGACGAGGCCTTTGAGAGGCGGGACTTTGTGCCGAGGACTGCTTAAGAATCACTTCTTAGACCATGGGTACTCGGAAACATTTTTCCATGGGCCAAAACTTTTGGTCTGTGATGTGACCGAGGGCCGCACTGATGCCAGCAGGGTGATGGTGGGGGGTTTGAGGGCATGGGGGGTTGGCGGTCAGGTGGGTGTAGGGAAGTCAAGCATATAACTCTGGTATCTAGTGGCTGACATGCACAATGTGAAACCAGAAAACCTGGTATTAATCTCGGCTTCCCCAGTTGACCAAATTGTGTGACCCTAGGCAATTTTTTTATGTCACTTTCACTATTTTTTCTTTATTATCACATATAAGAGGACCTCAAAATACATTAATTCAGGATCTGCCCTGTCAAAACCTTCTCCTGTGTTTGATTTAATAAACTATAATGTTGTTCATGTATGATAGAAACCCAGACCACCCAAAGAGTGCACATTACAACCGACTTGCGTCTTAGTTCACTATTGGTATTGTTGTCAGGGTGAGGAAAAAGTGAATGTTTCTAAATTCATGTTTGAAAACTATCACTTTTAAAAAATACTTCTCAATGCACTGATTATCTGATGTACTAAGGTGAAATGGTTCGGCATGTGAAGGGTATGCACTTTTTGAATTCTGAAGAGACTTCATCACAATTTGACACTTTTGCTGCAAGATTATTTTAAAAAGGAAGGTGATCCTAAAGTTAAGGGGTGAAGGACACCCTGGTTACTTCGTTTCTTTTACTTTAATTCACTTTTAAACAAACGCTTGCCTTTTAATTCAACATTTTTAGGTAATAGTGCTGAGTTGAGTGAACAGCAGCCCAGTGCTGCTGTTGACCAGGGGGCCATATGTGAAGGTCTGGGGGGCCATATGTGAAGGTCTGGAAGGCCGCATGTGGCCCGCGGGCCGTACTTTGAATATCACTGACTTAGACCCTCCTCCTCCCTCCAAAAAAAACAAGGCCTTCTGAGGCTGACGCTGATGTCTTGGGGAGTTGTAAACACCAATAATGGACGACGGATGTGCAAAGCCTCCAAAGACGAGCTGGAAACCTTTAGACACCCACCCAGATTGCCATGTGAAGGGAGCTGATATAGTGTGACACATGGGGGACCGTTAGTTGGCAGGTGTTACTTAAGTTAGCAATAGTATGCGAATATTAGGACTTCCAAGACGCTGTGCTATCAATTTCAGATTCTTCATATTAGGGTATGCGTCTTATAGAATGCCTTTCCAGTGGCAGGGCTACAGGTATGCACCATTTGTAAAACTGATTTTATTATTTGTAAGCCTAGTTTTAATTTACAGTACATAGCTGTGTCTCAGAAGTCTTCAAACTGTGGGGCGTCCACTCCTAGGGCATGGAAGGATGAGACTCTGGCCAAGAAGAGGACTGAAGCATCTTCATCCTTTACTCAAGTAAACAACAAGCAAAATCAAAGCAACCAAAGCACATGATGCTACCGTGTCTCGCTTGGATTTTATGTTCTATTTAAGGGCACATGGTAAACTTTATGGGGGTCATTTAAAGGAGGATAGTATTGGGATATCTGCCAAAAATCTGAAGATGGCCCATCTGTCCTCTTTGTGGTTCCCTCACCCTATTAAGAGAACTGCTAGGTTTATGATGACAGAAGCTCAGATGGCTCTGCCTTTGGAAACCCCTTCATGGTGCCCACCCGATTTAGAACAGGGCTTCCGACAACGTTTCTCCTGGGTGGGCCTGCCATGCAAAGCAAAGCATAGCAGTCCTGGACTGAAAAAAATAGAACAATAATTCAATGTGTGGGAAAATCTCAAAGCATCATGGATACTGATTTTTTTTGCTTTTGAAAATAAACCTTGTGTACTGGGCTTTGTTCATGAAAGACAAAAATAAATACGAACCGGCCAGCCATGCCTCTATGGTATGGCAGACTTGCTGTCACTGAGCATATTTACTGAATGTGCTCCTGCTATGTGTCAGCGGAAGCAAAAGAAATCCCCACTGACCCAGCGGGCATCTCTATATATGACAGGCGGATTGCCACAGGGCTGGTAGCAGCGGTGCCTCTGATGCCCCAGCGGCTTGGAGGTCCTCCTGTCTTTGACTAAATGAGGTCCTCAGTCTCTCACATGGGGAATCCTAGATGGCCTGAAAAAACCTTTTAGAGTATGTTTCCATCCTCATACTTGGAGGCTCAGCTCTAACTTAAAGTGCATATTTTACAACTGCTGCATAGCATTGAGGCACAGCCAGGTGCTGTAAAGCAGATCTGCCATTAGTGAAATTAAATTGAGGGGTCGCCAGCTCATTCTGTAGCGGGCAATCATTAATTCCATTGAGAGATGTGTGTCCAGGCTGTTAGTAGGTATCTAGAGTCACAGATGATGATGATACATCTGGACATTGTCTAAACTTTCCTTCACACCCAGCAGTGCATCTGGAGAATCAACGATGCACTGTTTCATTTGACAAGTAGGTCCTTCACAATTAGCAGTGAATAGGGAAATTGTAAGGTATGTTCTTTTTGATGGATACTTCTAACTGAAGATTCCTCACCTTTAGAATATTTCCCAGGTGGCAGACTGGATCCCAAAATTTTCACAGCATTGCTTTCGTGCACTGCTAGGTGGAGCTGCGCGGCTCAGTGTTGAGTTCATTCTGATCCAGAAGTGACAGAGCAGAGACACATATAATTGTCACCCTTGTGCAGCAACATCAGTTCCTTTCTTTCCGCACCTTCATTTGTGCATCTGGAGCTCTGCTCCCTTTTGTCAGTTGACAAATTCCTTTTGAAAGTCTTTTGGTGTGAAAGGGAACGATGTCCTGTCGGAAGACTACAGGGTTGAAACCATGCCTGGACTTTCAAATACAGATGTTGGTGACTGACATGCACAAGGTGGGCTTCTGGTGTTTGGGCTCCGTGTACGACTCCAAGCTCTGTGAATAACATGCCCTCATGCACCCTAAGGCGACCTTGTATTGTGAGGCAAAGCTGTATGTTGCTGAACACTAAAAGAAGTCTTGGGCTTCACGTAGGTTCTGCTCCAGCTCCAAGTTGAAGGTGCGGACACATTCCTGCTCTCAAGGCCTCTCCTGCGACTAGTCTTCGCGGTTGAAGTCTTCCAGGAAGTCTAACTCCAAGAAGAAATGCAAGAAGTTGAAGCAGGACTCCACCCCATCATGCTGTTCTCTATCCAAAGAGAAGTCAGGAGGGTATCAAAATGCTATCTGATCTCACACCTGATCCCAGTTTCAGTGCTCCTGTTGCACCCTGATTCCCCAAGCCATCAGAGATGCCACAGCAGGGCGAGGCCTTCAAGGGGACCATGCTGAATATTTTTGGCACTCCTCTGGTAACCTCTGGTGTGCCTTTGGGCCCCAAGGATCCACAGGGGCGTCCAGTTGGGTTACAACTAAACCTTGGTGTCACTTGTGCCCCTAGAATCCATCTCAGATTCTGCACCAGGTCTGGTGCCGATTTCCACTCCAGCTCCATGACCCAGTTCTTTCTCCACCAACATTCTTCCTGATGTTGCTTGTGCTGGCGTCATGGCTCCTCTAACCTCGAGCCAAATCCGCTTCAATCCTGGATGAGGGCAAGCCTAGACTCCACTCCAGTGCACCCGTTCCCAGTATATTATGATTCAGTCAAAACTCTCCTGCAAGGCCTTCCTCAGAGGCTTCATCACCTTTTTTGGGTTAGATTCTAATCAGTCTGACAAGGATAATGTAGATGTTATGAATGGTTTACCCCCACACTATGGTGAGGATGGCATTTGCATGGACGTGCAAGCACCCAGCGGATTGAATACCTTCCTGGAAACAGAGATGGTGTCACCCCTTTAACACTATAGGGAGGAGAGCGCATCATTTGCTATGGTAATTAGACATACAGCTTAGGTCCTTGACCTACAGCTATCTTCAGTGGAAGTCAAGACCAATGTACATACTGAATATTTGCAACCGGGGCCAGAGTCATCTGCGCCCTTACTCCCATTTGATGAAACTCTGACTGACACCTGTATGAGTACTTAGGCTTGCCCACCAGTAAACAGATAGGTAGCTAGGCGCTATAGGCCGGCAAGAGGAGACCCAGACTTTCCTATGCAGCACCCGACTCCTGAGAGTTTGGTGGTCCAAGGTTCCACCAGTTAAGGTTAACCTTGATGAACTGCCACACCTCCTCTGGACAGGGAGCCAAAAGGGATTGAATCATACAGAAAGTGGATATTCTCCTCCACCAGCTTTGGGTTGAGCTCAGTAAATGTGTCCTCCATATTAGTAAAAGCAAATGTCCTCTGGGGGTGTTTTTAGGCCTTATTAACAGCACTTCCCCATGCATAGAGTCATACCTCAAACATCCGTCATCCAACAAAGGGATCACTGTTCAGACCAATTATCAATGTATTGGCACAGAAACCTACAGTTTGTACATTAGTACTCACAATTTATTAAAAATATAATACAAGATTAAAAAACATTTCATACAAAAAGGAAAAAATCTTTTCCCTCAAAGAGACAACAATATCAATCACAATGAGAACATATTAAAAACACAATACGAGAGTTAAAACAGACATTGATCTTTGTCATAAAGCACCATAACCAACACCATAGAAGATACAAATTAACCCTAATGTATTGTAGTTCATCAACATTTAGGGTAACTTAAGAACGGTGGATTTATGGCAAACAGGCGTCGACGCGTTTCGAAGGTATAATCTGGTTGAACCTTCTTTTTCAAGACTACGGTTAAATGTACTCTCGTTGGATCAAAACATCTATAATACGCTACTTTTAGGAGTGCAGAAACTATTTGGACAATGTTGCGTTGATCCAAATTCCAGTTTGAAAGAACCAAGAGCTAATTTGCACTTATATGTACTTCACTATTGTCCAAATAGTTTCTGCACTCCTAAAAGTAGCGTATTATAGATGTTTTGATCCAACGAGAGTACATTTAACCGTAGTCTTGAAAAAGAAGGTTCAACCAGATTATACCTTCGAAACGCGTTGACGCCTGTTTGCCATAAATCCACCGTTCTTAAGTTACCCTAAATGTTGATGAACTACAATACATTAGGGTTAATTTGTATAGTCTATGGTGTTGGTTATGGTGCTTTATGACAAAGATCAATGTCTGTTTTAACTCTCATGTTGTGTTTTTAATATTTTCTCATTGTGATTGATATTGTTGTCTCTTTGAGGGAAAAGATTTTTTCCTTTTTGTATGGAATGTTTTTTAATCTTGTATTATATTTTTAATAAATTGTGAGTACTAATGTACAAACTGTAGGTTTCTGTGCCAATACATTGATAATTGGTCTGAACAGTGATCCCTTTGGCTGGATGACGGATGTTTGAGGTATGACTCTATGCATGGGGAAGTGCTGTTAAGTAAGGCCTAAAAACACCCCCAGAGGACATTTGCTTTTACTTTCTGCTTGAATCCTAGTCCTTTGGGTTTCCAAGGGTCCCTCTCTATTTTTAAAGAGTCCTCCATATTAGACCATTATACACACACCTTCTGGTATATGGGTAGCAAGATCTTGCCAGCGGTCCAAGAGTAGTTTCAGGCCTCCTAGGCTCAAACCACTGAGGACAGTCAGGAAGTATGTTATCACGGCTGTCCTGGATACTACTGACTGCTTGGGGCATGCAGTAGGCACTAGTGTGATGGTGATCCACTTGCTTTCTGGGAAAGTGCAGGCATCTCTATAGACATGCCTTTTTATGGGTTCTGCCTTTTTGTTATGTTTCATGAATTTGTAGAGCGCAGCTAATCACCGTGAGGTTATCCAGACACTGAGTAGGGCAGGCCTGAGGGGGGAGTAGGAGAACATACCTGTTTTGCCTGAGCCATATCTTGAAGTTCCTTCGGAAGTCCATGATGAAGGGGGAAGTTCTGAGGTGTTTTGGGAGGTCGTTGCAGGTCTTGACTGCAAGCTTTGAGATGGAGCGTCCTCCACCTCTGGTTTTCATGATACGAGGGAGCTGTGCTCTTGCCTGGGACGCAGATCGAAGGAGTCTGGTGGGTTGGCAGAAGTTGAGGCAGTGGTTGAGGTAAGCTGGACCGGTGTTGTGGAGAGCTTTGTAGGCGTGGGTGAGTAGCTTGAACTTACATATTTCCTAGAATGGGATGAATCTGGCAGTGGCATTCTGGGTGGATTGGAGTCGATGTAGGACATGGACTGGGATTCTGACGTTAAGGGTGTTTCCGTGATCAAGTCTACTTGTTATAAGAGCCTGGGTGACCTTTCATCCAGTGTTCAGTGGGATCCACTTGAAAATCTTCCATAGTATTTGCAGAATGTGGAAGCATGATGAGATGACGTTGATCATGGCGAGGTTGGTGTCCAGAATGATCCTGAGATTCTTGGCATGATCGGGTGGGGGGCTGAGTTCGGAGGGCCACCAAGATGCGTCCCACGGGGAGTGGTTGTTGCCGAAGATTAAGACTTCGGTTTTGTCTGTGTTGAGCTGGAGGCAGTTGTTTTTCATCCAAGCAGCGATGTTGCTCATGCAGTTGGTGAAGTTAGCTTTGTCTGTGCTGGTTGAGTCGATAAGGGAGCGGATGAGCTGTGTGTCATCTGCGTAGGATTCTGTTTGACGTCGTGGACTCTGATGATGTCCGCGAGGGGCGTCATGTAGACATTTGATGAGTGTTGAGCTGAGGGGTGATTCTTGAGGGACTCCGCAGACGAGTTTCTTGGGTTCTGAGGTATAGGAGGAAAGTTTAACTCTTTGAGTTCTGTGTGTGAGGAAGGAGGATATCCACATAAGGGCCATTCCGCAGATACCCAAGTGCTGAAGCTTTTTGATGAGCGACTTGTGGGAGACCATATCAAAAGCTGTGGAGAGGTCATGGAAGATGAGTGCAGTCGTTTCTCCTTGAGGATGCTTCTGATGTCATCAGTGGCAGCATTGAAGTCCGTCTCTGTGCTGTGGTTGGTGCGAAAGCCTGATTGAGAGCAGTCTAGGAGTTGATGGAGTTCTAGGTGGTCTGCAAGTTGGGTATTGATGGCTTTCTCAATGACTTTAGCTGGAAAAGGCAGGAGCAAAATGGATCTATAGCTGGTGAGGGTGTTGGGGTCCGCTGTTGGTTTCTTGAATAGGGTGTTGACTTCTGCATTTGTCCAGCAAAATGGGAAGATGGCAGTGGTTATGGAGGTTTTGATAATAGCGGTGAGTGTGGGGGAGAAGATGGTTCTTCCAAGGTTGTATATGAAATGGGGGCATGGGTCTGAGGGGACTCCTGAGTGGATAATATTGAGCAGGGCGGTGGTTTCTTTGCTCGAGAAGGGCTTCCAGTTGTTTAGCTGCTGTTTGGCGATTAAGGAGGTGTGCGGCTGGTCAGGGGAGTTCGTATCGGTATGTTGCAGGTCGAATGTGTTGTAGATCTTGGCAATCTTCTGTTTGAAGCAGTTTGAGAGGTTGTTGCAGAGTGCTTAAGATGGGATGATGTCGTTGTTGGCAGCTGTAGGATTGGAGAACTCCTTGACGATGGTGAATATTTCTTTGCTGTTGTTGGAGTTGGCTTCAAGTCTGAAGTTAGAGCCGTTTTCTTTGCGTCTCATAGTTGGTGGTAGAGGTTGAGGGTGGCTTTGTTTGTGGATCTTGCAGTGGTCTTTTTTTTTAGTCTTGATTTTTTCTGTCTGTAGTGGCACTTGGACTCCCTGAGATCATTCATTTACCAGCTGGGTCGTTTGTTGTTTTTCTAGTCTTGTTTCTGGTGGGAGTGCCGTGGTTGGTGCAGTTGGTGAGCCATTTATTTAAGAGCTTGGTGTCGACATCGAGGTTCCCAGTGTGATTGGGTGGGCATTCCTGTAGGGTCTTGGTCCAGTTTTCTTCTGATATTTTGCCCCAGTGTCTTGATGGTACTTTGGGTTTTTCTGGTGTGGTGGCTTGGTGGGTATCTTAAAATGTATGATGTTGTGGTCAGACCATGTGAGCGGAGTCATGTGGGTGGTGGTGATCCTGTTATTGGGGGAGAAATTAGGGTTGAGGGTGTGGCCACCTGTGTGGGTTGGTCCTTGGACGAGCTGGGTGAGTCTGTGGTAGCTGAGGCTGTCGAGGAGGGCCGTGGATTTAGGATCTGTGGTGTCTTCCAGGTGGAAATTGAGGTTCCCAAGGAGGATGTAGTTGATTGATCTGATGGAGAAGGGAGCGATGAAGTCTGTGATGTGGTTTCATAATTCTTCTTGTGGGGACAGTAGGTGAGGGTTCCCTTAAGGGTGGCGTTTTAGTCCGTTCGTATTTTGAAGAGGAGGTGTTCCATGAGGTTCGTGTCCGAGTCCATGGAGGTGGCGCAGTCAATCATGTTTTTGTAGATGATTGTGAGTCCTCCGCTTGGTTTGTGAGTTTGGTCCTGGTGTGTGATTTTGTAGGTGGTTGGTATGGTGCAGCGATGTCCATGTTGGAGGCTGGGTTAAGCCAAGTTTCGGACAGGAAGAGAAGGACAGGTGTATTGCTGTTGTAGAGGTCCCAACTTTCGGGGGAGTGTTTCTCAAGGAATCTGACGTTGAGGAGCATGGCAAACAATTGGTGCGGGGAGGTGGTCGTGGCGTGCCTCGGTTGTTTGGAGGTGGTGGTGTCGGCGACTGAGGTTTCGCAAGTGAAACTGTAGTGAGTGCAGGAGAAAGGTCCTACCGTGGTGCTGGGGAATGTGCAGCATCAGCGTGTTTGCTGGTGTGTGTTGAGGTTGCGGATGGTGGCGGAGGAGTAGTGGTGGCGTTCGTTGGCTCCAGTGGTCATTGTGGTTGTGGTGTTGCGTTGGATGGTCATGGTGCCAGGGTTCCTGGCACTGGACGCGGTCCAGGCATGGACCAGACGCGGATGGGTGCAGACAGGCATACCTTTGGCACGCCTGCGGTCTACATTAAGTAGGTCCTGCGGTGGGCGGGACTTATGTTGGCGGGAAGAACGGTGAGCGGGAAAAACTCAGTCTGGAAAACCAGGGCAGCGGCAGTGTCACTTGGTCAAAAGGCTGCAAGTGGATCAGGCTGGAACAAGCAGGAACTGGAAGCCACTGGCAAATGGCAAGCTAGGTGTCTAGGTGCCTACTGATGTGTTTGTGCTGCGGCCTGCATTAAGTAGGTCCTGGGGTGGACTGGCTTCTGTTGGTGGGAAAAATGGTGAGCGGGGAAAACCCAGGCAGTGGCGGTGTCACTTTGTCAAAAGGCGGCAACTGGATCAGGCTGGAACAAGCAGGAACTGGAGGCCACTGGCAAGTGGCAAGCTAGGTGTCCAGTTGCAAAAATACTGATTCTGCCTAGAGCCTTTTAAAGAAAGCTGAGTCTCGGTGTGCTCCTTGGGTCAGCCAAACACTACACATCAGTTTCCCCAGCAGTTTTGACAATTTTGATGTTACTCCAAGAGTATGAGGTTGAGACACTTCAAAGCCCTACTACCACCACAGAAGTCACCCTGGTCCTTTTGGGGCTGAGGATAGGAATCAGGCATTCATCATGCAGGTCACCAGGGACACCGTTCCACTCAGCCACCATCCCCTATGCCATCAACCTCCAAGCCACGTTAGCTCGCTGTGAACGACTCAAAGCCACCCTGTGGGATTCAGGATCAAGCATTCTCTTCCAGAGTGGAAGACCATCACATCAGACAGATGGGTCCTCCAGATCGTCCAACAGGGTTATGCCCTACCATTGCTTTCCACACCACCATAGCATCCTCCCATATCAGAGCAGCTTTCGGAGGAGCACCTTTCCATCTCTCTGCAAAAGGTGCACACTCTATTGGCCAAAGGAGCCATTAGTGCCAATCTTAGAAGTAGGGATGGGTTGCTGCTCCTGCTATTATCTTGTGCCGAAGAAGGATGGAGACGTTCCTCCTATTTTAGATCTTTGCCATCTGAATGCTTTCCTCTGGAAAGACAAGTTCAAAATGCTCACTTTGGCCCAAGTTCTGTTTGCCCTAGATCCAGGCAACTGGCTGGTTGCTTTGGACCTGCAGGATTTTTATTTTCATGTGACCGTCCTGTAGTCTCACAAATGTTACCTGCAGTTCAAGGTCGGCTGGGAGCATTTTCATTTTGCTAGTCTGCTCTTCAACCTTACCATTGCCCCTCAGGTGTTCATAAAGGTGAAGTCGGGGGTCGCAGCACATATTTGGGTGCTGGAAATACCTGTATTCCCCTCCTTAGCGACTCGCTGCTGGAGGAAGGCTTGCCACAGTCAGTCATACACAACCCCCAGACAACAGTGAACCTCACATCCTTGGGGTTCTTGACCAATTGGTCGAAGTTGCACCTGACTCCTTCACAAATCCTCCCTGGTATAGAAGCCATTCTGGATACGGTGCTGTTTTGGGCTTTTCCTCCTCCCAATAAGTCCAGGACATTCAGACTAGGGTCCCAATGTTTCAACTTTGGTTCTGGATCTCACTGGGTTCAACTTTGAGACTTCTTGGACTGTTAGCTTCATGCATCCTGTTTGCCCCCTTCGCCAGGTGGCATATGCGGGCTCTGCAATGAGACCTGAAGTCTCCATGGGCCCAGCACCAAGGAAACCTGTCGGATGTCATCCAGGTTTTGGAGGAGACTGCTCAAGATCTGCAGTTGTGGCTGCTTGACCACAGCCTAATGAGTGGCAGACCCGCTCCCTTCCCTGCCCTGAGCAGATGGTGGCGACAGATGTGTCCCTGCTGAGTTGGGGCGTTCATCTGGGACAGGAGGAGATCAGAAGAGAACTCTGGTCACTGGAGATAACTCAGCTTCACATAAATCTGTTGGAGCTGCAGACTATCGGTTTGGCATTGCAAGCCTTCCTACCATCCACCAAAGGAAGGTGTGTGTAGTATCTCATTGACAACACCACCACCATGTGGTACTGCAACAAGTAGGGCGGAGTGGAGTCCTCGATCCTGTGCCTGAATGTGAACTGGTGGGATCTTTGAATGCCAGGGCAGACAAGCTTAGACGGCGACACCTAAAAGATCATGAATGATGGTTGCATCCTGACCGACGTGGCACAGGACATCTTTCATCCGTTGGAAGAACCATAGTGAGATCTTTTCGCCACCATTGAAAATGCACAGTGTCAAGAGTTCCCAAGAACGCTCTTTCTAGGAAATAAATTTAGGCTACAGTGGAGCATGGAATTCCTTTCGGCTTTTTTTTCATGTAAGAGACCACCCATCCACGTTTTAGTCACCTGATGTGATGCGTTTTCTTAAAGGTTTGACACATGTTCCCTCCCAAACCCTTTGTGATACCACAGTGGGATCTTAATTTAGTCCTCACATTTCTGATGTGCACTTTCTTCGAGCCTCTACATGGCTGCTCACTGCACCTACTGATTCTCAAACTTGTCTTTCTCATTGCGATCACTTCAGCTTGTCACATGAGTGAGCTTCAGGCTCTCTCGGTGCAGCCAACTTATACCACCTTTTTCCCAAACAACCTGGTGTTGAGCACCAATGCGGTCTTTTTGCCAAAGGTTATGACTGCGTTTTACATTGGGCTGCCCATTACCCTCACAACATTCTTTGCTCTACCTCGCCCCTCAAGAGGAGGATAGACTTCACTGACTAGATCCCAAGAGAGCTTTGAATTTTTGTTTCGGTTGCATCAAAGACCAGTGGGTGGTGGGTAGAGGGGGAGGGGGAGGATCAGCTCTTTGTGGGATTTTCTGAAGCAAAGAAAGGCCAGGCGGCGAAGAAAATAACTCTATCATGGTGGAAAGTCCTTTACATTAAGAC
This sequence comes from Calotriton arnoldi, assembly GCA_963921515.1. Taxonomy (NCBI): domain Eukaryota; kingdom Metazoa; phylum Chordata; class Amphibia; order Caudata; family Salamandridae; genus Calotriton; species Calotriton arnoldi. Next base: position 188,637 of record CAWUFW010018168.1, read on the forward strand.
CTGCTACATGCTGGACAAGAATCAGCCTCCAGAAGAACTGAGGGCTCATTCCACCAGGTCCATGGCTTCTACCACTGCACTGACATGCGGAGTGCCTGTTCTGGACATCTGTCAGGCCATGACGTGGGCATCGGTGCATATATTCACAAAGCACTTTTGCCTTGACAGCCAGGATCGGTGGGAAAGACATTTCAGCCGTTCAATCCTGCAGGATTCTTTGGCCTGAGTTCTCTCCGCCAACCCTACACTGTGGGGAGATACTTCTTTAGTACCTATTCTACAGGTGAGGATTCTGCTGTTAGAAATATCCATCAGAAGAAAAAGTTCAGTAATGCTATTTCAAATGGATACTCTATCTAACCATAGATTCTTCACTTCTCTCCCACCTCCCTGTTCTGTGGTATGGCCTCTTTTGCCATCTAAAAAAGTTCCAAATTAGAAATCTACACACTGGTACTTCCAATTGTTTTATGCTCCATGTCTGAGGGTATAGAAAGTGTCAATCAAGAAACTAATGTCACTGTTCAAAGATGGTGCTTACATGCGACTCCGCCCCTTCATTTCCAGGGCAGAACAAAGTCAACGTGGAGCCACATGGTGCCATCTAGCAGGTGGGGGAGCCCTGCTTTGAAAGTATCCAGATCCAGTCTGGCACCTGGGTAATATTCTAAAGGTGAGGAAGCTGCAGTTATATACAGTATCCACCAGAAAGTGTGCTACTGCAGGTAAGCAACTTTTTGGTCTAAAAGGAAGGTAAAAAAATAACTTCTATTCAACAGGCATTATGTAATATATTGTTCGTGCATAAGTAGGCTTATGAGTATAATTATAATAAAAATATCACAATGCAAACTAAGTCAGTTATAAAGTGTTTAGGTTTTATTAACATATTGCGCCTGCTGATGAGAAAGACTGATACTTTGACAGTGTTGTTTTGGGAGACAGTGGGAAGAAAGAAATGCACTTTGAGACAAATGCAAACATCTGATTGGATGTTTGAACTTTGTATGTAAGATTGCGGCTGGGCAGTGCATTTTACATGTGCAAGGCAATATCCATAAGAGGGGCAGAGAAACACCCCCACAGGCTGCAGGTTACAGAGGGAGTGAGGGAGGACAAGCTGATGTATTCCAGGTTCTTGGACAAGTATGAACCCATCAAATTGCACAGCATAGATACAAATATTACACACACATGTCTACGTTACAGTTCCTTTTCTAGTGGTTTTCTACATCAGGCATGGAGTTGTCCAATAATCTCCAGACTCTGATGTAAAGTGTCCGCTGTGACTTACTATATTGTCCATTTGAGAGTTCCCCCTTCCCACTGGCAACTGAACTTGTATCTGTGGCTGATGTATCTGAACCTGTAGGGAAAATTACCTCCATACTCCTTATGCTTGCTAAAACAGAGGCTGCTAAACGATGGATGAAGGGTTGCCATCCACGGTCAAAGACTGGGTCGTCAGTGTTGCTAATTGTAACTTATGTGTGAGAAATTGGGTTATTGTTTGAGGGGTGGGAAAACTCTTCTCAAACAACAACCACAATCCTTGTCGGGGTGAACCACAAAAATCACTAAATTATTCTGTGCTTAACCCTCTGGTAGCTGAACACAAAATTAGTCAGGCTTAACTTAGAGGCACTGTGTTAAGTATGTATGCAACACACAAAGAATAATAAAGTAAAAACTCAACACAAGAAAAATTCCACACAAATTTAGAAAAATAGATAAAAATGTAATTAATTAAATTACATCAAAATGAATTCAATCCAATCAGTAGAATCAGAGTTATGATTTTTTAAAGTTTTTAGAGAAATCTAGCTCCACAAATATCAAAGTGCCAACCAGGGGTATCTCGAGACAGGAGCAAAGTCAAAGGTTAAGGTCAACCGCAATGGAGTGCGGTTCAGATACACAAGTTGGATTGGGCCCGGTCTCGGCTTACCATTAGACTTAGAAGAATTTATATGAAAATATTCAGGAGAAGGTAGAGTTCAGAGGGGCAAGGTAGCACGATGTTTCTGAGGAGGAGTCACTGCCGAGGAGTGCTGGACGAGGTCTCGGAAGCCATTGATGATGGCGGGAAAAAGCTACAAGTGGGAGAAGCCGATTTCCAGGCCTAGGAGGCATTGTCAATGGGGAGCCTGTTGTTGTTCGAGCCCAGTGAAGATTTTTACCTTCAGACGTTTTGGAAGTCAAAAACCTCCAGCAGGCTGAAGCTGCAAGACGTAGCCGATGAGGGCTTAAGGAGGCTGGGTGCCATTACTTGAAAATCCCGCTGAACAGTATTTGCTGCTTCTGCGGAGAACATAGCGGTAGCCACAGTGAAGTCAGGGTAACCGGTGATACACCTTGGGCGAATCGGTTGGCAGGTAGGTCCCAGTATTCTATTAGTTCTTCTGGCATATTTTGGTGCAATTGTTTCCAAGTCCTGACATTTAGGGCTAGGCAGGAGCAGCACCTCTAACATTACATCCAAGGGTCCTTGGCCTGGGGGCACCACTTTGGGGGGTTAGGACTCACTCCAGCAGAGGCCAGGTGCAGGGTTCAAGGTCTCTGGACCATGTTATGTTCCTGTAGCTCACACAGACAGCCAGCAAACTAGCCCTTGGGGGCACTCTGGTAGTCCTAGGTTCAAAGAGATGGTCCTCTCTTCTTCAAGCAGCAAGGCAGGCCTCAAGCAGCAGGGCATTCCTGTGATAGCAACAGGGCAGTCCTCTGAAGAACAAGGAAGTCCTCAAGCAGCAGGAAAGTCATTCAGAAGTATTCCACAGGTCCAGGAGTGTACTGAAGAGGTGGTTTAGGAGGTTCAACATTTATACCTGGTACCAGTCTTTGAAGTAGAGGTGACATCCTGGTTATTCCCTCATCTGGTTCTAGAAAGTTCTTCCCTTACCAAGACAAGGCTCCAAGTAGTCTGGGGTGACAGAAGGCTGGTGTCAGGTTCCTTTGTGTGTGTGCTGGAGGAAACCCAGTTGAAATGTAAGTGGGGCAGGGAACAGCTCCACCCCACACATCCTGGCATGATGGCCCGCCTAGTTCCCTTTGTCTCACTGCATGGGAGAAATGCACAAAGGCCAAATTCAAAGCCATTTACAGTCATGGGACTCAGGATACAGGTAGCAAATACTAAAGGGTTAGGACAAGAAAAAGGCAATTTTCTAAAAGTGTCTTTTTCAGCATTGTGACTTAAAATCCAACTTTACTATTAAGGAGGATTTTAAATTGCAATTCATTTGAGTCTAAACTTGACCTTCCCATCTGCTCCCAATGTTATCATATGGGAGAGATAGGCCTTACAGTAGTGTAAAATGAAATTGGGAGTTTTCACTACCAGTACATATAAAACTTAAAAGCACATGTCCTACTTTATAATACAATGCACCCTCCAATATGGACTGGTTAGGACCTACCTTAGGGGTGACGTATGTTTTAAAAATAAAGGTTTAGGCCTGACAAAAGGTTTATTTTTCCAGGTTGAATTGGCAGTTTAAAACTTCAATACAGGCTGCAATGGCAGGCCTGAGAAAAGTTTATTCGTGCTACTTAAGTGGGTGGCACAATTAGTGCTGCAGACCCACCAGTACCATTTAATTTACAAGCCCTGTGTACATGCAGTGACTTATAAGTAAATAAAATATGACAATCAGGTGTAAGCCAATTGTACCATGTTTTAGGAAGAGAGAATAAGCACTTTAGAACTGGTTAGCGTTGGTAAAGTGCACAGAGTCCTAATGCCAACAAAAACAAAATTCAGAAAACAATGAGGGTGAAGGCAAAAAGTTTGGGGAAGACCGCACGAAGGATGACCGGTCTAACAGTATGTGTCATGAAATATACTGAAACGTTGTCATCCTCTGCCATGCCTAAGGATATTTTGGCTCCAGTTCATGTCTACTTGGAGAAACAATCTCATGATGAACAAGGACCTAAAGGACTGTGATTGTGAGTGTCCTGCCCCTTCCGGCATGGGCGCCATGCTCTTTGGTCTACCTGGTGTGATTAATGGCATAGCATGTGAACCTGCTGTTATCTTTACTATGACATGTTGTATACATTGTTTAGTGCACTACCTATATATACACAGTAAGATGCTGTACTATCCTCGACTTTACCCCATACAGTTTGTTTTATTTCTGATGTGCTTTAAATAACTTGAAAATATATATTTTTTCAAAAAGTATGCAGAGCTTCTGAGCCCCATTATAAAACATCCTTAAGTAGGTAAATAATGAAATAGTCACTTAGAACCAAATGCATCACAAAAGCAAGTAAAACCATCCAGAATGAAATCAAGGCATGAATATTAAATTCAATTTCATCAGATAAATCATGGAAATGTGTATGGTTATCTTCAATCTAAAAAATTACAATCATCCGATGCAAGGTGTAGATGTGCAGACACAGGACCCATGTGTGGTGAGTAAGTGAAACATATATACTGCAGCATAAAAATAGGAAAATTAATAATTTTGACTGCAAAGCAGTTACGGTATAGTGGAGTATTGCAACATTTGATAATTCCACTGTACATTATAATTGAATCAAGTTGGAGTCCAAAACTAAGTTAATGTCGTCGTTTCAATACAGAGAAATGACTTATCAAGGATTTTCATCAGAAATGTTGCCATAAGTCATTTAGATAGTATATTATCCATGGATATTTATTTCAAATATACAAATCATTGGCCAAGTACTATGATCATGGCACAAAAACAAGTGGCTCTTCACATGTAATTCCATGGGAGTAAAGTGGCGATGCATCCACTCGAGCACTCACAACTGCTGCTTTTGTGTTGCTGTATATTTGTTTCACTTACTCACCTAAAGTGAACACTGCTTCCGGGTAGCAAGGCAGAACAGTCCAAGGCCAAATCAATGAGGTGTTGGGGGCTCCAAACTAAGGACCAGGCAGTATATAAATCAATAAGTTCATGCCCAGCCAGTACTTTAAAAATAAAACATATTTTAGGGCATACACAGCTGATTACTCCTAAGAGGCCTTGCACGAATTACCTCAGTGCAAATCTTCTTTCTACCCCAAAGTTTAATCAAAGGGGGTAACTAATACCAAAACATCTGCCTATTATGTAACAACGCGGAGTCTCTATGTCACCAAACCCATGCTATGTTATGCGTATTTGTGTAGCAGACGGCTCATACAGGAGGGTATCCTGGTGCTGAAAGCAGGAGCTGTATGGGCCTGCTCCAGGACTGGAGCTAAGTGAAGAGTCAAGTCTTCACTTTCTTGCAGAATTCAAGAACTGCAGAGGGTGATGTGCAATGGCAGGTTGTTCCAATATTTAGGAGTGAGGAAAGAGAAGGCGGGACCACTGTATCTGCATGTGCGAGTAGGAGTCTGGTAGGTTTGTGGACGTTTACATGGTTGATGAGGTATGTGGGGCCAATATCGCTTAAGGTCAATATTGTGTAAGGCTTTGTATGTATGTGTGAGGATTCAACAGACTAGACTGTAACACTATTTAAGAAAAATGTACCATTAAAGGCCTAATGCTTCACCGCATTTCACTGTAAAAAAGAACAAACTACAGGCTTTAACCAAGATATAGAAACATTTACCTAAACATAAGGGAGAGACCTTCTAAAACAATGGCCAGATCGAAATTCCTTTTTGGCTCATGAGTTGTTTATTGGCTGCCTTGCAAATGGGAAAAGTGATGCAGCAGGGTTGACTTTACTTGCTTTTACTTAAACAAAATACAGGCTGTACAGTGGTTTCTCTCTGAGGATGTGCTGCATGTGCAGGCACAACATGCTTTTTTGGAAGGCTCCCTTGCTTTATTGGGGTACCTCCACACTTTGTGCCCTTCCCACTCTCCATCAGGCCTGCACTCCCTACCCCATTCATTCCTCAGAAGTCAGGTGCTCTTGGTAGTGGCAGCTTACTTGATGAGAAACCACCCAGGAATTGGAAGGTGGGCAACAAAAGCAAGAAATTGTTCCAGTACTCTTTGGTCCCCTTGACTCAGGGCCACAGTAGTGAGGTTAATCCTGGCCCCCTGATATACCTCCGTAAAAAAATTGTTGTCCAGAGACTTTCATTTTTGATTTGTGTTTTTGGATCATTAGAGAAGTAATTTAGCTTGGGTAGACATCGCTGATCTAGGCCAAATTTTTCTGGACGACATTTTTAAAAAAGTTGGATGTGTTGCAGCAATGATGTAATATTTCAGGAACCATGAGACCTTTATACGTCATGTTGGTGTCAAAACACAGGTTTTGCGGCTCAAGTAGTCTTATAGAGACAGAAAATAACTCTTCAGAGCAACACTTCCGCCATTTTCTAAAATGGTGGCTATTATAGAGGGAGAAGAGACATATATAGAAATGAAACAAATAATAATGGTATTTAATCCTTGTATGTATACACCAAACAATGTTTATGATATGAATATGAAAAAAATAATGTTTATCACATTTTCATAGTTCACTTTATTTGTTTCAGTAATCGCTTGTGGTACATTTGCAGAATGTTGAACATTTGAGAAGAGCATATCAACAGGGAATTTCTTTATAGCACAGGTTTTGCAAGTACATGTATGTGTAAGATCTATGGGTAGAGGCTTTAAAAACTTTGTAGGTTTTAGCACCCCATTAATATCTTCCCAACCAAATTCACATGGATATTTCTCTACATATGCATGATCCAAAATATTTACACATCTTCTGATCAAGTAGAACTCTCTGTTAATGTATCCGCGCACAGAATATGACGTCGGTGGAAGGTCCTTAGTAGGACTGATCTCTTGAACTCACTGTACCAAAGATTGTCAAATGTGTGACAGTCAGAACTCGTTTCCCACACAAGGTATTTTTCTATGTCTTTAAAGACACATTCTTCCTTTGTTACAGTAAATCCTTTTAGAAACTTCACAGGTTCAGCAGTTAAAGCTCCAAGCTTTGTTCCAATTTTGCTCATAGTGTCATCACCCGTAAGACTATGTGCCTTGATAAGAACACTGGGCATCTCTAGGTCAAGTTTCTTGTATATAATTTGAGGCGGGATTAATTGCCTTTTAACGTCTGTTCCAAAACGTATTCATAACTCTGACAGTCTTTGACTTAGGAACATTGCAAAAATCTAAGTAGCATAATAATAGCATCTGTGTCATTTGACAGTACAATGACTTGATTGGAACCATTTCGTACAGCCCGCTCAACATGTGGCACAACACGAAGGTCAGCTTCCTCCAATTTACTGTTAAGTTATTGAACAATATGGCCCATAACTTTTGAATATATCCCTTTAGGCACCAACTCCTCATTGACAATCATTCCACTTGCAATAATTGGAAATTCAGTGTTCACTGAAGCAACAGCAATGTTTTGGCGAGTTAACATCTCCAAGTTCATCTTGTTCGATGTTGATGACCGCAATTTATCAAGTTGCACAGGCGTAGGTGTCGAATTTTTGATGCAGACAGGTTCAATTGTTCCACTTTTAGACATTCGTCTGATACTCTCACATTCTTTGACAGATAGTTTAAGATAACTGTCAAAGACTATGTGCAGTTCTTGCAAGGTGCACACTGACTTTGATATCTGTAGAACAGTCGGAACGACCTCTCTGAAGTTTTGTATGGATAAAATCTTGACCATTTGCAATTATGACATATAGTCCACAACAACAGTAGTTTTCAATGAGGACACCTTTTCGAATTGAAATTCTTCAGGTGAAAGGTTTTTTTCGAGCTCTTGTACGAGTTTGTGCTTCACTGGTTTGGTTGAAGCATCTCCATCAAATAATGCATTTGTTGGAAGAAGATTGTGCAACAGAATGTCCTTGATAAATTCACCCTTCTTTTGCTACATCCATCTCTCTATGTGCTTGCGAAAGTTGTTTTTTTTGTGACCTGTTTTATAGTGGCTGGTTGGACGAAACTTTAGCTTTAGTGATTATGTCAAACAGTTTTTCTATTTCAATACAAATCTCTCCTGCTTCAGTTCTGCATATAGGTTCGATCCATGTTTCAGGACCTCTAGTAGACTTGTCTTTATATTGTTATCCACATATTGTTTGGTCACGAAGTTGTGTAGTCGCACAGGCTCAGTCATTTCAAAGGGGTTTCCTTGCTGCTGCATGAAATGAAGAAGGCTGTCAACATGTTTATTAAAAGGTTCCCCTCTCTTTCCCACAAGTTCGTAGAGAGGAACAGTTTCCAGATGGTCCATTAATTTTGAATTTGTCATCTCCCTGAAAACATTGCAAAACGAAAGGACTTCATGGTAAACTAGCTGCCATTGAGCAACTTTCACATGTCTGACCAAGAATTCCCTTGGAGAGTTTCTGTGATATCTGGATCGTCTGTGCCAGTTTCATATCTGGAGCCACAGCATTCAACCTTCCCTCTCTGTATTTCACCTCAAATGTCTTTGGATGAATTTTCTGTAGTGGTATGGTTTTTCCACTTCTATTTTCCACTATCTCAGGTAGTTTATGTAGTCGAATTCGCAAAACACTGTAGCCAGTGACTTCACAGTATTCACATGCAGCTCCGATTCACCTTCCCGATCAACATGTACCAAGTTTTTCACTAGAGCTATGTTGTGTAAAACATTTCCCCAGTACTCGTAAAGTCCTGATTTTTCTTCACATTCTTTGACAAACTCTACAAACTTGGTTTTCAGATTTTCTTATTTTGAAGTGAGTGTATGTAACATTGCCTGGCTTTGCATTATGTCTTTTGAAGGAAGTGAACCCTGTGCCTTGTTCATTTCTGAGATAAGATATGCGAAATCTAGTTTGTCATTATTGTTCCAGAAAGCATTCCAACGCAATGATTCTATAGCCTCAGATATGATGAGCATACTTTGTAACGAACAAGCATAAAGAGTTCCTTTCAATACTGACTGGGCAGTTTTGCTTTCAAAGATTTCAGCCTCAATAGGTGCATCGTCTATGCCACATCCACTGAGATATCTTCCGGCACACCGCAGCGCAACTTTTGTCATGTGGAAAATGCCCAGTACTGGATAAAGATCATCTAATTCTACTGGATTGCTCATAAAAATGTCTACTACAACTTAATCGCAGAAAATTGGCAGGATAGGCTGGTCTTGAAGTTGAGCACGCACATTTTGGAATTATTTTAGAGCTGTGTATACTGTTGTGTAGTTTGTAACTGGAGATGGTATTACTGGTAAAAACCCAACCTTCTTCAGTGGGACGGTATTCTGGGAGATTAGAGCATGAATTGCAGCCCATGGAGTAATTGGCTTCTCTTCATCCTTCAGTCCCACGAATAATCAATATGATAAATTTAATGAAATCAGCTTTGTGGACCACAGCATCAGGTAGAAGAAGATTCATGTCCTCAGCCACTTTGAAACTTTCTGGTAGACTGGGATGTGTTGATGGCTTGTAGTGATTGTGCACACGTTGGCAAGGCAGTTGGGTCATAAGTTTGCAGCTTTGTTTGTTTATGCCTACAGCTGACACAGTTTGTTTTCCAGCAGCTACTTCATTGGTACAGTCTTGAAAAAGCACTGTGGCAGTATCATGTGTGCTGGATGTTCCAGACAAAGAAGAGCTGTCTTCAAAATCAAAATTATCAAGAGCAGCAATTGTAAATCCTTTCCTGGCAAAGTGACTTGGAAGTGGTGTGCTATCGGATTCACAAGATTTTACAGCATGAGCTGCTATACACCAATCCTATTCATTGAAGTGATTAGATCTCCACTTTTGCACTTGTCATAGATTGCATGGGCAGTCATGTGTAGCAAAGTTTTCTTTTTGCTGTGTTGTAATTCATAAAACATGATTTGGAAAAGACAGTACATTGGATTGGACAGACTGTGGATTGTCTACTACTTCTTCGCTTATATTTTCAAAGCCATCATCAATATTATCGGCTTCTGTTCCGAACTCAAGAACTTTATTTTGTAACAGTTTTGCTTTGCTGATATTAAACAATGATGTAAAAAATGTTAAGACAACATCAGGCATTCTTGTTGGCTCCCATGATTTGCGGAGCTCGGGGGCATCACAAAATTTGTCATTAAGTCCAAAATCTAAATCTTTCAGGACGTTTCTTAAAATGGTTCCTGCTGGTTTTACTGCATCCTTTGATCTTATTTTGGCAGCAAGATCTTCAGGAGTCAAATCAGCTGAAAACACCATAAATGGCTCATTCTTTTTGTGAGACTGACAAAAACGAACTCTGTCATTGTACATTCTCACCAGAAAAATCTTAATGTCATTATTATGGATTAACACAGTTCTCCTCACTCCTCCTAATCCAACCTTACTTTAGTGCCTTTTCCTTACTTTGTCTTCAGACAGGCGTCTGCATTATCCTGCCAAACGCACTACCTGATACCGCTCTAATCTTCCCGCACCCGGGGTAAATTCTTTTTACTTTCCTCCCATATCACTGAATTCCGCCCCAGACTTTTCGTGCCTTGACACCTCCCCTCCTCGCCCTCCTTTGCAGCCCTGTCTTCGCACTCCGCCTGCTTGGCCCGTTGCTTCTGCAACTCAGCCGGACACTGGACAGCCTCCTCCTGTCACCCCAGGGTGAGCCCTCGTCCTTATAGTCTTTTATTTTTATTTACTATATTCTGTTGCAGGTCCCACTAGCCTTGCTGCTTCTAGCTCTCCCCTTTATCCCCACAGTTCCTGTCATTTTCGAACGCCGTGGCGCACCCGCCCCAGCACCTTCTCCATATTCACCGCAGGCATACCACTACCCGGTAAGACTTACTTATGCCGCTCATGTCCACAGCCCTCCTGGCCTCTTTCCATTTTCGTTATCCTCATTCCCACCTTTCTTCCCCAGCGGTTTCCCTCCCCGACACATCCTCGATGCCAGCGTGGCGCCTCTTCAGCGCCATCTGTCCAGTTACTCTCGTTTCCCGCTTAACCCCTACCGGTTTGAAATTTTCACCGGTTCTCGGGTAAGCCTCATTTGTTGATTTCCTTTCCCTTCGTCACCTTGTTCCACGACCTCTGTGCCCTCACTTTTCCACCTTCCTCCTGTGCCTCCTCCCCACCTGGTTCCAGTACTCCTCTAGTAGTTTCACAGTTTAGGTTATAGTTTTTACCCGCCTTTTCTCCCCTTTCCCTCTCAGTTCAGGCCTTCTTAGTCCTCACAGGACCTTCTTTCCTTCGCTTCTTACCCTAATTGGTCTAATCTACGCCATGACTAGCACTGTTCACTTGCCACTTCACACTATGTTCCTTGTTTCCCGCTCTTTACCTCATGTTTTTTTAACACATGAGAGCGGCACAATCACATCAGTCACATTGTGTTTAACATGTTTTCCTGCATTTCCACCTAGAGCCCTGACTTATGGATAGCGGCACTTTCACGAGTGTCACCACACACTATACTGGTCACACTTAGTTTTTTTGCCCCTAGTAGTCACCTCGGGTGATCCCTTTCTATTTATATATCATGTTTACCACTGACTAGGTACCCTTTGTTTTTAACCTTTTTATTCCCCTCACCCTTCATTTATTTTATTATTTTTTGTATCCTCCCCAGCCCTGATGAGTCACGGGACCTTTCCCAGTGACGAAACACGTGTCGGCTGGTTTATTATATTCAACATAGTTGTTGTTGAAATAAAAAGATACCTTTTGGACCAATACTGATGTTGACCACTGCATTTATATAACGTATCAATACTGAATGTTATATTACGAATACCCTCACCGCGTGTGCCCAGGACTACGCTTACTTAAAAATTGTGGATCCTGCGATTCACACACTCCCCAGGGGTTATCGGGTTACTCCGCACCATCACAGGTCTATAGATAGTACACGCAATAGCCTGAGCGCCACTTTCCTGACTTAACTAAAAAAAAAACAGCCTAACCTCCATTCCACAGTTTCATCAATGTTGACCATAATTTCTCTGGAACCCCTAGCCAGCACTCAAGAGTGACTTTAAGACTTCATTTGTTTTGAATGTATGCACACATGCAGTTTGGGTGGGTATACAAATCCTCTGCAAATACATTCACCTCGCTGTTTAGATCAGCTACTCAGCTGAAAACTTTATCTTGGAATAAACTAGCTGCAGATAAAAACATGTTTGCCGTTTGAGACTTGTATACTCTGTACTTTGTTCTTTCGTCAATCCCTTTGGCCCTTGTTCCGGCTAAACCACAGATAACACATTGAAGATCCTCTGCTTTCTGATCAGTTGTTGGAGGTGGACGAGGGGTAGTCATCAATCTTCTAAGTGGATGGCCATTGGGTTTGGTTGTTGTCGCTTTCTCAGAAGACTCGGATTCTTGTTGTGATTCACTGGTTTCTGCTATTTCTTGACACATTTTTCCATTGTATACGACTTGTAGCACTTGTTGTTACAATGATAAAATATTTGATACTCTTCACCCATCAGTTTCAATCTTTTGTGAACTTTGTCTTGCCGTATTTCTGCAGCATCTCAAACTCTCTTCTGTCCAGCTGCAGTTGATGTTAGCTTTTCTTTTGGTGTAGTTTGGCATATGACACATTTTTCTTTGTTGTTGAAGGAGTCCTCAGAATTTGTAGTTAGCAACACTCTGTCAGGAGGTAAAGATCCTCTGCTACCACCTGCTTCGTGCACGTTCACGAATTTGAATCAACGGAAAACTTGAAACAAAAACAATATATATATATTTTTTTTTTTAACTGTATTTTATTGATTTTATGCAACAGCAAAACATACATTGCCTGTTGACAGTACTATACAGAATCTATTGTCTGCCATATAACAAGAGCATAAACAATCCAGTAAGACAGAAAATTCACGTCATTTCAATATGATGATATATAGAACCAAGACATTGAGCAGATTATCACGCAGTAAGATATTGATGCCCACTTGGGCGTCAGGGAAACAACAGATACATTCACTTAGTTCTCCTTCAATCTTCCATCTCAGATCCATCCTCCGTGGCCGGAACATCATTTTCTTGGAAAATGCCCAGCAACTAGGCCCATTGCATTATAGCCTTAGACAACCTCTCATCATTTACGTGATAGCTGCATGTGCTGTTCCTCTGCGACCACCCACTCCAATAGGTCTTTCAGCCAGTGTGTCAACAACAGGGCTTTCACCCCCATTCATCTGATGGCCACCCATCTCTTTGCCAGTAATAAGGCAAGCTGGGCTAATTTGTAGGGGATCTTGCATCCTCTAGGGTGCACCACCACTCCCAGGAGACAGGCAAGCGGTGTCAGTGGGACGTTAATCCCTGTGGCCGCTCCTATGCGGGGCTCTATGTGTGTCCAGTATGTTTGAACCTGGGCACACTCCCAGGCTAAATGTAAAAAAGTGGCTCCAACCACCCCACAAGGTGCACAAACAGCGCCTCTCACAGGGTCTATTCTGTTAAGGCCATACGAGGTGATGTACGTACTATGCAGGAAATAGAAGTGCAGGAGTTTAAACCTTTTGTTACAAGACACAGTACGAACAAGGTTTAATGTAGTTTACCAGTCCGAATCAGTGATGGATGCACCTAGGCCTCTCTCCCAGGCCCTCCGTGCAGGGTACTGCTGTGTTGCATATCACTCCTAAGGGCTCTTTAAAAATGGGTAATTAGATGGTGCCCCTCCCCCATCCGATGACACCATCAAAGGCCCCCGACAGTCGAGGAGCCGCCGGAAATTCCATCCGAAGATCCCTCACCAAGCTCTCTAGCTTGGCGTAGTGGAGAAAATGGGCTGGCCCTATTCCAAAAGAGCCCTGCGCATCCTGAAAGAATATAAAGGTGTCCCCTGGATAAAGGTCCCCCGCTTCTAGGCATCCCCCCTCCCGCCACTGTTCCATAGATATGGTGGAGTCAATTTTTCTAAAGAGTGCCAGGTCCCACAATTTCAATTCCCTACTGAAGGGAGCTCTGCAAATTATTTTCTAAACCACTTTTCCCCATATCCGCTCTATGTGAGTAATCGGGTACAAAATTAAGTGCTCTGATCTCACCCCATGCATCAGTAACTGGGGTAGGGTGTCCCCTCCAAACTCGATCCCCAGGAGCTGCTTCACCTAGTTGTCTGATTCCGTAAGCCAGCGGGCTGCATGCTGCAGGTGAGCCGCATAATAATATAATTGTACAGCCGGGACCGCTAGTTCTCCATCCTCCAGGTCCCTTTTTAGTGTTGCAAACGCCGATCTGCTGTGCTTACCCGTCCACAGGAGAGTCACCAACAGGCTGGCCAGCTGGCGGAAAAAATGATCCGTCAGCGGAAACAGGGAATTCCGTACAAGATATAGGCAGCGAGGGAAGAAGAACATTTTTGCTACTGCTGCCCAGCCCATTACAGATAGAGGGAGCCTGTTCCAAAATGTAATGGAGTTCTCTAGGCCGGTCATCACCTTGTTCACATGCTGGTGCTGGGCTTCTGTATGAGTGACCCAAATCCCCAAATATCGAAACCCTTTCAATTCCCACCGAAGTCCCACAGCTGGTAACTGGTGTGGTTGCCTCATTAGTGTTCCAATAGGAACACTAATGATTTGCAGATGTTACTTTGCTTCCTGACACCTTGCCAAAATCATCCATGTGTCTCAGCTGTGGGGTAGAATCCCCAGGCGAGTGCACGTACACCAACGTATCGTCCCCATATCGTGAGACTACATGGTTGTTATTCCCCACCTGGATCCCCCAGGTGCCATCTCCACACACAGTAGCAATGCAAGGGGCTCGATCACCAAGGCAAACAATAGGGGCGAGAGGGGACAGCCCTGACACGTACCCCTCCCCACTGGCCAGGGTTCTGAGAGTTCACCTCCCACTTTAATGCGTAGCGAGGGTTCAGTGTACACTAGCTGAATCCAGGCACAGCAGTTAGGTCCGAACCCCATGCCCTTCAGTACTTCCATCAAAAAAGCCCATTCCACTGTGTCAAATGCTTTTTCAAGATCCAGGGAGATCAGGGCCTTCCCCCGCCCGCCCCATCCATGGTATCATTCAGCACATGTGTCAGCCTGCAAAGGTACGCGTAGTTCAGCGTGCCTGCATAAAGCCACATTGGTCCTCATGGAGCAGGTCCCGGACCACCCCGCTTAATCGCACTGCCAGCATTTTGCACAAAACATTAAGTTCGATGTTGAGCATAGTTAGGGGTCTGTACGGGGAAGGATCCACTGGGTCCCCTCCAGGATTCAGCATCAGACACACCACCCCTTTTCTCATAGTTGATGGTAATAAGCATTTTTCCCTTGCCTCCAAATAAACCTTCAGCAGTTTTTCCTTAACCCCTTTAGCGCGGTGTTAATTTTCCCGCTGTGCGGGAGAATTAACGAGTGGGCGGGATTCGGACGGCCCCCAGCCGTCATTAGCACACGCCCACCATGACTCGTGACGGCCGGGGGCCGTCGTGAGCACCGAAGGGGTTAAGGGCCGGGGATTAGGCATGATAGAATTCCGCTGGGGCCCTGGACTTGTGTAACGCCTTAATGGCAGCACCTACCTCCTCCACAGAGACTTCCTCCTCTAACTCTAACATGGCTTCCCTCTGTAGCTTGGAAAGCCCCACCCTGGCCAGGAACCATTCCATCCTACCCTCAAGATCCAGTGGGCCATCTTTGTAGACTAACTTAAAGTGGTTCAGTGGGGTTATCAGGATATCCTGCCGTCGGGATTTTAAGTGACCTTGTGCATTCCATATGGGCATAATGGGGGGTATCTCAGTTTCTTGCCTAAGAATCCAAGCCAGGAGTTTACCTGATTTGTCATCCTTCCTGTGTAGTAACTGCCAGTAGTTCTTTAGGCCTGTTTTGTCCAATGTGTCCCAGAGGGAGCAAACCTCCCTGTGTGCCGCCAACACCACTGCACACACACCAGCTGTGTATAGCTCCTGTTTCTGAAGGTTTGCTAAACGGTCTTCTTGGGTCTTCAAATCTGCTATAAGCCTTCTGCGCACTTCACAGATAATACTAATACATTCCCCCGCACTACCGCTATAAGAGCCTCCCACTCAACCATGTCCATGGTCCCCCAGTTCATGGTGGTATAAGTTTCTATACAGTCGGCAAGTCCTCCCTGTATGTGGCTTCTGCTAGTAAGTCAGAGGGCATACACCATGTTCGGCATCCATCCAGTCTTCGAGCCCAGTTCAGTGTCCTTAAGGTTGGAGCTTGATTGGACAGGAACCTGACCATGTGTGTCACTGTGTCGATCTGGCAGTGATCCACCAAAAAGCAGTCCAACCGGTGGTAAGTGTTGTAGGTTCAAGAGTGGCATGTATACTCTTGACCATCTGAATGCAAGAGACGCCACCCGTCCAAGAGATCCAAGTACTGCATCGCCCTCCCCATAGCCCCTGTCATCAGAGGTTTGGTACCATCCCAGAGCAGATGGCAATCCCCCTCTCCATCCAAAACACAATTAAAGTCACCCATTCATATAATGGGAGACCCCACACTATCTGACAATACACCTCCAGCAATCCCTCAAAGAAGAGCCTGTCATCTATGTTGGGGGCATATAAATTTAACAATGTATTCTCTTTCCCATCAAGGGTACCTTGAATCAGCACATATCTTCCCTCCACATCCGCCTCACTATAAGTGAGCCTAAAGGGGACCCCAGGGGCCACCCAGATGACCACTCCCCTGGCATAAGAGGAGTAAGAAGAAGAAAACACTTGACCCCTCCATTTTTTTGTAGTTTCTGTGCCTCCACAGTCCCAAGGAGCGTCTCTTGTAGACAGGCAATATGAATCTTATGGCGTCTGAGGAAGGAACGAACCCTGTAGCGTTTGGCATAATCTCAAAGCCCTCTGACATTCCACGTAACAATTTTAATTCACTCATCCACATTCACTGCAGGTTTTTGCTCCTAAACCCCCCCGTTCCCTACCACCCAGGATAACCAATGTAAGGGCCGCCAGGCCAGCAGCACTCTGCACTTTTGTGAAACGCATACCATAACAGCAATAAACTTTAGACCCCCAACTGAGGGATCTATAAAACCTCCCCTCTCCCTGGACATACAGCATATCAACATCACTTCACACTGCAAATTCAAATGTATTCTCGCTGTAAGGCCTACAACCTAACCTGAACCCCCCCCCCCAACTGTTACCTACAACAAATGTGGAGAGGCAATCCAGCAATTTACATCCCACCCTCAGTGAGTTGTGCGTACAGAAATAACATCCCTCACATGATACTTGAACAAGTTGCGCACCCTTAGTGGTGTAGGCGCAGGTCAATTATCCTCACTGACTCACTCCCCCGTACTCCATCAGCAGCATATATTAGAGCAAGTGGAAGGAGTTCCCCCCTGTAAAGGAACAAACAGTGGGTTAGGCGATCTGTACATAAGGTGCTTTATCTTTATGACTTTTCGCCTCCGTCCTCAGAGGCAGTTCACAGCGTGTCTTCCTCCTGTCGCATTGCATACTCAACCACCTCGGGTTGCTGCTCCGGAAGGGCCAGAGCTATGGTGCCATCCTCCTGGATCTCCAACCTAGCAGGATCAGCCCTCTCTGGGGATTGATGAGAGTCAGTATCCTCTCTCCAGCCGGAGCCCTTCAGTGGTGTCCTCCTCCATGTCTCCAGGAGCCATTGCGTTCTCTGGGTACTTTGTCTTACATTTCTGACCAGCGCCAGACATCAACATCATCAAGTGAATCAAAGAAATGCGATTTTCCCCCGAAAATACTCTCAAGCAAGCCGGATATAGCAACATGTAGCAGAGGCCCATTGCGCGTAGTTTAGCTTTAACTTCCAGGAAAAATGTCTTTCAGGTGCCCCTGTGCCTTGTTTGTATAGCCTGGATAGATGGAAATCTTGTGTATCTCATATTAGTAATATATTAGCCGGCTTCTTTCAAGAGAAGGTGGTTAATATTTATACTAAATTTGCGGCAAAAACACTGGCCACCCTCAGGTCGAGCATGTACCTGACGATAGAGAAACAAAAAATTGTCTCTCCATCTTTACGAACCCTTCGGAGGACCAATTAAAAGACCTAATCTTGTCAATAAATCAGGTTCCCCATATGATCCGTGCCCGCCTAACATAATGCATCTGATACCTACCCAATTGGCACCAATTCTGGGGCAAATCATTAATGAAATGTTTGCAAGTGGAATATTTCCCACTCAGTGGAAACGCACCTCAATCCTTCCACTCTTAAAAAAAGATAACCTGGATAGCTCGGAACCTTGCAACTATCGTCCTATAGCAAGACTTCCTTTTGCTGCCAAATGCATAGAGAAAATAATGAATAAACAAATCACAGAGCACATTGAAACAAATTCATCTCTAGACGAAACACAACACGGTTTTAGGAAAAATTACAGCACTGAATCTGCCCTAATTATTGCTACGGAAGACATTCGGAATATTCTTGATGGAGGGGGATCGGCGGCTCTGGTGCTGCTTGACCTCTCGGCGGCCTTTGATACGGTCAGCCATGAGATTCTGGCTGACCGGCTTCGTTCCGCAGGAATCAAAGACATAGCGTTGGATCTCCTAAAATCTTTCCTAACCAATAGACAGCAAAATGTGGCATTGGGGATGGCTACCTCCAAGCAGTTTTCCCTACCATGCGGAGTTCCTCAGGGCTCAGCCCTGAGCCCCACACTTTTTAATCTTTATGTAACACCACTAGCATCTATTATAAAAAAGGCTGGGTTCTCCCTAGCATCATATGCGGACGATACCCAAATAGTGGTGTCCCTAACAAATGGAGAAAAGAACCCGGGTGAGGCATTTAGCGCCTGTATGAAGAACGTGAGCAATTGGATGGACGAAAATTGCCTGAAGCTATATGCATCAAAAACCGAGGTCATTATCTTCGGCAATAAACCCTCCCTCTGGACGCCAGATTGGTGGCCACCAGAATTGGATGCATTACCTACTCCCTCTAGCAATGGAAAGGATCTTGGTATCACCATAGACAAAAATCTTAAATTTAAAGCACAAATTAGCAAAATTACCGCTGCCTCCTTCTGTTCTATAAGGCTTATCAATAAAATAAAAAAATATATACCAGCTGAACTGCTGAAAACAGTTACCCTGGCAATGGTCATGACACGAATTGACTACTGCAACAGCATTTATCTTACCCTCAATTCAGGATTGATGAATATGCTCCAGATCATACAAAATGCGGCAGCTCGTCTCATTTTTAAAATTCCCAAAACTGTATCGGCGAGAGAAGCTTTAAAACAACTCCACTGGCTACCAGTTAGACAGAGATGTAAGTTTAAAGCCCTCTGCCTGGCTTTTAAATCACTGCACGGTTTGGGACCAGCACAGTTTAGGAACAGACTGAAGTGGTACGTTCCAAACAGGACCTTACGGTCAGGTCTGGCCAAGAATATGGTAGTCACCCCTTTTAAGAAAGCCAACTGGGGAGGTAAGAGCGTTTTCAGATTAACAGCACAGCTTTGGAATGACTTACCTATCACTTTAAAATCAGCCCCTTCCCTGCTGAGCTTCAGAAAAAGCCTAAAAACCTGGGGGCATATTAGCAAGAACAGGCGAAAATTATCGCTAACCGCGCTTAGCGCGTATTTATTTAACGCCGCCTATCGCTGGATATTATCGCGGAGATAACATGCTATTAGCAAGGTTTATATCCAATGCGATAAAATATCCAGCGATACCGGCGAAATGCGTGAATATCGCTGGAAATCCAGCGATATTCACGCATTAACGCCATGGTGGACTTAGGCTGACAATCCACCTCCTATTCTACAAACAGGTAAGTCATGTTTTTAGCAGGTGTTAAATTCTAGCGATATTCGCGCTTAGCGCGAATTTTTTTATCGCTTCGCCTGCGTTGCTAATAGGGGGAAGTTGTGTTAGCGACTGTTTTCAGTCGCTTTTAGTTGGGAACGCCTACCTTGCATGTCATTAGCGATAATTATCGCTGGCATGCAAGGCGATGGGAAAACGGGCCGCTATCGCCAGCTGATAGGGCGATAAAAAAATCGCCGCTTTAGCGGCAAAAAGTGCCGCTAAAGCGGCGATAACGCCCTTGCTAATATGCCCCCTGGCTATTTACACAAACTGCATAAAATAGGAAAATATTTCCTTCATGCTCTGTTTCCTGTACTGGTTATCCCTTCTGTCTTATTTGGTCTTTGTTCTGATAGCGCCAAGACGCCTTTGGGCAATAGCTGCGCTTTATAAATTTTATTTACATTACATTACATATTGGCAGTGTCAGTGTCTCTGGCCACCCTAAGGATGCTGTCCTGATCTTAGTTGTTCAAAATACGAGCAATAATAGCTTGCGGGGGCCTAAGGTCATGGCAGAGCCACCAGTGCGCGGTGTGCCCTCTCTATAATGAACATCGGGGACAGTCCATTGGGCTTCAAAGTGCCCCTGATCCAGGCCTCGACAAGTTGCTCAGGTTGCGCGCGCTCCGGGAATCTCAAAAGACACACATTGTTGCGGCAGGAATGACCTTTCACTTCCTCCACCCTTGCCTCCAGGGCCCCGGGACGTGACCGCAGCGACCTGCTACTTCAATGTGGCCACCTCGTTCTGCAACTCATCAATGGAGCCCTCTGCCAGCTGGACCTTATCAGAGACCTTCTGGAGGTCGGTGCGCAGGAGATTGACATCGAGGGCTACGGTTTAAATTTTATTTTCTAGGGCCAGCAGAGAGCCCTGAATAGCTCCCAATAGATCAGCCCTCATGGGTTCCCCCGCTGATTGTTGAACGTCCTCACCCCCGTCAGGCACTGCGGTGTACAGCGCTGTGAGGCGGAAGCCTGGGTCCTGTAATGTTCCATAGTATTGCCCTGAGGGGCCCCCACTTATCTGTTCCTTCCCATGGGTGCCACAGCTGTAGGATCTTAGTGTTCACCTAGATCGTGGCGGGCAGCAGGGTAGACTCCTCCACACTTGTACAAGTAAGCCCTGCTGCCTGTCCTTTTATTGTTTTAAAAATCACCTGATTTTAGATGCCTGAGTCCCGTTCCGCCACGACTGTGTGCAGTATGAGCGGAGGGCGCAGAGAAGTCCACTCAGGCTCACCGTAGCTTCCGGAACCACTCGGCTGGTTCCGGTGGTGAGCGGTCTAGCTCTCTCCCGCCACCACATATTTAAGCACGCTGAAACTGACGCGCAGCGGACTCAAGTAAGCCCTGCTGCCTGTCCTTTTATTGTTTTAAAAATCACCTGATTTTAGATGTGCACTGGATTTTAGATGGTTGCTTTGTTTTGCATTCATGCCGGGGTGATCGTACTATTGCGTACATTTTCTTGCTACTTGCTAGCACGTTAGCCATGTTTATGCCAGCTCTATGCTTATTGCTACCGTGAGCAGTTAGGCATCTTACCTCGCCTCTGCCTGCTGTCTCTGCCTGAGTGGCTCCCAACCCGTTCCGCCGCGGCTGTGTGCCATTTGAGCGGAGGGCACAGAGAAGTCCACTCAGGCTCACCGTAGCTTTCGGAACCACTCGGCTGGTTCCGGTGGTGAGCGGTCTAGCTCTCTCCTGCCACCACATATTTAAGCACGCTGAAACGGACGCGCGCCACGCCAAAGGCAATCCCGTTTTCGCCCGTCCGCGCCTGGACTGGGCCCAGGGCCAGAAACCTTGGTCTAACTATGTCAGAACCTGTAACATATACAGGTAGGAAACTGCTTGAACTGGCCCGTAAGAGCTCTGGACCCGACTGCTGCCGCCTTATTGTGGGTAATGGTCTTCTGCAAGAGGGGCAGAGCTGTGTGTGTGGTTTTTCTCTCCCGGCACAACAGACGGTTAGGACATGTCAGGCTCCAGGGATGAGGCCCATAGTAAAGGGCCTAGAAATTTCAACTGAGGTGGAGGTTTATTGCGTCTTATTAATGTTAGATCTCTAGCCAAACATAAATATGAAATAGCAGACCTTCTATCCCGCTATAACTTGCATATCGTATTCCTCACTGAAACCTGGACCGACACAGCATCGGACCTGGATTTCGTAACAGCAGTACCCTTAGGATTCTTATCCGCCAGGCTGGATAGATCCATCGAGAGGTGGTGGGCTAGTGGTAATCTATCGTGAGCGGTTTAGAGCCACTTTTTCCTCAGCCCCCACTGCGAAGCACTCTAATTTGCCCTGGAATTGAATCCAAAAAAGACCTTTAGAGGCATTCTTTTATACCGCCCCCCTTGCACTAGAAGCTCTTTTGTCAACAATCTAGATTCCCTGCTTGAACCTTCTCTCACCACAAACGATTTTTCCATTCTGGGTGATTTTAATGTGTATCTGGAGGATCTAACCGATAAAGATATGGTCATTCGTCTAGATACTTTGGAAATGGTAAGGCTTTTGTTATATTCCATATAGGTACCCTATATAGGTGCAGGTAACATCGCAACCTTTCACCTACATCCTTCCCTACATTACATACATAACGGTTCTTAGGCACTGACCTTTTACCTAGATATGACACTGCACTTAGAACGCTGGTTTTTCCCTGGTTCGATTCTCATACATTATGCATGAGGCTTCTTGGAAGCACAGCAGGACTAACAGTAGGATTACCATCTCCTGTATAATATCTCTGTATAAAGTTCAGGCCCAACGTCATCCTTTAGGCTGACACAGTAACACAGCAAGGTAGGACCCCTGGGGAGATATATGGGTATATATATACAACACATCTTGCTTAGGAAGATAGAGGAGACCGTGACTTCCCGGCTGACACACTGACCAGAGATGCTGAGGTTCCTGCATGCAGATGCTCCAGCTAGCAGTGGTCTAACATCCCTCGCGGGGTGTCCAACTCGAGACCAGGACGGGGTCCCACATTCTCTAAACTCTCAGGTAATGGGGTGGACTAGATCCTAGAGGGATTCTTGGCATAACACCTACACAGATGCTAGGTACATTTAGGTACATCTAGTTAGGGAGACATCGTAGGAGTACGCACCTTTTATCATGTGTTTTATGTACTTGTATATATTCATGATTTCTGCAAGATGGTAGAACTATTCCATCCCTTTACTTTCGTAGTATTGCTAATCATATATCTCTGCTACTGTCTAATGGTTGTTGCAGCTCATCTATTCTACACTAGAATAACAACTGTTCAATAAATACTTATTGAAACGCCCCGACTGTTTATTCTGTGTATCTCTCTGAGACAAACTAAGTGAGCACGAGTGACTGAGCGAAAGGTAGTATATTGTTTCCACGATCCTGGGGGATCAGGGTTGTCATGTTCTGAGGTTGCCAGAAACTATTCTCCCCCCGATAAGAGGAGACTCTAGTGGCAGTGTGAGCTAGCTAATACATACAGGCTAACGTATCCGGTGGGGGTGCTCGGAATCCGTCCGCCACCAATCCCACAGTTTATGTTATCCGAACACGCGGATCCTGTATAGGTAATATAGGAACTACACGACATGGCGCCCAATGTTGGTTGGGTACTTATTTAACAGTAGAATCTGAGTAGTTCAGTTGTGCTATTCTCAGAGACCCCTACTCACAAAACACCAGAGACGTCTGGAGTGGGTGGGCACAAAGTCCGCCACAGCTGAGTAGGCTAAAAAATCCTATTTATTGGCTGTTGGTTAATCAAGCTTGAAGAACACAGTGTTCCTAAGATTGTGCATAAACACCTTATCTTGGTTCCCTTTAAAAGTTATTTAGTGTACTAAAAACAATGACTAACCAGGTCTTAGATCCACTTCAACAAAATCTGCCCCTCACAGACGAGGATGATGCAGACGCAATACAAATTGCACCAAACTTTAGAAATACAGTCACCCTGAAACTACTAGCGCATGGTTTATCAGCTAGGGGTGGCATAGTCGTTTTCGTGATTGAGGCACACGAATCAAACAAAACAGAGGTATTTTATTTGTGGGTTACATTCCCAGCAGCAAATGCAAGAACAAAAACATTTCACTCCTACACGGAAGGAGATGCACCAGCGGAATATTATCCGTTCGAGGATATAGAGGTTCCGCTCACGTACCAGGAACATTTATACTGATTTAAAGGCGCCCTACCCCACATAAGAAGAAGAGTAAGACTCGGCCCGCTTGGGAGAGAAGGGGCAACATGGCCAATATTAGCGGCCTACACACCACATTCTGACATTGAAACAATGCCACCACAAGACTTACTCATACAACATAAAGATTTAATTAAAATCTACAGAAACTTGACGCAATTCATCATGAGGACACTTACAGTCCAACCAGCAATAGTTGCAACAAATGGAACTCAAATTCAGGGTACAGCAACTAAAATTACACCACAAACATTGCACGCGGTAATGGGTAAAATGCCCACAAAACGTGAACAAATACCATTCTGGGTACCTCCGAAAATAACGCAGCTAGAGGCAGTATTCCCGAATACTACCCCGTATGAAAAACACAGAATGCTAACAATCTGCTTGCCCATGGGGCTAACACCACAATTAGAGGATTGTACCACTTGGGGTACAGTCTTTGCTGCCATTTATACCAGAACTCATGGTATCCCGTCATTAGCAGTAGTACCTGATGTATTGAGACAGATACAAAACGAGTACGGAGCAGAGCCTACCCTAAACTTAGGGATGAAGTTACTAGGTAACTATGCCCAGGTATCAGCCATAATACTAGCTAACATTAAGGGGGAAGCAGCTTCAGTGGCCATCCGCCAACGCCTAAGGGAGTTCAGTCCTTTAGAACAGGAACACGAACTACCAAAAATAATTGAAACTGCGTATGCAGAATTAGGCAGAGACAGTTTGGGTGGGAAAGCTTTAAAACCACAACTGGTGGGCAGTCCTGAAAAGGACACTTCTAAGCAGACACCTGCTTCCACTAAGAAGAAGTGGGACAATAAAAAACAACAAAACGTTAAAGGAAATAGATCTCAATCCCGAAGTAGATCTCCTCCACAGGAGCCCTCCGAAAAGAGGTACAACCTTAGGAACAGGGATAATATTAGGAAACCTGACAGATATCAGGATACTGATGCACGTTCCTCTCATTCCTTTCAGGGTTCATCGAAAAACTCTGAGAGAGAAGGACGGGCAGAAAGGCAAGAAGAGCGTACAAAGTCCAGAGACAAGCAGCACGCTCAAGATCACACTTCTAAAAAAGAAGAGAAACCAAAGCAAAAGCCACAGTTCAAAAAGAAGAAAGTTGCAGGTCTAAAGATCAGACATGCCCAGAATTCTGAGGACTCGACTACTGAACGGGGAATGGGCTCTGACGATGCTAGACAGTGCGGCAGAAATAACAATAGCTCGCCAAAACCTGATGGAATTTCTGGTGACAGCGGACTTGAATGATTATATCACGGTAGAAACACCCGATACCAGGGTAAGCGTCCCACATAAAGTATATGAAATAACGCTCCAAATGGAGGGGGACAAATGTAGAACAGTGAGAGGTCTCTTTTGGGACAACCTGACGTTTGGCTATGATATTTTATTAGCTGAAGAAGATTGGCCGCCAGCATTTGTAATGGATTGCCCTAAAGGAGAAACGGTAATTCTTCCGGCCTTCTCAGACAATATATTCCCAGGCACTTGCAACACACATATGCGCAGGAGTGGGCGATAGCCCAGGCTCCGGCATTATACCAAAACCATGTTGGATGGGATGAGGATTCAACCCACCACATAATTCCTATAAAAAATACTCCAATTGCACAGAGGCAGTATCCAATAAAGCAAGAAGCTAAAAAACAGGTCAGGGAGATCTTAGATCAACTTGAATACCAAGGGGTGATTGAAACTTGCACCTCACCAATGAACAATCCTTTGTTTCCTGTCATGAAACTTGACAATTCATATCGTCTAGTTTTAGATTACAGACATTTAAACACTTGCACTAAGACATTTGCAGTCCAAAATGCATATAGTGCCGCATTAATGAATAACATTGTGCGGAAAAAATATAAAACAACACTTGATATCTCAAATGGATTTTTCTGCCAGAAGATAGCGCCTGAAAGCAGGCATCTAACAGCCTTCTCAGCACTAGCCACCCAGCGTCAATTTTGTCAACTCCCCCAGGGGTATAAAAACAGCAAGGGGTTGTTTTCGGCCAGAGTAACTGAGTTACTTCAAAATTTGGACGAAGAGGCATTGTCCTATGTGGATGATATTTATCTGATAGCCGATGACCTAGAGGAACACTTGAACAGAGTGAATACCATAATTTTGGGATTTGCATCTGAGGGCTACAAATTGAACTTTAAAAAATCAAAAATGGCCCATCTCAGTGTCCTGTTTTTAGGATATGAGCTTTCAAGTGAAGGGAAAAGCCTGGCAGCCAATTTTTTTTGAAAAATGCGCGCTGCTCCAACCTCCAAAATCATTGAAAAATTTACAGTCAATTCTGGGATTCCTAAATTTTGGTAGAACATACATTTTAGATTACGCAGAAAGAGTAAAACCTTTCTACAATTTTTAATAAAACCTGATTTTTCAGTAAAACAATGGACACACGAACATACAGATACACTTCGTTCCTTACAGGCTGACATGATAGCTTCCAAACACTTACAGACACGCGTAAACGTACGTAACCTGGTGATCCGTATTGTTGCGGGTCAATCTGGGTACACATATCTAACATATAATGAAGGTGAAACAGTACCAATTGCATACAAATCACATTTGTACACAAATGCTGAGATGCGCTTCGCATCTAGAGAAAAAATTCTAACAGCAGTCCAGACTGCTGTAGTGAGAGAAAGAGCACTGGCTCAGGGGACACGAATAATAGCAGT
Source organism: Calotriton arnoldi (assembly GCA_963921515.1). NCBI lineage: Eukaryota > Metazoa > Chordata > Amphibia > Caudata > Salamandridae > Calotriton > Calotriton arnoldi. Next base: position 215,301 of record CAWUFW010018168.1, read on the forward strand.
AACTCCGGTTCCAGCCTTAGAGGCTGCGACAAAGGCGAGCGTTCCTAATGCTAAGGCTTTACATCCGAGATGGATACAATGGGCTAATTCTCTTACTGCAACAGATGTAGAATACAGGTACGACCTAAATTTAAAGACACAAGCATTCCTGCAATACGAACAAGAATATCCTTTTCCAAACGAAATAATGCCTCTAGATCAGTATGAATATATCATTTACACTGACGGATCTGCTCAACCGGCCATAAGGAGTAAGCAACAATATAGCGCAGCATGTGCAATCGTTAAAGGTCGCATGCGGGATGGAAAGTTCCACCCGAGTTGCACAAAGACGCAATCTCTAGGAGACTGCACGGCACAGTTGGCAGAGTTAAAAGCGCTAATACTGACACTAGTGAATACGGATCGAGAATTTCCCACACTAATTGTGTGCGATTCCTTTTACAGTGTGCAGTCATATAATGAATATTTGCAGTACTGGGTTCAAAACGGGTTCAAAGGTGCAAAAGGTGGCACAATTAAGCATAAAATGCTACGGGAACAGGTAGTGGAGTTGAAAACCGAACTACCGAGGGCTCACATGATACATACACTGAGTCATCAGCGTGATGACGTTCACGTTGAAGGGAATTCATTGGCTATGGGAACAGGTAGTGGAGTTTAAAACCGAACTACCGAGGGCTCACATGATACATACACTGAGTCATCAGCGTGATGGCGTTCACGTTGAAGGGAATTCATTGGCTGATGAAGCCGCAACGGGGGCTGTACGCACGGCTTCCGTAGCTGCAATTACTCATTCTAAAACGAGAATAGACGGTGAAATTATGGTAGCTATTAATGCAACCCGCAAAAACTGTGGAACAGTACCAAAAAGGTTTCCACTTAAGTACTCCTACAAGTTAGATGCCAATAACATTCCATTTGCTCAAATTCCTAGAGTGGGGGATGGAGTAATTCCAAACATGGAACATAGGTTATGTTTCATTCTAGCAGCACACGAAGGAATAGGTTCTGCCCATGCAGGAGTTACGGCGACTGTTTCTTTATTGAAACAACGCTATTGGTGGCCTGGATTAACAAAGCAGACTAAAGACTAAGGGGCCGATTCCGATTCGGGCAGGAAATCTCTCCGACCGAGCCGGACCCGGAGAGATTTCCGACCGAATCGGACCCTAGCAGTCCGACCGAACGAGTACGATGCGTTCGCATGCAATCGGACTCGATTCGGTCGGACTCCCATTGAAGTCAATGGGAGCCGGTCATACAACGCGTACGCGGGCTCCCATTGACTCAATGGTGCGAGGCGAACAAGGGCGCCCCCTATAGCGGGTACGCGTCAAAGCGAGTCGTGCCGTACACGCACAGGTAGGGGGGAGTCCCCCATGTGTGCGACTCGCGCGGCTAGTCGTACAGGGGGGTCCAACACGGACCCCCAAAGTGCGGCTCCGACTGCTCTCTCGAGCCGGACGGCGCGAGTCGGTCGGACTGCTTGCGGCACGCATCGTACTTACCCGGCCGGGGAACGTCTCCATTGCGCGGTGCGAGTTGTGTCCATGCGAGTCGGTCGGAGCGGTTGGGTCCCGCAAACGAGTCGGTCGGCGATTTCGCGTACGTTCGCATCGTACTCGCTCGCCCGGACGCACGTCCTACTCGGTCGGAAACAGGGCGTCCGAATCGGATCCGGTAAAGCCGAATCCGATTCGGAGCCCTACCGGCCAAGATCGGAATTGACCCCTATGTCTTGAAATGCGACATCTGCCAGCAGATGAAAGGTTCCACCATAACACATCCAGCGCAGACACCGCTGTTAATATCTGACAAACCACTAGCGTGTGTTTACTTGGACCACTGCGGTCCCATACAAAGAGACGGGGCTTACAAGTATATCATGGTTGCAGTGGATTCCTGCTCGAGATTCCTATGGGTGTGGCCCCAGCGCTCGGCTGACGCTCGAACTGTTATAAAAGATTTGCGAGTCTTTATAGGGACATACGCATTTGGCACATTACATTCTGACCAGGGCCCTGCATTTAGCTCTAGGGCTTACAAGGAGGCCATGTAAGGATTGGGTGTAGCATTGTGGTACTCATCTCCGTACCACCCCGAGGGAAATTCGGTAGTGGAGAGAAAACACCGAGACTTAAAGCAATCATAAACAGCTAGAGTAGTAGGCACGGGTGAAAGTTGGGTAAAACATCTGTATGGAGTTCAGCGTGCACTTAACAACATGCCAAGAAGTTCTCTAGGGGGTGTCACTCCATATGAGGTTCTATTTGGGACAAGAATGTGGGTACCTGATTTTGATTGTGAAGACACAGTGGCGGATGAAAAACCTTTTGACATCCATGATCGTTTGGCTGTTTTACAGGATCTAAATGAATCCAGGACACAACAAAGTAATGTCCACCTGAAGCAGACCGCCACTGGGGAAGTCAAATCAGTCACGGCAAGACCTGTCTGGATCCCAAAAGTCGGGGATCTGGTCAGAGAGAAAATAGCGGACAAGAAAGAATTTGGGCCATCATACCGAAAGCCTGTACCGGTCCTAGCAATTGAAGGAACAAGAACTGTACTTCTGCCGCCTCTTGCCGGAAAAAAGGAGAAAAGATTTGTCTCAATTGACCTAATCAAACCTCACTATGTGGCCGATACTAAGCAGTAGGCCACGTGGACTCCAAAGTAGCAGACGCCCTCCTCTTGCTACAATTCAAGAAGTTCAAACAGACAGACTCATCACGTTCGAAGAGCCTCCAACACGGAATGAAGGACTAAGCAACAATGCTATGGATCTCGTTCCCCTTGAACCTGAAGCTCAACTTCAAAATCAAACTCAAAATCAAAAACAACTCGCTATTCGACCAAATACTGATGTCTACGTCAACATGCCTCAAAGAGAGCAAACCACGATTTCTACAAATCCTGATGCAATACCAACAATTGATCGAACTGCTTCTGGCTACTTCATAAACTTTGATACTTTTTCTTTGGATCCAAGCGAACCGGAAACGACGCCAGCCAAAAAATCACGCAAGCAGCAAGTTACAGACTATATGCACTTTCTTAAAAAGACTTACCTGGTGTCACCCTGGGTAGAACTATGGAAAATCACTGGGATACTTTTTTTTCTTTTCTGGGTAGGCTTGGTAATAGTTTTTAGAATGCTTATTAATGGGAAATACATTCGACAAAGCTCTGCAACCCAAAAGGTGAACTTACTTTTAAAACCACACCAATCATCTCATCGAGAACAAAGAGACTTGTCATCAGTGAACATTACAGCAGTTCCTATACCTGATGGTATAGTGTGGGACAAGGTTGATTTCGATATATTTGGTCCGACTGAAATTTTAAGAATTCCTCATTTATTTAAAATATCGTTAAGTGATATCATTACCTCAAGGACATTTTCCGATGATTGGGATTTTGAAACTGTTTAGAACATGTTATCTGATTTGGAAAAATCTGCTGCGTTTTCTAATAGTGAAACATTGGAAAGCACATCAGATTTCGAGAATATGTATTGTTATCAACATTATGGTCATCATTTTCTGCATAAATCTGCAAATCCTAGAAATGTGTTTACATACCACTAGTGGGAACATTGTCCAACACCACCGAAAGGTAGTTCAAAAACATTTACACAGAAATTTCCATATTTTTCAGGATTTAATATGTCTGACCCAGCCTCATACTATTATAAGGTTGCACCAACATCAGCACAGAAAAATATGTTGACAAACACCAAACAGATTTACTCTGCTTCCTTTATTGCCCAGTTGTCCGAACAAGGTTTTGACTTGTGGAAAGACACCATAGACTTAAAATCAGTCTGCGGTACTAGAGAATGGCAAGTTCAGGGAACAGAAGCTTTCTTTAGAGCATGCCTCATCCCTCAACAAATCATGTTTTTGAACGCGACAGTGCAACAGACGTCTTGCCTTGGACTAGATAAGAGCAAAGACTTGAACACGCCTCGGTTGCCGACTCCATCACACACTGAGGGCAACAAAACATCACAGGAAGAAATTACAGTAGATGACATTATACAATACAACAGACCAGGCCCCGATTGGAAAAAATGGTTGATTTGGCCCACAGACACTAATAATTGTCAGGCAAGATTAATGGGTAAAACCGAAGGGTTTAGTATCCATAGTCCAGATCCACGTTATGTACAAAGACAACATCCAAGGGTAGTGACATCCTACAGTGTTGGGAAGTTGTGCCTTGATTGGCTAAAAACCTCAACACTCACACAGGTGAAACAACACTTATCCTTACTATCACAGGATGTGGATCTTAGGAATTTTCTAATGGGTCCCAGGAAGCCACGTCAGAAACGTTTCTATTATGCTGTCTATAATGAAATTTGGAAAATATCCCAACAAGAGGCCACAGAGAGGTAACGGAAAATAGACCGTAAAAATCTAGAAAAATCTCTAGCAGTGGTAGTCAATGGGTTAACTACATTGACCTCCAGGATATATTCCTTAGGCAACATTGTATCTTCTGCGATAGACATACTAGAACAAGATATGGCCATATTACAACACAGGCAATCACAGTTACGTTCTATTATGTTCTTAAGCTGGACGCTGCGATCTTTGCGTGCAGGCTACGTGCCTTGGCGTTTTATCAACAGCACGTCTCTGTTTTCTGAATACAATCTAACAGATAAACAGATTGAAATGGCACAAAGGGGAGCAAAATATACAATGCTGTGTATCGGAAAACTGGATAGATTACCATTCACAGTGGCAGAATCGCCGTCTACAGAATGGCTAATCCATGGCCACATAACTCTACCGGTCACTACTTTTCAGTTTCAACATTGCCTTGAACAAAAGCAGGCAGGCAGATATGAAGAAATGGGTAAGGAATACATGAAGGAATCTTGGGAATTACCATACAGATTTCGATGCCGGAGTGGGGATCAAGAAGTGTTTCTAAGCGGTACAAACTGTGAGAACGCTTTAAGTGGATCACTCATATGCCATTGATGGCAGTATGCCTATCAAAGGAACAATCAAATGCTCCTCTTGTAAATCATGTGAGATTATATTGGAAGGTGAGAGTTTTTTACATAATGGGGTTACTATTAGAGCAACACAAATGTGGAACTGTAAAACCCAAAATACAGTATATTTCATTCTTTGCCCATGTCAGCTTGGCTATGTGGGAGAAACTTCTAGGGCCATCCAGATTTGGATTACCGAACATCGGTCAGCAATTAGGACAGCTAAACGTAACGCACCATTAGTGAAACATTTTATTGAAAAGAACCATAAACCAGAAGACATCAGATGGAGGATTTTAGAAAAAATTAATACCCCTGATAACAAAGGTGGTTTACAAATACGGAAAAACGTGAAGTTTTTGGATTTTCTCTCTGAATACTTTCAAAAAGGGATTAAATAGTGAAATACCTTGGGAGAATGCCATATTTTAACAGAATATAAGATTAGATTGGTTATCTGTAATATCGGGTTTAGTTAGGTTTCTTATTTTTGGCAGTATGTAACCGAGTAGTCAGGGCAGAGGTGTTAGATAGGTTTTATTTTATTTTGATTAGTTGAATAAGAAATAGTAATCGCATGATTGAGGATTATTTATACTCTATTCAGATTAGTTTTGAAATATAGTTTAGTGTGTAGATATGGGAAAAATAGACTAATAAAGTTTTGTTGATGGTTTCCACATTGTGTTTTGATAGAACGGACAGTGTGAGATAAGTCCTCTCTCTATTTCGCTTAACTTTGTCCTGCTACGGATTCGGGAGTATGCGGTTAAAATAAACTAGAGATATTCTTGTAAAACTATTTCCTAATTATCGGCAGTTTATTAAGCAAGTAAGTCACGAAGTGTTTATGATTTATAAACGCTGTGGCTCACTTTAGATACAATCATATGTTTACATAACGTGGTTATGCACGTAATGGATCATAGAGTATTTAATGTAGTGAACCACGTAGAGGGTTGACACTCTATCCTACAACGCAGGACGCCGGTAGCCATTTTCAGCCCGGTTTGTTGGACCTGGCACGATTTACATCAGGTAATTTCCGATGTTAGATATAAATATAATTTACGAAGGATTCAACTTGGTATTAGTAGTTAGTTTGGTTGTTTTTGTTGATTTTCTTTTTAGAGAAGCTGCTCCTCTGAATATATGCACCGGTTTTCAGAAAAGACGTACTGCTTTTTTAATATATATACCGGTTTTCAGTATTGATTTACAATACTTGTGCTTGGAAACACAGGATCTGTCAGGTAATTTTTTAGTGCTTGGATGTTTGGACACACCTTTTCCGTGTTTCCTGATGGTTGTGGCATGTTTCATTTGGATCTTTTTCTTTGCCAGATTAATAAAAAACGATCGCTGTTTATATACGAGCAAAAGAAGAGAAAGAAGTACTCTTATATGCTTGTCCGGTTTGATGGTCAATATAATATACGTCATATGAACATATAAATATCAGGTAATTAATACAATAGTTTTAAAATGAGTGACATCCATTTCACTATATATTATAGGATGCGTATTCATTGTTACAGCCATATCCGACAATATGTTAGATTGAGTTACTTACTTAACATAAAGTATGGTTGTTGTTTTAAATAGATTATCATATTTCACTAAAGAATAGGTATATACCTTCAGTTTAAAGAACCACCTTTATAATTCAAAGTAAGTTGGTTATAATTATATATTGACTAGTCCATACCTTAAATAGATCGACCTAAGGCTAAGTATTTCAGATCTTATACTTCATTATAAATGAGTTTTATGCCTAATTGAGAATATGGATTTTATTGCAGATTTTTTATCAGGACTTAACAAAGATTACATCCTTCTGCATTGTGAACTGTCCTTTATCAAAAAGTTTTTAAGTAAGTCTAAATCTGGATAGCTATTCTATGGTCATATATCACAAAAATATTATTTTTTCTTTCTTCTTTTATGAATGTGTTTCTGTCTTTAGAACTATATATGTTTTTTATTATATTTATATGTGATATTAGGGTCTAAGCACTCAGATGAAATGGTATATCAATGTACACAACTATGTTTTTTGTATAATATAGATTATAATATAGCTTATTGTGAAAACAGACTATGATCGTTATAGAAAGCAGAAGTGTATGAATTATGTGTTTTTAATGTATTTTAATTTTATTGTTAAAATTAAGGTCCTATCATGAAATGGATATTGAGTATGCATTTTTATTATTTACAGATAACTGTGTGGCTACTCCTGAAGAAGGCGTTTAATATGCCGAAACGCGCGTCGAAAGTTTAAAGATATTGCCATTTAAAAAAAAATATTTTTAAATTTTTTTGTTTATATATATGTGATTATTTTATGAATTGATGTACTGTATATTGTGTAATAGACACAATTTTTATAAATTTTATAATAAATCTTTAACAAATAAATGTCAAAGTGATAACATATTTCGTACATTTTCTTCTTTCTGTTTTTTCCTTATATTATGATGTTTATCTAATTTGAATTTGATTGCCTAGGAATTACTTTTTTCATATTGAATTTTTCCCTGTCCTAGGAATTGCACTATTTATTGTTCAGGGGGTCCTTGTTTTTTTCATTTGAAATGGGTAAGGAATACATGAAGGAATCTTGGGAATTACCATACAGATTTCGATGCCGGAGTGGGGATCAAGAAGTGTTTCTAAGCGGTACAAACTGTGAGAACGCTTTAAGTGGATCACTCATATGCCTGGATATTATGCTGCACAGGGCTTGTAATGGTTCTGTAGCAAACCTGTCCTGTCATTTGAAGGGTGCCCCAGCTGCAGTGATTACTCCAGCATTCAGGCTACTTTCAAATGGGAGTTACTTGATGCTGAACAGTCAAGGCTGCTGTGGCATGCTCCCGGGCATCGCATATCTGGTAACCGTGAGCTCCAGGGTTACTTGTTGTATGCAAGTATTGTTTCCACCGACACATACAGTCAGGGAGGCGCCGTTCTGGCCTTCACTGAATGTTTCGTTAATACGGTTTGATACTCTAAGCAGAATGAAAGCCATGCTTCTACAGAAGTCTGTGCCCTTAACCTCCGCTCGAGATCGCAAGGTCTTCGGCAGAGAAACAGGCGTTCATTCATAGAAACTGCCCTTTCCATTTCGCAGAAATGGTCAATCGTATCTTTAACATGTCTGATACGACAGGCATTGTCCACCTATTTAAGACCATAGGTTCTGGACTTCTGAGCACCTTTCAGACGGTACTTGGAATTATACCAAACTTCATACACTCCGTATTCGGAAGCATCTTTGGAGGACTTCCGCTGATCCTGTTTCTAATAGCAGGTATCCTGATTGTTTTCTATTTGCTATGCAATGGACGTCCCAGTCATTAATCTCGCTAAGGCAGACAACTGTAATCTCCGTCTATGGCCACCTCACAGTGGCCCACCATGCAGCGATCCGTTATTCACTAACGCTGTAAGTCAATTAGCCTCAATTGGCATGTGCTCCTTAACCTCTTGCACTCCCGCGACATCCTGAGTAATTTTCACCCCCCGTTTTTCTCACAGATCGTAATTTGACACATTGGCTACTTTGCGCTCGGAACTGACTCCGAAAAGCCCACAAGTACTACGCTGTAAGTTTTCTCTCCCTTCTACACTCATTTAATCACCTCTTTCGTAGTCCCTTAGCCCTGAGTAGTTTTCTTTTTCATTTAGTAAACAGAATCTTGATTTCCCACTGACAGAAATCAGCCCCAGCCTTCTTCAATAAGCGTCCGCCTGCATCTCAATTGTGCCTTACGCTCCATTTCCTTCGCACCGTTTCAGTCCGGTGTCGAGAGTAAGTTGTTTGGATTAATCACAGGCTCCTGATTCTTCCTTCTCCGGCGCTGTGGTCTGTTAATATAATTCAATCTGTCCTTAACTCGCGCTGGGACGCGACCACCCTTCCCCTTTGTTCTCTGCACCTCTAGGCAATCTTTCCTTTTGCTTTCATTCAAACAGGTCTCTTTTGTCTCATCTACCAGAATTTACTTGTTTTCACTCTAGGGCATGATCTTGTACCTCGCCCATAGTGCTTTTGAATTACATCTCTATCAAAGTAATGGATCACCACTGAGTGAGTGGCACTTAAATACCACTCACTCCTCTCACTGGGAGAACTAATTCACTTGCGTTTAAGCAACATATCTAGAATAAGTTCTGCCAGGGACCCTGCATTAATTATGGAATATTTTCTTATAGATTCTGCTTGCTCACATATACCTTGTCCTGAAGATGATCTCTAGCCATTGAGATTGAAACGCCGTCGACCCTTACAACAAGAACTGCTTGTATTTTGTAACAAAAATGGTTTCTGATGAGTTCACCTGTGTGTTGTCAATGCGATGTATATATTTTAAAAGAAGTCACCCTCACTTATCACATCACGCTTTTTGTCACCTTTATTATGTGAGCACCTGAACTATTTTTGTTTAAAATAAATTACATAGTTCTTTTTGATTCTATTCTTGTCCCTGTGTATATACTTCATTGCTCCCTCCAGCATTAATTGCATATTCCTTACTTCATAGCTTTTGTTCTACATACCAGGCGCAAATTCCTGCGTCTTTTTCTAGGACCATTCTGGCCACATAGGAACCATTGTCTTCTCCAAATATTGATTCACCCCAGGTTCGACTGTTGGGGTACCCTTGTTCTCCATACCACGTATTTCAGAATTAATGCATGATATTTTTTGGGCATACTGTAGTTCTCTAGCGCCAAGACACCTCTGGGTATTCGTGCGCTCAATAAGTTATATTAACATAACATAACATAACTTGGGGGAGCAAGGTTGCACAACTCCCTGCTGTTTGGTCACCCTCTTGAGAAGGCTAATCGGGTCCCTACCGCCATCAGATCTCCATCCACCCCTCCTCGCAGGAGGACCAAGGACAGGCAACGAAGGCCGAGTCGCTGATGCAGGATCTCTATGGGCCGCCACTCCGCTTTTTCAAGTAGGCCTCTAAAGTCTCTCACCTGCCTCCATACGGTGTATTGGTCACTGGGGCCCAGATTGGGTGAATGACATTCGTCGCCTCAAGCACTCTGCAGCTCCTCAGTGGATGCCGGCGACTCGGGTGTAGTCCTTCGCCTCAGTCCCGGAAGGCCGCTCTTCTTACTTTTTTGGGGGAACCCCCACACTGGCGTACCTAAATGACCACTTCTTAGGCAGAAGATGGAGGCCGATCTCACCCCAGTCGGACCAACAGCAGGATGGCGGGACCACAGAGGGGATGCTGGTCGATATCGCTCTGCCCCCTCTCTCTGTCTGACTCAGCTGGGATTAGGCGTCGGCCTCTGAGCCGTACACCGCCCGCACCACTCAATCCGGGCCGCTCACCGCTCGAGGCATGGCACGCCTCTATGGGCGCTCTCCACTTCTCTAGGCCACTGCTGCGACGACTGGGTGGGCATCTCCTTCGGCAGCACAACAGCTCCCCCCGCTCCGGGGGGGGGGACACCGACCACACCAGGGGAGAGTGAATCCCAGCGACTGCGTCTCAGCGGCCTGCCTAAAGTCCCAGAGCAGGGCCTCAGGTCCACCGCGAGTCATCATCCACTACCGCCTCTAGAGGCTCCCCCGCTGCCCATAAGGGCAAAATTCAGGGCGCGATGTTAGGGCTGGGGATCATGCCCTACAAAATTGGGATAATCGATGTCTCTTGTGGCAGGATTATGCAGGATAATGTGGGATGAGTCGGGACAACAAAACAATATTAACCACTTCGCTGCTAGGCCTTTCATCCGAACCCAGAGCCAATAACTGAGATGCGTCTTGCAATGGTTTTTCATTGTGTACCGGGTATATAGCAATTCATTTGGTAAAATATAAAGAGTGAAAAATAGGTACCAAGGAAACCTATATATTTCCGAAATAGGAACAAAATATAGAGCTTAGAAGCAGTGGTTATATGCACATCTCCAAAATTGTGGGGACCCATACAACCATGTGAATTAGAGGTCATTTTACAAAAGGACTTCTTATTTACAAATTGTCTTACATTTGGAAGGCAGAAATGCAAAGTCAATTGGTAATAACACTTGTTCTACTATTATGTGTTCCCCTAAGTCTCCCGATAAAAATGCTACCTCACTTGTGTGGATAGGCCTAGTGCCTGCGACAGGAAACGGCCCAACATGCACTTAGCAAACCTATACATTTTTGAAAACTAGACACCCAGGAGAATTCAGGACGGGGTGACTTGTGTGGCTCTCATCAGGTTCTGTTACCCAGAATCTTTTGCAAACCTCAAAACTTTGTAAAACAAAACCTACATTTTCCTTATATTTCTGTGATGGAAAGTTCTGGAATCTGCAAGGAGGCACAAACTTCCACCCACCCAGCATTCACCAAAGTCTCCCGATAAAAATGGTACCTCACTTGTGTGGGTAGGCCTAGTACCCGCAGCAGGAAATGGCCCAAAACGCAATGTGGACACATCACATTTTTCCAGTGAAAATGGACCCTTTTTTCACAATGATCCTAGCTGTGGATTTTGGACCCTAGCTCTGCTGGCACCTAAGGAAACCTAGCAAACCTATACATTTTTGAAAACTAGACATCCCTGGAAATCCATGATGAGGTGACTATGTGGCTCTCACCAGGTTCTGTTACCCAAAATCCCTTGCAAACCTCAAACTTTGTAAAAAAAAAAAAACAACACATTTTCCTCACATTTCTGTGATGGAAAGTTCTGGAATATGTGCGGATCTACAAACATCCACCCACCCACCCACCCAGCATTCCCCCAAGTCTCCCAATAAAATGGTACCCCACTTGTGTGGGTAGGCTTAGTGGCCGTGATAGGAAATGGCCCAAAACACAACAAGGACACATCACGTTTTTCCACAGAAAACTGACCCTTTTTTTTGCAATGTGACTAGATGTGGATTCTCCCCTTTCCAATGATACCTCTCCCATGTGTTTCGGTGCTCGGGGTGCTCATGACAGAACCATTCCGTCATGATCACCAATTGGGTTAAAATAAATTACCAATATGATGGCTAACACATCATTATGGAGCTGTCATTTTGCAACATAGCAGAAGGGTTGCTCTGAGGAGTTATTTTCTGTCTCTATAGGACTACTTGACCACCAAAACTATGTTTTGACACCAAAATGAAGTATATAGGTCTCATGGTTCCTGAAATATTCAATCATCACGTCAACACATCCACCATTTTTAAAAATGTCGTCCAGAAAAAGACCCGGATTGGCAATGTCTACCCAAGCTAAATGTCTTTTCTAATGATACAAAAATACAAATCACAAATGAAAATCTCTGGACAACAAATTTTTATGGAGGTATATCAAGGGGTCAGGACTAATATGGTCCTGTTGTTAGCAGTTATTTTCATGTCACTCATATCTTAGCCTTTTGTGGGATAAGGATATCCTTACATATTCCATGCTTTTTAATATATACTTTGAATTTGGAGTACTTATGAACTCCAGTAGTGTGATATCTTTGTTTTGGTTTCCTTATTGAGAATGGCTTCATTTCTTTCTTTTACCAGTAAGCTGTATGCAGTTTGGCTCGGCTTAATGAGGGACTAATGTAGGTCCAAAATGCGTTGAGGCATTAAAAATGTGGGATATGAACAAGTTTTTAAATCAGTGATTTGATTATGAAACAACCTAGCAAGATACAAAGAGGATGTATATCTTGTCTTCAAGTGCACATCAACATAGTTGTAGAACAGACCTTGTTATTACTTACAGTTGGAACACTTTGGGGCCGATTCCGATCTCGGTCGGAGGCGTACCCAACACCATTCGGTCGGGAAAAAAGCCATGCGAAAGCCTGTTTCCCGACCGATCCGTACAGCACACCGAACGAGTAAGTACGATGCGCACAACAGCAAAGAATCCGGCCGAGCCGTACTCACCCAAACCAGGTCCTGTTCCCCGACCGAGGCGAATCCGGAAACGCTGAATCGAGTCGCATGGAAGGGAAAATGCAGCTCCGTCCGGCCGAACGAGTACGATGCGCTTTCCGTACGCGCCGAACCCGTCGCTACGCACGGCACGTCAAAGCATCCAGGAGAGGCGCACATAAGCTCCGATTCGCGCCACAACACGATCCACGGCTACGAGACGAACACGGCAGCGACGAGGACGACGCGAAGCGACGAGGACGAGGCGAAGCGACGAGGACGACGCGAAGCAACGAGAAGGACGAACGACACGAACCAACCATGAATCCCTTCGTCCCGATCATACCAATATTCTACATTTACTACCGGAACAGGCACGGACGCGTACGGCGCAGAAGGTAAGCCAGACACCAACCACAAAACACATACAACACGTACACGACACATCACACACACACAGAGGGATGCAGAATATACTTACACCAGCAACAGCAGCACCATAGGGGCGGGATGCCCATCACCAATGCCACATATGCACACAGGGGCCTGAATGCGCACCACCACCCCTACCCAGGGGGGGCAGGATGCCTACCACTACTACCACCCTTAGCCAGGGGGGGCTGGATGCCTACCACTACTACCACCCTCACCCAGGGGGGGCTGGATGCCTACCACCACCCTTAGCCAGGGTGGGCTGGATGCCTACCACCACTACCACCCTCACCCAGGGGGCTGGATGCCTACCACCACCCTTAGCCAGGGGGGCAGGATGCCTACCACTACTACCACCCTTACCCAGGGGGCAGGATGCCTACCACTACTACCACCCTTACCCAGGGGGGCAGGATGCCTACCACTACTACCACCCTCACCCAGGGGGTTGGATGCCTACCACTACTACCACCCTTAGCCAGGGGGGCTGGATGCCTACCACTACTACCACCCTCACCCAGGGGGGCTGGATGCCTACCACTACTACCACCCTTACCCAGGGGGGCAGGATGCCTACCACTACTACCACCCTCACCCAGGGGGGCAGGATGCCTACCACCACTACCACCCTCACCCAGGGGGGCTGGATGCCTACCACCACCCTTAGCCAGGGGGGCAGGATGCCTACCACCACTACCACCCTCACCCAGGGGGGCAGGATGCCTACCACTACTACCACCCTCACCCAGGGGGGCTGGATGCCTACCACTACTACCATCCTCACCCAGGGGGGCTGGATGCCTACCACTACTACCACCCTTAGCCAGGGGGGCTGGATGCCTACCACTACTACCACCCTCACCCAGGGGGGCTGGATGCCTACCACTACTACCACCCTTACCCAGGGGGGCAGGATGCCTACCACTACTACCACCCTTACCCAGGGGGCAGGATGCCTACCACTACTACCACCCTCACCCAGGGGGGCTGGATGCCTACCACTACTACCACCCTTACCCAGGGGGGCAGGATGCCTACCACTACTACCACCCTAACCCAGGAGGGGCAGGATGCCTACCACTACTACCACCCTTAGCCAGGGGGGCAGGATGCCTACCACTACTACCACCCTTACCCAGGGGGGCAGGATGCCTACCACTACTACCACCCTTAGCCAGGGGGGCAGGATGCCTACCACTACTACCACCCTCACCCAGGGGGCTGGATGCCTACCACCACTACCACCCTCACCCAGGGGGGCAGGATGCCTACCACTACTACCACCCTCACCCAGGGGGCAGGATGCCTACCACCACTACCACCCTCACCCAGGGGGGCTGGATGCCTACCACCACCCTTAGCCAGGGGGGCAGGATGCCTACCACCACTACCACCCTCACCCAGGGGGGCAGGATGCCTACCACCACTACCACCCTCACCCAAGGGGGCTGGATGCCTACCACCACCCTTAGCCAGGGGGCAGGATGCCTACCACCACTACCACCCTCGCCCAGGGGGGCAGGATGCCTACCACTACTACCACCCTCACCCAGGGGGGCAGGATGCCTACCACCACTACCACCCTCACCCAGGGGGGCTGGATGCCTACCACCACCCTTAGCCAGGGGGCAGGATGCCTACCACTACTACCACCCTCACCCAGGGGGGCAGGATGCCTACCACCACTACCACCCTCACCCAGGGGGGCTGGATGCCTACCACCACCCTTAGCCAGGGGGGCAGGATGCCTACCACCACTACCACCCTCACCCAGGGGGGCAGGATGCCTACCACTACTACCACCCTCACCCAGGGGGGCAGGATGCCTACCACTACTACCACCCTTAGCCAGGGGGGCAGGATGCCTACCACTACTACCACCCCCACTCATAGGATGGACAATGCATGACACAACCAGCACACCACAACCTAGGGAATGCAAGAAGAAGACATCCCCCAACACCATGACAAGCGTGTGTAGACTGTGTCAAATGCCTACAACACCGAACATGACTTTGAACATACAATGTGACCCCTAGCACATGTGCCACACATATATGTGTGTGGCACCCACAATGCAAGCAGGCCATGACCATTGTGGCAATGGGGTCCAAACCCCCATCATCACAGTGACCAAAATGTAAGTGTGGGGTCCATAGCTGAAGCACACTTTGAACAATGTGGCAATGGGGTCCAAACCCCCATCATCACAGTGACCAAAAGGTAAGTGTGGGGTCCATAGCTGAAGCACATTTTGAACATTGTGGCAATGGGGTCCAAACCCCCATCATCACAGTGACCAAAAGGTAAGTGTGGGGTCCATAGCTGAAGCACATTTTGAACATTGTGGCAATGGGGTCCAAACCCCCATCATCACAGTGACCAAAATGTAAGTGTGGGGTCCATAGCTGAAGCACATTTTGAACATTGTGGCAATGGGGTCCAAACCCCCATCATCACAGTGACCAAAAGGTAAGTGTTGACAAAGAAAGAGGTGCAACTGCCAAACTGCATGGATGATTCCTGGTCACAGAACAACAAACACATCAGTGGCAAAGTAGTGTATGTGTCCCATTGCAACATAAATTGGGGGAGCCAAATCCTGCAGTGCAAATAAGACATAACTTTGGCCATGTGCAGACAAACAACACCCATGGGGGCTGACACCGTCAACAATCATCAATGACACAATGACAGAAGTGACCATCAGAATGCAGACCCACATATTTGCACCAATGGGCACACACATGCAGATACCCTGTGGAGACTGCAGATGTGAGGTGAACAGATACCATACCATGGCAGCAATGGGACACACAAACCATGATCATTGTGCTGACCGATGACCTAGGAGTCCCAGGGACAGCAGGGAAAACCCACCAAACTACATACAGCCAATGGCACACCCAAGATATGCCAATGCAGTGGTGCAGATGCACAAACACAAACAGGCAGACCCACACTGCACATCATACACAACAGGTGAGGGGGGTGCCAGTGTCCCCAGGCAACCACACAACACATGAGGAGACCTGAATACCAATCATACAGATGTGCATACAGTGCCACACAAAGGTAACTCATGGATCCAAATCCCCTATGTGGGCAAGCAGGCATTGTCAGATGAGAGGGAGCACAAATCACACATGTCACACAGGCACGTAGGGACAGCAACTGACACAGCAAGACACAGACACACCACAGCACCACCCCCAGGGCCCCCACAATGTGGTGACCCTGGGCTGCATTACAATCCCACTGTGATGACAAAGCTAAATGTGGTTCACACTGTGAACCACAGTCATGTGTATTGAGCAACTAACTACCATCACACCTACACAAGCACAAATCAAACAGCATGGCCAGTAAGCCAAGGCCAACATGGAGGCAGGGGCCTAGCCGGGCAACAACTCTCATCTGCACACACTCAACACCACACCCCTCGACCTCCAACAATGTGCAGCAGTGAAGCACACATGCACTGGTGACATTGCACATGCACCCATGACTATTCCAGGGTGGTGGGTGGGAACCAAGGTGCAGAAACACATCACACATGGACACTCAACAAGACTCCTGAATGTCTGACACACTGCACACTACGCTGTACATGGACATGACGGCAATACCACACCAACCAATGGGATCACAGCCAGTCACACACCAATGAAGAAGCCAAGGTCACCCACAAAGAACACACATAGACAACAACCAACATTGCAGCCCGGACCCTGAGGAGTGCCAGCAGTCACACACACAACGTGTCACAATCACTGAAAGATAACACAAACTGGAAATCACATGACAGGGGCAAACAACAAGTGCCAAGGGGAAACCTGACTGTGACCCATCTGCGTCTGCACACAAACTCAGCCCTGACAGCAAGCACACCTATGGGTGACACCCTGATGACCAGTAATGTGCCATGTACCCACATCACAGATAACCCAGGGAGAAG
>CAWUFW010018169.1:0-232600 GCA_963921515.1 Calotriton arnoldi
ACTCCCCATGCAATGTGTGGGAGTAGTGTTGCCATCAACAGGGTGAACAGTCTGTGCACAAAGGCGAAAATCCAGAACAGGTTCAGGCTTCCTGGGAGTTGCGCTTGGCCATCAGCCTCTCACTTTCCCCTCCTCGGACGACCCCTCTTCTTGGGGGGGCCCTCAAGTGCAGGCTGCTGCGGTGCAGGGGACTCTCCGCCAGAGTCCTCCTCCTCCCTGTGGCAGTTGCAGTTTGTTCGGTACCAGATGTTGTTGGCACACAGGGAGGTGTGGACTGGTTGCTGTTCATCTGGCGGAGGCATTGTAAAATGTCCCTGTGCACCGCCGTCATCTCATGTAGTACATCCCACTTGGACTCCACGCGGGACATGTGGGAGTCCACACGTGACATGTGTGACTCCACGTGGGACATGTGGGAGTCCAAGCGGGCATGATGGGCAGCCTGCTGCTGTTTGATGTCTCTGAGGAGCCCCACTACCTGGCTGAGCTCTCCGGTGCTGGACTGGTACGCATCAGCTATGCGTACCAGTTGTGGGTCTTCATGCACACCAGCAACGTCTGCAAGCAGCGACCTCTGTCTCCCACCCCTCCCACCACCCCTGCTGACATGTGCAGTGTGTGCAGTTGCACGCACAGATAACCCTGGTCCACCTTGGGGGTGGTGGTGGTGGTGGTGTCCATGGCCCCAGGTTGGTCCAGGGTCACTGCGCTGGTGTTGTTCCTTATTCTGTCCATGTCGGCAGGGATGGTATTCGTGGTGACAGTCGTTGGAGGGGTGGGTGCAGGGGGTGCAGCTGGTGGACCTGCTGGTGCTGCAGCTGGTGGTCCTGCTGGTGCAGCAAGTTGACTTGCACCGGATGTGCCAGGTTGTTCATCGTCCGAGGAGGACAGAGGCTGTACGACGCCAGTGAGCTCGGCATCCTCTTGAGCCTGGGACTGGGACTCCTCAGCGTCTGCTGCTGTGTCCCTATCATCACCTGTTTTTGGGAGACACAAACAATGTATTTCATGTTTCTGCAGGCATCAGTGGTTGACACACCTGACAGTTGTGACTGTGCCTCGGGGTGCGGGCCTGTACATTGTATTGTCCTAAGTCGTCACAGTCAGGGGTTGATATTGGTGTGGCACATTGTCCTGCATTATTTGGGCATTTCTATGTATTCTCTGGGGTGTGAACATGGTCTGCATTGATTGTGTTTGGTTGACAGCCAGACCTCCTTCCCACCCACCCACCCACCCAGTCAGTTATCCCACCATGGAACGTGCTTGCATTGCAGGGAGTGGAAGTTGTCTCTCAGGATGTCAGTCAGTGGTGTCCTGCTGTTTGTTGGTGCACAGTTGCCAGCAGGGCCTTGTGCTCCCCACAGCAGTAGCCAGTGTCAGCCATCTTGTGAGTCCTTCTCCACTCCCTGTGATGTGAGCATGGTTCAGGGTGGTGTTGATGGGACAGTTGTGGGGGTGAGCTATGTCTGTGACTACGACTCCCATCATGCTATTGCCTCCACCCCCTTCCCAGCATGCCCATGCTTCCTTCCTTTTGACTCTGCTTCCCTGTGGGGTGGGCTGGCTGTGCTGACAGGATGGCTGGGAGTGTTGTCCTGGCAGTTGTTTGGCTAAGAGTCCCAAGAGTGTCCCTGTGCTTCACACAACATAACCCAGGGTGGTGGTGCTTTGTGGGATCTTGTGTTAGGATGGAGGGCATTGCATTCTACCAGGTGGGTACTGTGGAGTTTGTGTTGGGGGGGGTGAGGGGAGGTGCTGGTGACTATAGTCAGTGCTGCAAGTCCCCCTTCCCACCCAGCCAGCCAGATATCCCACCATGGAACGTGCTTGCATTGCAGGGAGTGGAAGTTGTCTCTCAGGATGTCAGTCAGTGGTGTCCTGCTGTTTGTTGGTGCACAGTTGGCAGCAGGGCCTTGTGCTCCCCACAGCAGTAGCCAGTGTCAGCCATCTTGTGAGTCCTTCTCCACTCCCTGTGATGTGAGCATGGTTCAGGGTGGTGTTGATGGGACAGTTGTGGGGGTGAGCAATGTCTGTGACTACGACTCCCATCATGCTATTGCCTCCACCCCCCTTCCCAGCATGCCCATGCTTCCTTCCTTTTGACTCTGCTTCCCTGTGGGGTGGGCTGGCTGTGCTGACAGGATGGCTGGGAGTGTTGTCCTGGCAGTTGTTTGGCTAAGAGTCCCAAGAGTGTCCCTGTGCTTCACACAACATAACCCAGGGTGGTGGTGCTTTGTGGGATCTTGTGTTAGGATGGAGGGCATTGCATTCTACCAGGTGGGTACTGTGGAGTTTGTGTTGGGGGGGTGAGGGGAGGTGCTGGTGACTATAGTCAGTGCTGCAAGTCCCCCTTCCCACCCAGCCAGCCAGCCAGATATCCCACCATGGAACGTGCTTGCATTGCAGGGAGTGGAAGTTGTCTCTCAGGATGTCAGTCAGTGGTGTCCTGCTGTTTGTTGGTGCACAGTTGCCAGCAGGGCCTTGTGCTCCCCACAGCAGTAGCCAGTGTCAGCCATCTTGTGAGTCCTTCTCCACTCCCTGTGATGTGAGCATGGTTCAGGGTGGTGTTGATGGGACAGTTGTGGGGGGGCAATATGTGTGACTGCGACTCCCATGATGCTATTGGCTACACTGACTTGGCCAGCATACACAGAATTCCTTCCTTTGAGTGGTCTTCACTGTGTGTTGGTGTTGTTGTGGTGGCTACATGTGTGGATGTGTGTGTTAGTTCTATTTGTGCCACTGCCTAGCTGTAGTTGTGGTTGTGTTTGTACATGTGTTGGCACAGTTGGATGTGACTTTTTTGATGGCATGTGTTGTGTTTATCTGACTGACATACACATTTTGGGATGATTCTGTTCTAGTTGCTGTGTAATTGCTATGAGTGCATGGTTTGACTCTCCCCTTGACAGTGATGTGTGTGTTTTGTGGCAGTTTATTGTGTACATTTGTTGTGTACTCACCAGGCTCTGGGATGTTCTCTAGTCCATATACGCTCACTGGCGGAAGGATGGCCCGCACCTTCTCCTCCCAGGGCCTGAGGTATATTGGCTTGGCAGGAGGGCCACTGCCGGTGTGTTGGCTGTTGATGTAGTCTATCTTCAGCAGGTCCCGTACCCTCCTGCGCACGTCATACCACCTGTTCTGGATGTCCGTCTTTGTGCGCCGACATGGTGATTGGGCGTTCACCCTGTTGATGATCCTCTCCCACATCTTGGTTTTCTGCGACATGGGGGTCTGTTGGACCAGAGTGCCAAACAGCTGTGGCTCCACCCTGAGGATCTCGTCTACCATGACTTCCAATTCACTATCTAGGAACTTGGGATTCTTCTTGGGGGGCATGGTGATGGGTGGTGATGGTGGGTGATGTGTGTGTTGGTGTGCAGGTGAGGGTGTGTGGGTGTGTGTTGTGCTGGGTATATGTGAGGTAGGTATTTGTTGGTGTGCTGATGGTGTGTGGCTTGTGTGAGGGATGAGCTGTGGGTGTGTGGTTGCTTTCTCTTGGGTGCTGGCAGTGGAATGGCATTTGCAAAGGCTCATGGTAGTGATTTGTGTCCTTTATATAGGTGGAGTTGTGGGTGTGTCTTTGTTCTCTGTCCCCACCCCCCAGTATTTATTGGCTTGGTAATTGCTTGTTTGGCCTTTTTTGGTTGATTTTTCCTTTGTGCTGTTTGTGTATGTTGGAAACATTCTTGTGACCGAGTCGGACCCTGCATTGGTCTCGTACGGTGTTTTCCGTTTCGTTCACGCTGTGTTTGTGCAGTTTTGTATGCTGCGTACGCGTCGGTCGCGGTGTATTGTGTTGCTTCGGCTCGGTTTTGTATGAGTGTCGGTCGTACGGCTTGTCCTCCGTCCGACTAGGTCGGGTTTTTCGCGCCTTGCATCGTACTTTGCGGTTTGGAGTTGGCGGGTACGATTCGGTCGGATTTGTTCCGGGTGCGTGTCGGTCGGTTGGATTCGCGTGTTTTTCCGGCCGGATTGCTATTTTCCGAGCGGCTCGGTCGGTCGGCTTGGTTTCCTAACGTGTCGGTCGGATTTATCGCGGCTTGCATCGTACTTGGCGTGTCGGGCGCCACTGGTACGTGTCGGTCGGTAATTTTTCCGGCTCCGAGTCGGTCGGTGCTTTTTCCGGCCCGAATCGGAATCGACCCCTATGTCTCTAAAGAGTATCTAGGCTGTTTTCTTTGAGAGTGCAGCATGCCCTTGGAGCGAATACTGGCTCTGTTCATGACGAGTGAAGGTTTAGTCCACCCCCCCATAACTCCATTAGGTGATCACAATCAGGTCTTACACTCAGACTTAGAAACATGGATGATTACTTTAAGCTCTGAGCATGTAGTGATTTTAATGCTTTGATGATGTCACACTTAAGCATGCAGATATCTTTTAACATTTCTTTCAAAAGAGAAGATATGAAGAAAAGCGTGGAAAGATCTGGAAGGTGCTTCAATGCTCCAAGATAACAGGGCTTTTTGGGTGAAAATCTAAATCGACCCTTTGATTCCAAGCATAACTTTAGAATAGAATGTCACATACCAGCTGACATATGGGCCCTACATTTCTCCAAAGTTTTCAGCCAGGAAAATAACCCCCCTGTTCAGGTAAATCTAAATGATCCAGCAAATTTAAATTGTGCACTATGTAAAGTGAATCGACAGACTCTAATGACTTATCCAGAGCCATCTTAAGATGCCCTGTGGGCAAGGCACCAGGGCAAGATGGTGTCACAAATGATGTTTTCAAACAAAATCCCGACTTTTGGGCACCGCTAATAACCAATGTCTTCAGTGTGCTATCAAAGGGGATTTACCATGTACATGGAGTGAGTCCACCATTGCCCCAATTTATAAAAAAAGGGGGCAGAACCCTCCCAACATGTTATTGCCCCATATTGTTTCTGAATTCGTCAGTAAAGATCCGAAGGAGCGTTAGTCTCCAAATATTGGAGGACTGGGCAGAGTAAAAGGAATTGTTCTCAGATGTGCAATATAATTTCCGTACCAGTTTAGGCATAGTGGACCAATCCCCAAATTTCCTTTTAATAACCAGGAAATATGTCAAAGCCAGGAGAGATTCCTTACAGATTGCATTAATGAACCTCTCCTGTGCATTTGACATGGTGGACAACGGGAAACTATGGGACTTGATGAGAGAGGCGGGTATCGAGGACTCCCTGATAGATCTCTGTAAATTCTTGCACTGGGGTACAGGAATGCCCAGGGGGTCAGGCAGGAGTGAATTATAGCCCCCTTTTTATTTCTTTTTTATATTAGTGCTTTGGATTCAGTGCTAACACAAAAAGGGAGCAGGGAGCCGCTTAGACCAGTTTTACTCTACATGGATAATGTAGTTTTAATAGCTCGCACTGCCAATGGCCTACAGATTTTATTGGGTTCTTCTAATGACTTTATGGGTAATCTTAACTTAAAACTGAACCAGGAGAAATCTTTTATTATGACCTGTGGCCCTAAGAATACTCGCTTAAGAAACTATCATATTGGTGGGACAGTTATGTGCAGAAGTGTAAATATTTTGGGATTATTTTTCAATCTAATCTACAATGGGAAATTTACTGACTCAAAGATCACAATAATTTTCTGGGGCCAAGAAGCAATTTTTTCATTTGCCAACAAACTAGGCCACATAAAGGAAATGTTAGCATTATACAAAAGTAAATGTCTTTCTGTCGGCACATACGGAGCAGTGGTATGGGGCTGTACACACTCAGAGAAATTGCAACAGCTGGAGAATGCTAAGGCAGGGAGCCGCTTAGACCAGTTTTACTCTACGTGGATAATGTAGTTTTAATAGCTCGCACTGCCAATGGCCTACAGATTTTATTGGGTTCTTCTAATTACTTTATGGGTAATCTTAACTTAAAACTGAACCAGGAGAAATCTTTTATTATGACCTGTGGCCCTAAGAACACTCGCTTAAGAAACTATCATATTGGTGGGACAGTTATGTGCAGAAGTGTAAATATTTTGGGATTATTTTTCAATCTAATCTACAATGGGAAATTTACTGACTCAAAGATCACAATAATTTTCTGGGGCCAAGAAGCAATTTTTCATTTGCCAACAAACAAGGCCACATAAAGGAAATGTTAGCATTATACAAAAGTAAATGTCTTTCTGTCGGCACATACGGAGCAGTGGTATGGGGCTGTACACACTCAGAGAAATTGCAACAGCTGGAGAATGAATTCTTATGTAGATTGTTGGAAATTCCCAAGAGCAGAACTAATAACTCAGGCTTTCATTTTGGAGGACGCTCTGAAAATCGCCTCACTACTCTTATGGATAAAGATCTGGAATACACCTGAAGCTAAAGTATCTCAATTGGTACTCGAGGACTGCTTGAGCCAGGATAAATTGGACTCGATCTCCTGGCTAGTACATGTTAAGAAGGTATTTCTTGAACTTGGAATTCCAAATCTTTCCCATGAACCAAACCAGACTGATCATAGCTCAAAGTTCCAGGTAAAAGATCTTTTTATCAAACAGAGTCCAAAAATCAGAATTGCAAGAGCATTATCACTGACCTCAGTTTTACGCTACTTACCGATACTTTCCATTGACGGGTTGGAACCCTACTTAATATGGATTACTTACCCAGTTTGTCTTAGTCATTTTAGGTTTGGACTGTGCACTTTTTGATAGCATTTCCCCAGAAGAGTTCTTGGTTCCCTTCGTTACCATGTTGCCCCTGCGAAAATGTATCGCTACAGTCCACTGCTCATTTCATGTTTTTCTGCAATCTTTATAATACTCACAGAAGTCAACTTGTACCACCCATTCTGTGAGCTAAACAATTTACATCTTATAAGTTAGGTTTACAATATCTCCAGCGTTTAAAAGAGCAACCTACCTGCTATGCAGCTATAAGGTATATGAGATGGGCAATAAGAATTAGAGATAAATATCCCAAATAGGGTCTCCTTTTGCTGATAAATTCAGTACCCATAGTTTAAATTTTTAATGCTTGGGTTTTTAAAATGTTTTTCACATCATTGTAATGAATAATGAGTACTATTTATCTGTATACATTTATATGTCATTGATGAAGTTCAGATTTTGAATTGTTTTTTAATTTTGTGATTTAATGTGATATTCTTTTTGTGGCAATTGTCGAATAAAAGTTTTTGCCTGACTGAATAGATAAGTGGCATGTGATGAAAACACTCAAATTGTTTTGACAATGTCCAACCTATGCAAGCCATGAGGACAAATCACTACCCACAACGTTCCTCAAGGTGTTGACAATATGATCACCCTGGTTTCTAAAATCGGAAAAATACAGGGTTCTGGTCTAGAATTGTTGGATTGCCAATAACTTGTGGCACAACCAGTGCTATTCTGTAGCCTAGGTTGTCGGCATAAGAGAATGGCAGCCCCTTCAGACAGAGATGCTTCTTGAGGACTTCAGTAGATAGACTGGACTCTGGTGAAGATTCAGGTAGGTCTACATATCCAGGCTGACCCGTAGAGATGAATTAAACATACACTGGAGATAATTTAACCCTTAAAAAAGCAATTAGTAAATATTTTGTAAGACAAAATGTACTCAACCCAAAAAGGATTTTCTTTCAATATGTACAGCTGGCATATTTATTGTATCTGCAATTAGGAACTGATCTGAATGGGAATGACCTAACAGTGGACTATCAGAAATGTCACCGTAATGTGCACAACAAGGCTGAAGAAATAAAAATAATAATGCCATCTGTCAGCACTTACAGACTATCAATAGTGCTGTATGTGTTTGTATATTCATTTTTGCATATGGTTTTGTATGGCATGAATCAGATCCTAATCAAGTGTAGCAGTGCTAAAAAGAGGAAAAAAGATATACAGTAACAATTTGAAAGAGTAAAAGGTAACACATGATTCACATTGATACCATTTGAAGCTTGTTTGGCTGTGTGTGATATGAGAATGTCATTTGGGTGTCTTTTTTCTAAAATGACAAAAGTGGGCTCAGCCCCTTTCACAGTGTTCATGCTTCCAGTACAACCAAATCAAGGGCTCACTGACACAACATCAATGTCAAAAATATCGATGAAAAAATATAGACTACAAAAATATCGACTCCCTATACTTAAACAGGTTAGTACAAAAATATCGACAAAAAAAATCAATGTAAAAAATATAGTTGTACAAAATATCGATTTGTATATATATAAAAATTAAAATAATAAATCTTAAATATATTAAATAATAAAATTATTTTTAACAAAATTAATTAAATTTAATATATATTTTAACAAAATATAACAAATCAACTTAATTAAAAAAGTTAAACACACAAACATAATTTATATTTAGTGCGTCCTCCTTGCAGGGCAAAAACTTGGGAACATGATTTACGGCAGGTCCAGCCGTAGAGGACTGCACCACCATGAAAAGGTAATATGAGGCTGCTGGTTTCAGAACTATTCCAAACACAAGCAGCGCAGCAGAGAATGAAATACAAACCTGGTTGTTTTAATTCCTGAGGCCCACTGGAGGGCTTTTGAACAAATGGTTAATGAATTCGCATTGGAATTACACAGAACCCACTGGAGGGTTTGAATCGGCATGATAATGAACTACAAGTTCCGGCATGCAATTAAAAATGAACTCACCTGAGAGGCACACCGGACGTGCATAAAATTGTAAAACATGCAGGGCACTTGTTTTTCTATGAATCCAATGTGAGCCTATGAATAAGGGGTTGGAACCCCGAAACGCGTCAGGCAGAGGAAGTGATCAGGATTAAATGCCGGTTTTGCAATAAAGGATTTCTAAAATCATCTGCTGCGGAGTGCGTCCTCCTTGCAGGGCAAAAACTTGGGAACATATATATATATATATATATATATACCAATAACATAAAATATAATAAAAAATATTTAAACTTAAATTTCTTAATACAGTTAGTGCAACAGTAGGGAAAGTGTTGGATAGCGGAGGGGTAAAATGTACTATTCTAACTCCAATGAGTGCAACAGTTGGGAAAGTGTTGGATAGCAGAAGGATTACATTTACTATTCCAACTCCAGTCAGTGCAACAGTAGGGAAAGTGTTGGATAGCGGAGGGGTAAAAATTACTATTTCCACTCCAGTGAGTGTAACAGTAGGGAAAGTGTTGGATAGCGGAGGGGTAAAAAATGCTATTCCCACTCCAATAAGTGCAACAGTACGAAAAGTGTTGGATAGCGGAGGGGTAAAAAATACTATCCCCACTCCAGTGAGTGCAACAGTAAGGAAAGTGTTGGATAGCAAAGGGGTAAAAATTACTATTCGCACTTCGGTCAGTGCAACAGTAGGGAAAATGTTGGATAGCTGAGGGATAAAATGTACTATTCACACTCCAGTCAGTTCAAAAATGAAATTTAAAAAATTAAAAATCCCAAAAATATTTAAAAAACGAAATGAATAAATAAATATATGAACATGTTAAAAATTAAAATACAAATATATTTAATATTAAAATTTAATAAAAACATATTATAATATTAATTACATATGACAAATACCTACAAATATTATATAAAATAAAATAAAAAATACATTTCAAACAAATAAATATTTTTAACTAGAAAATATTTTACAAACAAAAACATTAATTATTACATACATTTATTGATTTTATTTCCTACCCTATAATGCCACACAAATCACAACTCACATCTAAATTAAGAAAAAAATACTTCCATAATTAACATAATTACCAATTAAAGAAATATTATTAATTAAAAACAATAAAACGAATAAACCTTAATTAACTTCCCACACATTAACCCTATAATCACCACAACCCACAGCTAAAATTAAACTGTAAAAAATGAATTACACAATTAAAACTTATCTAAAAAAAACTATTACTATTAAACAACTAATTATAAAGTAAGTAAAATGCATTTAATACCCACCCTTTACCCCTTTAAAAGTAAAAACCACACACAAAAAAATAAACAATTACCCTAAATAAATATCAATTAATTAATTAATATTAATTAACAACTAATTATTAATTAATTAAACACAATTTACTTCGCAACCTTTATCACTATAAACCCCACAACAAACACCTAAAAGTAATTACACAATTTCCATATTTAATTTACAATTAATTAATTAATATCAATTAACAACTAATTATTAATTAATAAAAATAAATTACTTCCCACCCTTTACCCCTATAAACCCCAAAACGTGCACCTAAAATTAATTACACAATTAACATAATTAATTATCAATTAATTAATATTAAGTAACAACCAATTATTAATAAATTAATATTAAATTACTTTACACAATTAACACTATGAAATCTCAATTAAATAAACATTAATAAATAAAAAAAAAAAATTCATTTAATATAATCAAATTACTTCCCACCCTATTTCCCTCTAAACCCACAACCCGCTACAAAACTAAAAAACGCAAAATTTAATTAAAATAAAATTAATAACTACTAAAAATTTACCACATATATTAAAAAATATAAACAATTCTTATACAAAAATAATACATCACATACATTTAAAATATATACTAAAATACATAACAGTAATTAAACAATCGATATTTTAAACAACTACATTTTTGCAAATGATATTACACACTTCTATATTTTTTAAATCAATATTTCTTACCTCAAATCGTTATTCTTGACCATGATATTCTTGCTGTCGATACTTCTCACTCACGATATTTAGGACTTGATATTTCTGTAAGTCAACATTTAAAACTCTATATTTTGTCTGCACACCCAAATCAAGTTCAATAAATGGTTGTTCACCTTCACTAATACTTGTTCCAGATGTCCTAGAAAAGCTTGACTTGTCTTAG
The DNA here is from genome assembly GCA_963921515.1 of Calotriton arnoldi. Taxonomy (NCBI): domain Eukaryota; kingdom Metazoa; phylum Chordata; class Amphibia; order Caudata; family Salamandridae; genus Calotriton; species Calotriton arnoldi. The sequence goes on from CAWUFW010018169.1 coordinate 10,842, forward strand.
AAAACGTTTGTCAAACTAAGCCTTCTATTTAAATGCTTTGCATAAGGGAGAGGTCCAAGGAAGGGGGTGTGACTAGAGGCACATGTATTAGAACGCAAAGCTCCAAGCTCCCGTCTGGATAGCCTGTTTCAGCAGATAAATCAATGCCCCACAAGAGCAGATACTGGCGGCCATACCACCACCAGCAGGCCCCGGAGCAACCCTGTATTGGAAACAAACCGCTGAGCGATCGCCGCGCCCGATAGGGTCGATAATGCTCTCTAATCGTGGAGTGGGCCCAAGATGGCGGCCACCAGTCTTAGGGCCCCGATATAGGGCTGAGCATTTATCCTGCCCAACGCAGCCCCGAGGGGGCCAGAGGGAGCAAGAGACTGAGGAGAAAATCTCTGACCGCCCTCGGTGTCATTGGATACTGATGCCCCCCTGGAGCATGGCTAACCTCAGGGGCACTGGCAGCATTATTCAGGGCCTGCTTGGGACAGCTAAACAGATATTGGCATGAACTGGGATACATCTACAGGCAATGACTTCTCTGGGTGTATAACAGGCCATTTTGTTTGGTGGTGAACACCATGGCGGAAGATGGATAGTGACATATTGAACTTGTGCAACACATGTAAGGCATCGACTGCACCACAAGGTGGGCTGTTAGCCATACACATGTTGTGGGGTGAGGGCACAGGGAACGCAAACTCCCCGGCACCCCTGAGGGAGTACTCCAACAGCGAATTCACAAGTCTTGGTGACCCAGGTGCTTCCGCCTTACAGCACCCAGATAAATGCTTGGCACCGCACCAGAACTGTTCACAGTTGTAAAGTCAAGATGACCACATTACAAAGGTCAACTGCCCAGGATCCTGAGTGGGATTTAATAGTGAAGGCCTTGTCACCCCTGTCCGAACAAGACGAGCCTCATCACATTCCTGGAGACTATTGCTGCATCAGGCGACTCATTGGAGAAGAAAATTGGCACAGTGGTGGTAGATCTAGGCCTCTTATGGGAAGACGAGAGGAAGCTTGCTGACAAGGTGCTCGCAAACAAAGCAATGTTGGATGATCTATCTCCAAGAGTAGACATTCTGGATAAGAAAGTGATGACCCTTACAGGTACTGTGCACATGCTGTGAGGCAGAGTGGATGATGCAGAGGGCCACAATAGGAGAAACAACATCCACATTCTGGGGCTGCCTGAAGGTGAAGGGCGCACAAACATGGTAAAATATTTGGAAACTTGGCTGAGTTAAGTAGCAGCACCTCAGGAACTGTTGCAGTTCTTCACGTTACACAGGGTGCACCGAGTTCCTGCTCAGCGTCCCCCTCCTGGGGCGCCACCTTAGGCAGTGGTTGCCTGCCTCTTGCATTTCAGAGACAGAGATATAATCCTCCAGGGGGCCAGACAAGTCGGCACCTTTGTCATTGGATGCAGCCTCACGGCTAGAGCGGTCGACCTCGAAGCTGGGGAATCAGGTTCGCGTCTCGGCAGGGACTCTAAACATCCTCTGATTCTAGGCACTTAATCTAACAAAATGAATGTGTCCGTCTGTAACGCAACTGGTGCTCATGTAAATTGCTCTGATACCTTCAGGTCGAGTTTGCGCTATATAAAACTAAAAAAGAAAATAAATTGGTAACCAGAAGTTGGCAATTTTTCTGGACTGCACTCTGGCAGTGCAGAGAATGAAAGCGTCCTTTGTGGAGGTTCAGAGAGACCTATATGACAAAGTGATTGTAGATGGCAATTCCTACTTCTTCACTGACACAGTGAAAGCATGGACTTGGTTAGATGATGACAAGGCTGGCACAGGAAGTGAAAGGGTGCAGAAGATGCCTGTGACTGCAAAATGCAGAGGCCCTCCTTGGAACGGGAGAGCAAGCCAGCAGTTCAGGTGGCAGTTGTGTGGGCATGACATGAACACGAAGGGCACCACACCTGAGGCATCTGAGAAGGAAACTGACTCTAAACAGCAAATGTTAGACAATGACATGATACCCAGCATTGCCCCAGAACAGCAGACAATCTCCAAGAAGCTGAAATGATGAACCTGTTCCGCATGGAACTCTGAGAGATCAGGGCCCCAACGGGGGCTGTTGGTCATGGCCCACTGGGAAGGCTATATGTAGCAAATCAAATATGCGCACTGGTAACCCCAGACACCCATTACCATGGTGAAGAGTTGAAGAATGCATAAGTACTTAAGAGTTTGTGTTATTCAGCCCTGGTGACTGGGAGTTGTAGACTGTTACAGGTTCACAATATTAATCCCGATGCCACATACCATGCACAATTTGTGCCATAGTGTGAAACAGCTACTTTATCTCTGCATGCCTAGGGTGGGGTGTGGGCGGCCCTTGAGGCAATACAGGAGGGTGGAGCAGCTAGGACACACACGAAACATGTACAGATAATTACACCCTCATGACATGGAATGTCAAAGGTATGGGATCAGCACTCAAGCGCTACAAGATTCATGCAAATCTCAAGAGGCAAGAAGTGCAGATGGCATTCTTTCAGAAAACACACCTGACAAGGGATGAATCCTCTAAGCTTCACAGGAAGTGGAGGGGACAGGTCTACATGACTGGTTATTCCTCCTTCGCTAGAGGAGTGTTGCTCTGGGTTTGTCCAGGAGTACCATTCAAAGCCACCTCCACAGAAGTGGATGATGAAGGCAGATATATGCTTGTCTCAGGCAAAGTAGATGCTAAGAACATTGTGTTAGGAGGGATATACGCCCTTCTATTGAGCAGAAGCGATTCTTCAACACGCTGTCAGTGTGATTGGCCTTACACACCATGCTGCTTGGTGGAGACACAATTTGTGTACTTGATACTGCACTTGATCACTCATACCCACCCTTGCTGAACACGACATCAGTAAACCTAGAACAGATGTTCTCAATATGGGTGAAGGACTGGCACCTTTTAGACGTATGTGGTGCTGAACATATGGCGGAACGTTAATGCTCCTTCTACTCACCCCTGCATGATCTCCATGTGCACTTAGACAGATTCATGGCCTCTAGGGTGGCCAATCATGTGTTTACTTAGAAGGAGTACTTGGGGCACACTATTTCAGACCACAATCCATTCTTGGCTCTATTACATTGGGGCACCACTGCACCTCCAATTTCCATCTAGCGCCTCCAAGGGGCAAGGCTTGAGGACAAGACATTCCGAGAAGGGCTCTGTGATGTAATTGCTAAATATTTTCAGGAAAATTCAGGTACAGCTACTTCAACATTGATAGAATGGGAAACATTTAAGATGATAGTGTGAGGCCATTGTATTGGTGAAATGGTCGATGGCTGTTGAGCCCTAGACAGGGAATTGAAAGAGCTGGATGTTGAACTCACAAACTTTGAACAGTGCACTCTCCTTGACCAGTTTCACTTCGTAAGCCCTAAAGAGGCAAGTGGGCAGACCGTCTCACCGGCCACTATCTTTGCTGAATACAGACTACAAATAGTGAGCAAAGTTTTGGCCAAATGGCTACTACCCCCGATGAATGATCTGATTAATTCAGACCAGTCTGGCTTTATACCCAGCAGAAGTACCTCTGTAAATATTAGGCACCTCTTTTGGATAATTGAGGAGACCCCGATCGTCAACAAACTAAGGGCCCTGGTGTTTGTCAATAGATTTAGATAAAGCCTTTGACACGCTGAGTTGGAGGTATCTAATATTGGTACTCCAACTCATGAACATGGAAGACCGGTGGACCCGATAGATCGAACTGTTATACTCACATCACACAGTGCTTGTTCCCATGGGCAAAATTGTATCTTACGCTTATGGAATATGCAGGGGGACTTGATAGTGTTGCCCCCTGTCCCCAATGCTCATTGGCAATAGAACTCTTTGCCGTAGTTATTTGGAAGGAGCACGCAGATAAGGGGATACTGCCCAAGGATGGCAGGCATGCCATTAAGCTGTATGAAGATGATATGTTGATCTTCTTCAGGGATGGCAATACAGACCTAGAGAGGAAGCTGCCATTATTTGATGAATTTTTACACTTTTGGCCCTCCATACTAATTGGGAGAAGTCCTGTGCATTCCCAGTAGACACAAGCAATGCCAACAAGCCAGAGTATCTAGAGCTCAGGAACTCAATGACACAGATGTATTCAACGGCAACTTGGGAACAGCGTTGTGTGCACTTAAAGGCAACATCACCTTCTGACTGACACTACCGATATCAGTGATGGGCAGCAATGCACAATACAAAATGATAATGCTCCCTAGACTGCCATTGTGGATTAGACCCCAGTGGTTTAAGAACCTGGATGTCCTACTTTGAGACTTCATTTGGGGTGTACAGCAACACAGGGCCAATACACAGGTCCTGAAGGCTTCCATAACTAAGGAAGGAGTGGGAGCAACCAGTTTTGAAGTCTTCTATATGGCTTTCCAAGTACAATGGCTATCCCAATGTCTGGACAGGCAGAACCGTGAGGAACTAGAGAACTTAGAGGGCGACGACCGGATGAACACCCTGCTTGTGCACATCATGCCAATGTTGGTGAAGGTGGCACTGAAATGCTGGCACAGACGCACTTTTAAAAGAAAAACAGTTCCAAAGTATGCCCCCACTGTCCTCATTGAGGGCCAACTATGGAACCGGTCACCAGACTGGATGGATCACTTGTGCCATTGGGAGGGCGCTAGATTGTTAACAGTGGAAGATTGCTACAGGGAAGGGAAACTATGGACGAAATGATAAGTGGCCTGCAATTACCACTCACATGTTTTCTAAACTGCTGTGCACTTGGAACACCTATTATGGAGATGTGGGGCCCTGCTGACGTGGAACCTTTGGTTCATGATACTCTGCAACTATTTTTTTTTTTTTTTGTCCTCATTACCCAGGTGTACAAGAGTTTAACTCCTTGATCACTCCCGACATGGCGCCAACCAGTGATCTTTTAATTACCCGGTTGGTTCACTCTACACCTTGCCTTCTGTACTCAACATAGGTGACTGTTTCTCCCAATTGTCCATCCATCACCTCCAGAGTATTTAAGCAATATAGTATAGAGGCCTAATCATTGGACTATTATATAAGTGATTGTTCCCAATTCTCATAGGGGAGCCAAAATTCATTCCGCTTACATTTATGTTCCCTGTCTAACCTATTGGTGTATTTTATTGATGCCCACCATTCTATTTTATTTGGAGGAGTTGTTTTAACCCAATTTTTACATATTTCCCTACGAGCAAGTAGGATTAGATAAAATATCAGTTTTTTGGTATTATTTATCAAAGAGATATAATTATCAGGAAGCCCAAAGAAAACCAAAGATTTGCTTACCTGGAGCGCTTCTCCAAGTATTGAAAGAATTGTGTTACTCACATCCAGCCAAAAACCTTGAATCGTCGGACATTCAACAAACATATGGAAGTCATCACCTTTCTCTTTACTACATTTGGGACATCTTGACACAACTCCATTCCCCAGTTTAGATAATTTGTACGGCGTCCAGTAGAACCTGTGGAGACAAAATAGGTGGTTCCACCTTAAATTTGCGGGCCGTACCGTGGAGTATAACATGTCGCAAGATACTTGCCATAAGTCTTCAATCCGTTCTCCTGGCAAGTTCTTCTCCCACAACACCATTGGCAGATTAAAGTCACCATCAGCAATCTCCAGTAACAGCCAGTACCATTTCGCCACCTCTTTTTTCTGAGTTATTCCACTTGCCAAGCATGTTTCCAGTTCATTGGACAGTCCCGCTCCATGACCATCCGTGTGACTCCAACTCATTATTTGAAGATACTTGAATCTTGATAATCGACCATTAACTATTTCTTGACCTTCTTCCCAAGATATTAAAACTCCATTCTTCATCAGTTGGCTCCAGATAGTTATTCCAGCCTCTTTTAATGGTCGAGCCAAACAGTCCTTAGACCACTCTGGAGATCCCGGGGAGACAAAGATAGGGGCCTGGCCACTGTAATAATTAAGTTTTAGTTCTCTCCTGACTTTATACCATGTTATTGCGTAGCCCTGTAGGGTCTTCAGATGTATCTTTTTGAAATAGCGCGGGTCTCCATATTTATGGATAAAACCATATTCTCCCCCTTTTACACATCTCTTAACATTGCAACAAACATCTTTCCGACTTCTGAGCTATCTGGTGCCTTGAACAAACCTTTCCCTCCTTTTAGCAGGAAGACCCAAGCATAGTAAGATAGATCTGGCAACCTCAAGCCCCCTTTATCATGCTGTCGTCTTAATTTTTTCCATGATATTCGCACTCCTTTCGAGGCCCAAATAAAACTAGTAATTTTTGACTGGGCATTTTTAAGCCATTCTTCCTTGAAGGGCATAGGGATGTTCTGGAAAAGGAAGGTAAACTTTGGGAGAATTGTCATTTTGACAAGATTAACTCTTCCATAGATAGATAATGGGAGATGTGACCAACCCAGTAAAAGTTTCCCAATTTCCTTATTAATCTTCTGAAAGTTGGATTCTGGTATTTGGTCTACCTTCTGAACAACTCTAATGCCCAGATACCTCATTTCCTCTTTGACACTACTCACTTGTGTAGTAATATTCCATACCATTATAACCGTTTTGCCTTGATTTATCTCATAACCTGAGATCTTCCCAAAATACGCAGCCAGCTCATAAACTGCTGGTAGTGCAAGACTGAGGTCTGAAGTATATACCACCAGATCATCTGCATATAAACCCACTTTCTTTTGCCAGCCTCGAGATTGAAAAGGAATGATACTCTCATGTTTTCTGATTTTCTCCGCTAAGGGTTCGATGTAAAGATTAAAAAGTAATGGGGATAGCGGGCAACCCTGTCTTGTTCCCCTGAAGATGTTGAAGGTGTTAGATAAATTCCCATTTATTAATAGTTTAGCTGTGGGGTTTTTATATAATTGATTGATTGCCCTGCAAAATTTTTTCCCCAGATTGGACAATCTCAAGATTTCCTGCAAATAAATCCAGTTTACGCGATCAAACGCCTTGGTTGCGTCTACTGTAATAACAGCTAGTGGTAGTTTATCTGTGGAAGCTAAATCTATGTCACCTATAAGACTGTAGGTTAGATCTTTGGTACTTCTACCTCGCACAAAACCTTTCTGATCTTCATGAAGGAGTGCTCCCACTACTCCATTTAGTCTATCTGCTAGTATTTTCGAATAGATCTTATAATCCGAGTTTAGCAGCGAGATAGGCCTATAAGAGTCACAACAGTCTGGTGGTTTATCAGGTTTAAGTATCAGAGTCACAGTGGCTTCATTCCATGAGGGGGAATCTCTTCACCATTGTCAAACACTGCTGAAAGCAGCCTACAGAAAACCGGAATTAAATATTTTCCTAATTTTTATATAGCTCCATTGGAAGACCATCAGGCCCTGCTGCCCTACTCGTTTTCCCTGCTTTAATTGCATTTCTTATTTCCTCCTCTGTTATTGCATAGTTGATGGCATCTTTTTGAAGCTCAGATTCTTTACAGGGAGATTCTTGGGCTAACCAGTCTTCCACCTCCCTTCTTGTCATAGTTAGGTCCTCTGCATACACTTCCCCAAAATATTTCAATAAAGTTGCCTCTGTACTGTCCCCCACTCTAGTGCAACACCCTGCATTTCCATAATTTAGTTCTTTTATAAAACTTTTTGCCTGATCATTTTTATCTTCCATGCAAGTAACTTGCCACACCCTGCCCCATAATTGAAATGAGCCATTTTACTTGCTTGCCATCTTTCTTGTAGCCGTCGTTCCACTACCACCAGAAGGTTCGTTTTAAGGGCCTGAATGGATAGTAATCCCGCCTCGTATTCTATCTCATTACATTGTACCTTTTGTTCTAATCTTTGAATTTTATTTTCTATATTTGCTATCTCTGCCTTTCTCTGTTTGTTTTTGTATGCCTGAAGTGATAAAATTTTGCCCCTTAAAAAGGCCTTATAAGTGTCCCATACTATCCCAATAGGAGCACTGTCCAAATTATTTTCCAAAAATTCCCGAGACTCCAAACCTAGTTTCTCCATCATGTCTCCATCAAACAGTATGGTACGATCCATCGTCCATCTCCTTTGTGATGTGGAGCTCGGGGGTACCAAGAGCAGCGTAACTGTCGAATGATCGGACATATGTGCGCCCACATGATTTACACCTCTAACCTGATTTTTTATACTTTGATTGACTAAAAACAAATCTATTCTGCATTGGTGGCCATATTTTTTATTATTAAAAGTAAAGCTCTTTAAAGATCCTCTCTTTTCTCTCCATATATCACACCATCCTAAATTCTTTATTGAGTTTATTATCAGTGATCTTGTTTTGTTATGTATTATACTTCTGCTTTTTGTAGAGCGATCTAAACTACCATCCAGAACCACATTAAAATCTCCTGCCATTATGAATGGGTCGGGAAAATCCAACAATTCTGAAAGTAGATTGCCAAATGGGATCGGGTCATCAAGGTTGGGCCCATAATATCCAACTACTGTGTAAAGTTGTTCATAGCATCTCATCTTTACAATCACCCACATACCAGCCTTGTCCACCCTACTTTCCACTACTGCTATCTGAGGGTTGCCTTTTATCAGGATCGCCACCCCTCTTATGGTGAGTTGCTGCTCTGTACATACCATCTTCTATACCCATTTTCTATTTTTAAACAGCTCTTTTATTTCCTCACTTGTTAAATGCGTCTCTTGAAGTAATATAATATGAGCTGGGGCATCTTTTAGGTACTGCAAAATCCTCTCACACCTATGACGCACCCTAAGGCCATTTACATTCCATGATAGAAATTCTATCTGTGGCTTCTCAATTGCAGTCATATATTTTTTTTAATTTCCTTTTTTTGTTTTTTAGCTTCATGGCTCTGTTACATCCTGAGTTCTGGAATATATATATATAGAGGACACCATTTTTTTGGTTTTTTTCCCTTTGCTCCCACACCCGTGCATAAATAACTACCCGTGTTCCCCTCCCCCCAACCCTTGGAAAACCCCCTTCTACTTCCTTGATGGCCTAGGCCTGGGCCTAGGGAGGCCCCCGGATTCCGGAGATCTGTTCTAAGTGCAAATCTGCCCAAACAGTTTATACTATACCGCTAACCTTGTTTGTCGAAATAATTTACCTTAGAGACTAACGGAATGATTTTCGTCCAACCTATCCTGTACCAGCTCCTGATATTGATTTGAGAAAAACCTCCGCATCCTCTACCCTACGGAAAGTCTGCATCCTATTATTGTGCATTACATGTAGGTTCGCAGGAAATTTTAACTGTGCTGTCGCACCCAATCTCTTAAAGGGCTCAATTAAATTTCCAAATTCCCATTGTTTGTTTGCCGTGAATTGGGAGATATCTGATCTAATTTCGAAATTAATATCGTCCACAGTCAGTGATTTCTGTTTCAACGCTTTAAGAAGAATTTCTTCTTTTAGATTATAAGTATGGAAATTAACCAAGATTTTCCTCGGATTAGTTTTATTTGCATTCAGTCTATATGGATCTCTGTGGACCCTCTGTATGTCTTTGATTAATTCTTCTTCTGTCCATTTTACTTGCAGTCATTCCTTGATCAGATGTACCACAAGCATCTTAATATCTTCCCCCTCTACTCCCTCTGGGATCTTTAAGATACGGAGATTACACCTTCTTTGGTTATTTTCCAATTACTCTATTTTTTCTTTTAATAACCTCTCGTTGCCCCTGAGGTCTCTGATCTCTTTTGTATTAACTTCCGATTGAAGTGTTAGATCTTTCATTTCTACTTCCAGCTGTGCAGTTCTATCTGCTATGTCGTCCAGCTTTTTTCCCAGACTTTCACATGAAGATCTGATCTCTTTTTGGTTCAGCTCGGATGTTTCAAATCTACTCCTTACTTCAGTTGTTAAAAGCTGGATCATCTCAATGACTGATTGTGGCTGTACTTGTATTTGGGGCTGGGATAGTAATTGATTTCCTGATTGCCTTATTTCTATAAAGCATGGCTCCCCCATCTTTAGAGGTTACATTCAGGTCTTCAGTGGGCGTTGCCTGTAATTGCCTCAGAAGCTGAGTTTGAGACTGAGACTGAGGCTGCTTAAAGGTTGGCTCCATTATTTCAAGGTTGGTAAACACCTCCGTCCTAGCTTGAACCCCCTCTCTCTCAAAAAGTACTCCTTCCTGGATTTCAGAGATTTTTGCCAGAACCTGGAATTTGTTAGAGTTTACACTTTCCTGCCCCCGTCACTCACGGGATTTACTAAGGCAGGGTTTTTTAACAACAGCGTTTTGGGAACTACCTTAAAAAAGGTCCTCAACGAGGGGGTGATCTTCGGATTTACTGCTTGCGACTCTCCTCTCTTCACCTTGGATCTTCTCCTTTTAGGGGTTACCCACTCTCCTGTATCCGCGTCTGCTTGCTTCAAAGGGGGAGATACTTTAGTTTCACAATTTATTTGCGACTTACTTTGTGCCCCCCTCATGCAGCTTTTTCCTTTTCCACTTCTCAATTGGTATCTATTTTGCTGGACCTTCTCTACCCCTACTCCTACTCCTTCCACCTTTTCTGCAAATTGAGTCCCCCCTGTGTTTAACCGGTCTTCTCCTTTTTTTCCTAAAAATAAACGTGATTTTTTTTTCCAGGATATTTGAAAGTCCAGTGCTTTTAACCCCTCTGCTATTTTCCCTTGTTAGCTTTCTATCCGTGTTTCCCTTCCCTTTCTTTACATTGCACTGCTGCACTAACCTGTAGAGTTCTTTCCCCCCGGAGTCTCCGTTCACCTCTGAGTTGGTCCAGAGCACGTTGTCTCTTTGTTTGCTGGCGGCTCGATCACCTTCGCCCTTGAAGCCTGCAGTACTTGTTCTTACTCTGCTCAGGAATCCCCTACTGGATCGCTGAACTAACGCCCTCCGTCCTCTGCCGAGCTCACGAGCAACTCGCGCCCAGCAGGGGTCCTGAATCGGAGACCCCGTGATCTCCTCTGGTGCTCGCTGACTATCCAGGACTCCCGCCGTCAATCTCACCAGCAAGCGCGTCTGTCTCCGTCAATCACTACCCGACAACCACATCAGCACGTTGGGCGCCGAAAATCCCAAGAAGCCGCCGAGACACGGCCACGGCCACGGCACTACAGCACTAAGCCCTCGAATCAATCACCATATGAGAGTCGAATCAATCACCACAGGTATTCCATACTGTATTAGCGGTTACTCCTCCATTGCGGGCATTTCTATTTTAGCGTTCCATTCGCTTTTGATCTTCCTTGTCGGGAGCCTCCGCGACCGTGTACTAAGCGGCCGCCATGTTTTCCCCTTCGCCCAACTGATACTCTGCAACTATTGTTCACCATGGGGGGGGGTGGTATCAAATTGATCTTTTGTTTTATAAGTCACTTATACATATATCTTGGCCAACTTAGAGGGCGACGCCCGGATGAACACCCTGCTTGTGCACATCATGCCAATGCTTGTTTCCGGTCCAGGGAGGACCTGGCTTGGCAGTTCGGGCTGGACTGTTCCCACAAGGAACAGGGTCAAGACTGATTTGCATATGGCTGGGTCCAAACTGGGGTGGTGTGGTGAGCAAAAGAATGATGGATTAAACCCAGATCCTTGTGACTGGGGGTGAATGTTTGCATTGTCCAGCATTCCGTCCATCAACTGTTTCTTTTGCAAATGTTTGTGAGGGTGGCACTCAAATGCTGGCACAGACGCACTTTTAAAAGAAAAACAGTTCCAAAGTATGCCCCCACTGTCCTCATTGAGGGCCAACTATGGAACCGGTCACCAGACTGGATGGATCACTTGTGCCATTGGGAGGGCGCTAGATTGTTAACAGTGGAAGATTGCTACAGGGAAGGGAAACTATGGACGAAATGATAAGTGGCCTGCAATTACCACTCACATGTTTTCTAAACTGCTGTGCACTTGGAACACCTATTATGAATATGTGGGGCCCTGCTGACGTGGAACCTTTGGTTCATGATACTCTGCAACTATTGTTCACCATGGGGGGGTGGTATCAAATTGATCTTTTGTTTTATAAGTCACTATACATATATCTTGGCCATCTCTACGGGGAGCCAGAGACAGGTGGGAGCAATGTGGGGGCTGAAAACTCACGGACAGGGACAAGCTACAGGATACACGCATAGCGTTTCTAGAAACTCAACATTCGAAAATACACAATTTAACTATATGCAGTCCAGCTATCTTACACCCAGATGATTGAACCTAATGATGGGAGTAAACACGAACAAATGCCCACGATGTGACCTGATAAACGTAGCCTTCTCACATATGGTATAATACTGCAAGGACTGCAGGGAGTGGGTGACTACACATTTGTGGAGAGTGTCACACAGGGGCCTTCGACCAACTCCTGAGATGTGCCTATTGGGTTTATTCCCTAGATCCACATTGAATAGAACCATCTACAAATTCACAGATCTGGCCCTGGTGCCAGCCAAGAGATGTGTTGCCATGCACTGGAAGGCAAAGAAGGCCCATGCAAATTGGGCACTGGAAACACAATGTCAGCAAGTGTGCTGCTAGTGAGCACTTCACATTATTTAGGGAGGAGAGGGAGGGACTTATATGTGTACCCTACAGTGTAAAGATGGAATGAACTTCTGATAGCCTTCAAACATCCGGAGTTAACCCAGACAGACATTACAGATCAGCACACACCTACCACAGACACTGCGGAAGACACACCATAGACCCAGCAGCAGACATGGTAGCCATCATTGCTTGCTAGACACCACCTCGCACATCATGCGACGATACCACACACTGGAAAGGGTGGGTTTGTTATTGTTTTTATTCTACCTATCTGTTACGGTATTGTTTATCAGGATTATATATTGTTTGATTCTGTTACCGATGTCACGCCTGCACATGAGACATCATTTGAAGGCGGCTCAGTATGAAGTAATTCTTCAGCTCAAGAAATGATCTAGACGGCGCCACCTACAGGCTTAATGATTGTTCAACTAACTCAACAAATGTATATTGAGCCCTGTGATCATGTACTCCCATCATATTAATATGACCCCTAATATGTATATGTGCATCAAAACACAAAACTTGAAAAGTATAATAAACAGAATTTTTAAACCACTCAAAAAATAGAGAAAGGTCCAGGGATATATGAAAAGTCAATTGGTTTGTTTTGAAAGAAACATCTAAGCAAGTACCATGTGACAGACAGTCAAACACAGCTGTTCTGAAAGTAACCAACTATCCAATATCTTCTACTGAGAAGAGATTTGAAGCATCAAAGGCAGAATAACCTTACAAGGCACGATTGGAAAAGGAGTTGTAGACTTTGGAACTGCCATACAACTCTTTCGAACACATAAAATGGCTAAAACAGCCACAAAATTAAGCATTGATCAAAATGCAAACACATTAAGTTTATTAAACCTGAGTGGATGGAAGAGAAGTGTGTGCCATTTTTAGTTACCTTATGCACTATGTTTCCACACAAAAAGTAACACAAAAATAATCAGTGCATTGTGCCCAGGCAAAAAGAACATTTTCAAACTGAATTGACTGTAAACAGAAGAAGGACCAAGCTACCATTGTATCAGAGAAGGATAGGACATTAAACAACATGTTAATTACATTTGCTGTTAAAACTAGGCAATCCACAAAAGTGTTTTTTTCGGAGATATCATGTGAATCTGCCATTATAATTTTAGGGACAATTTCCACTGGTGAACACTGGCACCAGTGAGGCAGGTATTCACTGGTTGAGGTAAATTCGCCTAGTCAACAGTGTTTAGGTTGTGGAGTTTGGAACAACTACACCAAATTCCTCCAGCATCAGTATTGACTGTACATTACACCAGGTAAATATCCACCAGGTTTAAACTGATGAAATTTACAAGAGGAATATTTAGGGAATTGCATTAGTTACCATGGTACTCTTAATTTCCGAATAGTGTGGTATCAGTAATTACAGCATATCTCGGAATTCACCACAACTTCATCAGCAAGGATTTGCGAACCAGGTCTGTCTAACTCCAATCACTAGAATATCTGCCAGACCTTTACTTGCTGTGCACTATTGAGCTGAAATAATAAAAGAAAATTGGGAAAAGGCATAGCTTTCCAGTTGACTCAGTCATTTAAAATTTAAAATATAAAGCTGATTCAGGAGTAGAATTGTCATAACTTTCAGGTGCTGTTACATGTTGAATACCGAAAATATGAGAAAAATGGCATAGGAGAAAATGATTGCCAGATTTGTCTTTTCTCCCTGTACTTTCGATGATGGAGAAGGTTGTTTTTTGGCATTAAACCTTATTAGAGTATATCATGTACATGAAAGAAAATTGTACAATACATCTATTTCATACTGTCCCATTGCTTGTGGTGATTGTATACCACTGACTACTCAAATGTAAATCTCATTCATACAATGTTTAGCTTTTATCAATGAAACAATACATTTTATGGAAAATTCAGAAGTATTGATAGTTGTGAAGGACAAGGCTGTGGCCCATTATATTCAATATATGTCTCTTACCCTCAAAGTGATGAAAATGTTACTATGCTCCACAGCAGCATCCTAAAAACAATGCACTTATTTCCTTAAGGGCCAACAAGGTACAATGCTTTTATCAAGGGTGTCATTTTGACTGGTGTGATGGTCATATCTCAACAGTTTTTGGAACTGTACAGCCACACTGAGAAACACAGCATTGTTATGCAGCCGTTGTGATTAGCTTTCAATTCCATATTGATCTCATTCAAGAGCAACAAATTCAAATGAGTAAATTACTTAACGCGCAAAACGATCATGTCCAATGAATCAGAGAAATAGCAAATTCCAAAACAGAAACAAAACATTTCAAATACAGGCTGAACAGCAAATTGTACCAGTGGTTCTGGATGATCTGCACAATGGAAGAATACAAAGCAAGTGTAAAATGTGCTTATTATTAAATCAACAAACTTTTAAAAAAATCAAGGCTATGTCCTCCAATGCTTCAAAGGATCTTATTAAGTCAAGAATATATGTGTGCCCCCTTTATTCTGACATAGTATTATAATTAATCACAATAAAAAGATTTCTTTTTACCTTTCCCACATACTGGGGGTCAGAGCCCATGTATTCCTCCAACACAAAAAACTGATTCCATACCCAGCCACGTTTGACCCGCTGGGCGGGGGACCGTCTACCTGGCAAAGGGGCTGCATGTTCTCTTTGCTTGTCCTGTGAAGTCTGTGGTGGCAAAGGTTGCAATGGCGTTAGGAGACCTCCATCAAACAGGACCCAGAGAAGCAGCGATAGACAATTCCTTGTAAGCATTGGCAAAAACTTCCCAACAGCAAACAACGAAAAACTCCAGGACGTATCACCGAACCAAAGATCCAGGTTTGGTCTGTTGATGGCCTCCACCACTTGACCTCTGGCTTCACTGATGAGTTGCTAATGCAAACATTAATCCTTGTGACAAAAAGAGCTTCGTCACAATTAATTCCATTTAGAGAGACCTAAAAATGCAAATGACAAGACCAGGTTATGTGAGGATTATTGCGTAATCATAAAGAACTGTTCATTTATATCCTGAAGGTAAATGCAAACAAACTGAAGAAGGCAACACGTATCACACTTTGGGAAATACATTTATTAGAAAGATTCTACATATTTTTTTTCCTCGTATCTTTGTGAACCTATTTTTAGATGCAAAATAATGAAAAGAGCACAATTATTTAACGGTCAGTTTTAACTTTACACAAAAAAAAATTTGATCGTTAAATATTTCATTGAAAATGTATACAGTTTTAATAATACATTTATATTTCTAATAATAATTCATTGTTTCAGTTAAAAAAACAAAACATTATTCGAATGTACAACATAAAACAGGGGAGTTGCATTCATTACTTTAGGCAGTTACTAATAAAGCACAAATATATTATTTGCTTCCTGTAACGAACTGCGAGTATTGGCAGATGCAAAGGCCCTTATAAAGACTTTAAAGATAAGAAATCCTGCAACTACAACGACATGTAATTTTGAAGTATACCGTTCTGTTATATACATAGCGCCATATGCAACTTATTATCCCACTTTCTCACACAGGTGATATCAGGTGTATATTAGTACGAATTTAAAGAAAGTTCCCAAAAGAAAGATTTAAAGAAAGATCCCCAAAACTTTTTGAACGCTTCACTTACGCGGATAGTTTTGAATATTAGATGGGAACACTTACACTGTTCTGAACATTCTGGCAAATATATATGAACTATCTTTGCATTTGCAATGTTGCTGCTGCCAGCTACATTGAGAGCTGTCACTCTTTCTGCAGGCTGCTCTCTTAAGGAAAAGCAGCCAATAGTCCCACAGATTCATGCTCTCTAAAATGTCCAAGAGGCACATAGATGTTTCCACCACATTAGTACTAAGAGGTAGTATGCACCGGATAATACACAGATTTGACTCTCTGCTAGCTCTGCATGGTACAAAACTAGCACCATGCTGTGAGAAGGGTGCAGGAAGGTGGAGTATTATGTGGTGTGGGGGTTAGACTTCACCATGCAATACTATCAAGATATCCCAAAGACGGTCCTTGGAGTCACACTAATAAATCCTTAGCTCATTGCTTGTAGTGTGGCAAAGAGCAATCAGGCATTACTAGAGGAACATGTGCTAAGCATTTCAGAGTACCAACATGGACAATAAGTAATTGACACGACTCAAGAGAAATCCAACACCAATTTATAGAAATAGAATGTATTTTATCTTAACTTAGACACCAAAACGAACAGAATACCATACATATAACCGGAGTTATAGAGTTTTGAAGCAATATAAAATCATTTCAAAATAATACAGGGCAAATACAACATTGCGGTCAAGGGGAAAAACCGCTAGTGACAATCAGTCACGTGCAGGTCGAGTTGTGTTGTAACCTTGCAGGGTAAAGGGGATGCGAGTCCCAGGACCAAGCCACGGCAGTCAGTTCAATTTTACCTGGCCTGTGGAGCCTGGGTGCAGAGATGTCCTGACTGTCCCAGATGCTGAACGGGAGTAGCGAGAGACGTGCTTTTACCTCTTTACATAGTGCTGCTGAAAACAAGATGCAAAAGCACAAGAGTGGGGTCGTTGCCAACGTCAGTCACAGGTATTGTGGAATGCCCTCTTGATGCAGCGCTGAGTTAAGGGGTCAGTTACCGTACTGTTGACCAACAAGCTTTGGCAGCGGTAAGCTCAGCTGGGAGCTTCTGCGACATCTGGAAGTCCAGGGAAAGACGGTAGTGGCTTGAAACTTCATGGAAGGCCAAACTGCAGTTCCAACAATGCACTGTTCCATCTGGATTTGGCTGATCCCTTTATTGTCCCGATGGCCGATGATTGTTCAGTTCCTGAGAGTCGTTTTACCTGCAGTTTGTAGAGCACTAGTCTCACTAGCCCAAGAGAGTCTGGGTTTGCTTCTCGCTCTCTTAGGGGTCCCTCGGTCTGGGGGAAATTACCTTCAGCCTAGGATGAGCCTCATTTATACAGTCAGTTCTGAGAAGTGTTACCTCAGGTCCAGAGTATCCTTCTCTTTATTTGTGCAAGTTCCTGTTGTCGATGACACTGGTCCCTTCTGTGTCCTCTTTGATGCAAGTTGAATCAGAACTGAGGTTCTGGTGTCAGGGGTGTCTCTTAAATCCTAGATTTAAGTGAGTTAAGGGTGTGGGACCAATTAGCAAATGGGCTGCTAGTCCCTGCAGCTAATCTGCCCCTGAGGTGACTATATACGGGGGTGTAGGTCACCTTTTCTAACCATAACTGTCTATTCTGCCACTCCTAAAGATGGCAGAAAGGTAATTTTAGTGTACAGGCCAGCCTGGAGGTGTGGCTAGCCTTCTGGGCTTGTACACTTCCTTGACTAACTAATTTACAGCCTGTCCCGGTTCAAATGTGCCTGGGGCAGGGGAAGGGCTGTTTCCTCCTTTGGGAGTCAGCCCTGAGGCATATCAGAGGCAGTCAAGCCTTTGGAGCTCACCGTCTTTATGTGCCACCTCCCTAGCCTGCTTGGGAGGAGGGAGGTGAGACCTCCTTCCTGCCAAGCCTTTGTTCCTGACTCCTGGGAGTTATCACACTGCCTAGCAGGACAGAATCATGTCTTGGCAGCAGCAAACGCAGAAACGCTGGCTTGCCAGCCAGATCGCAGAGAAGCTGTGGCAACCAGATGGCCAACCTCTAAGATAGCTAACTGGGTGCATCCCACATCACCCTCTACACAAGATTCATGTCAGGGGTGAGAAGGCACGTTGTTTGATACCAAACATGACGTATTTAGGGAGTACCATAATGGAGCGGCCAACCTCGGGTGTGCCTGGGTGCCAGCCCATATCCTATGGACTGTCTATCACTGATATTGTCCTTTAATGTTAAGGTAAACTATAGGGTCATGCAAGTTTGCTCTTACATGTCTACACCTTTGATATCATGCCCCAGCCTCCTGGACTTTAGGAGGCCTTCCTTAGGGGTGACTGGCACATATCAAAGATAGTGCATTGACTTTGCCACACATGGTGAGGGTAAAGTTGAGTTCAAGCAGTTTGCACTGCTCTGCAGTCTGTAAATGGCAGGCCTGCAGTTAGAAGTTTATTTGCTTCACTCAGGGTGGCTCAAACAGTGTTGCAAGCCCTGGGAACAGCTTTACCACCCATGCCCTGGGTACCACTGGTATCATATAATAGGGACTAATAAAGGGGGTAAAGTCCTTGTCAGTTGGAGATGCCAATTCACACATAATAACATAATAGGTTTTGGGAGAGAGTGTTTGTCACTTTGGCTTGGTTAGCAGGCTTCAGTGCACTGTTAGAGTCATAAACCAACATCTAGCAGTCCAAATGGGGGCAAAAAGTGTGTGTGGGGGGGCAATCTGCAAAAAGCCCTATTTTCTCACAAAGGGAAATTGGTAAATTAAGTCCCTGGGATATTAAGGTCTCAGAGTTATGAAACACTTAATACCCTGGCGCAATAGTGGTAACATTAGAGAAGAATACTTATCCTGCAATATAACTTTAGCATTTGTATCTCTAGACAGACTATAATTTTGATATTTGATCACTTATTATGGCCTATAATGTTTTCTTTTAGTCAATTAATTTATTTATGGTTTTTACATAGCACTACTCTAACCTTTGGATGTTGGAGCACCTTCCAGTGAGGCGGATTTAAAGAACAAAATACATGTAAGTGCTGTGTGCGTACAAATTTTAGCATCGGAGAAGAGAGGCGCTGCAATAAGAAACGTATTATGAAGGGATGTAATGGAGATAATGAGAGTGTTATTTCAGTTCAGTTGAAAGGACTGTATGAAAGAAGAAGAGTGGGATACAACACTCCTGTTTCATTCCACTTTCTCTGTTATCATATGTTGCTTCTGCTCTACTGTCATACTCACCTGTCTGCTTTCACATGGACTTGTCTTGTTCAGACTGAGAGTATTTATGGCAGTGGCGGCTCGCATAGGGCGTGCTGTGGGGCGGTGGGGCGGGGTGGAGGAGGGGCAGGGTGGGGGGGTAGTAAACTCGGACATACAATGGAACGGAGGAAAGTAATTATTACGTTCCTCTGTTCCGTCGTATGTCCGAGTTTACTACCCCCCCACCCTGCCCCTCCCCCGTCCACCGACCCGCAGCACACCCTATGCGAGCCACCACTGATTTATGGTGCTAGCAGATCCCATCGCTGTCCACAAATATGGTATGGTTGGCATAATCCCAATTATATTACTGTTCCTTTGACTGATGGGAGTACATAACATTACTGAAACTGCTAAATGCCTAAGCATCTAGAGGTGTGTAAGATAAAGATCTACACCTGGTCAAAGGTGTGGTTGGTAATCTTATGTTACCTATGTAAATAAAGATTACATTTAAAGTCATATTCCTCCTTCACGAATAGATTGCATGAATACCACCCACACCAAAAGGCGTCTATCACTTCCCCATCCTACAGTCTGGATTACCACACAACTCCTCCACTGTACCATTGTAATCCAACTAAGGATCAAACTAGGCTTTCCCCCATTCTCACCTTTCACGGCTTTTCCTAATGAATTACATGGTTAATGCATGTTGGCGCTTTATGTTAGGCAAAAATCTGAAAATAGAAATAACTAAAACGTTTGTTTGCGTCAGTGTGTTTTATGTATTTAGTAAAAATACAAGCTTGACAAACTCATGGGAAAACATGTAAGCTCAAGTTTTAAAGTTCCAGTGTCTTATTGGAATTTCGCATCGTAGGACCACTTAAGGTTCAGGTCTGATGCTAAAGATACTTAATTTAGTAGTCTCTTCTTGCTGCTATTGTGTAACATCTTATTTCCAAAAGAAAATGAAGTAAAGAAAAACATGGAAGGCTTCTTGGCAGTTTGTTAAACAAAAATAATCAGAATGGATGTGTTAGACTGAAGCTGTTAGGGGCAATCTAAAAGAAAATCAAAACTATCAATAATATTTCGATGCTCTTTTTCTAGTCAGGCTCCATTTGAGTGATTTATGCTATTCCTGAATTCGATTCTGAAACGTGAAATTATCAATATGGAACAATACCATAACTTTTAAACAAAGAAAATAAAGCCATACCAGTGAAATTAATGAATACTTCACGAATAAAAAGCTTTGCAAAAAATAAAGTATTAACATATCGAGATACCTTTAAAATTCTGTTATCCTAGTGGAAAGAAATTACACTTATTTCTATTTCACACTGTTTATAAATCGTTATGCACGTATGTAAGCAACTTGTATGTTTATCACTATAAAACATATTACATAAAACATTTGTAATTAAACTTTAAATCATGTCTTTTTTATATTTTACCGAATGCACCATTACTCACTCCACTTTCAGAATGTACTCACTGTTATTGAACAAACTTTGTAGGCTTTTACTTTGGTGAATCAGACTAATACACCTAAGTACGGATGTACTAAACATGTTTACGGTGGCAAACAATCCAAATCACTGTTTGTGACTGCAAAAGCCTGTGTTGCCATGTACTAAGGGCATTTTAGGAGTTAGAAAACATTTACTAACTCCTAAAAGTGTTCTTTGACTTCATACTATATTGCTATTTGGAAGGAGCATATTTAGATGTCCCTTTGAAAATAGTGAGTCAATATAAGATGCATCAATGTTTTGCGACCAATATTTGATCGCAAACCATTGAAACATTACTGACTCCTGAGATGGAAAGGTAAAACAAGTTGTTTATTGGTGAGTAGACAGTGAACAGTGGCCACTGATAACTCTACAACAAATTTTAGAAAAGTACATTTTAATTATTAAAAGATGCACATTCGTTTAAGGAAAACTGGCAGCATTTAAGAAAATAGTTACTTTACTTAAAAGTCGATTACAGACATGGTGGTCTGCTTACCCTAGCAGGCCACAATCTCAATGATGGCCACCAACTGCAGAGAGTCACAATTTGCAACCTACGTCATTAATATACATGAGGTAGATCAAATTGTGACCCACTCTGAATTGGAATTTTACAAACCCACCTATTAGTAGATATGATGGTGCCTAAAATACTTAATTGATCACAAAAGTACTGGTTGCAAATTGCAAGCAGTTTTTCATGACCAGTTTTGAGTAAATCTGGAACCAAGTGTTGCAAAATAATATTCTTAAATAGAGTGGAGCGGGGTAATGAGGGTACAGTGGTGGCGAATAAAAGAGTAGTAAGAATGTGTAAAAGGGTATTTCTGAGGCATTGTAAATAGTTCTCCATATGAACAATTTGAATAGCTAAGACACAAAATATCAATCACAATTTGTGCTTCCCTTATGGAACTAGTTCAAATTTATATTGAAAATAATACAAAAGAAGATAGTGAGGGAATGCTATTAAATATTCAACATTTGACAGTGTGTGGGGGAAGGGCATGCTATAGCCTAAGGAGGAGCTTTCTTAGCATCAAGTTACCTTCTTGCGCAGGTCCCTTGCAACCCACCACCATTCTATTTAGCCACAAAGTCACCTTCACTACTGTTGACTCTTTGCCCTTATCTCTCTCTGACCTCCACCCACTCACTTGACTCAATGTCTACTCAGATCTGAAGGTGCTGGTAGAGCAGAGAACATTAGAATGTGTGGTCACCTTCATGAAAAGTACACAGAGACAATGCAGGCAGTGAACAGCCTGGTCTGCATGGGGGTATGAACCCCTGGGTTAGTGTGTGGGCCAAGGGGGTAATAATTCCTCCAGTGCTTGTGGAGTCAGGTATTGTGAGCTAGAAGCAGACTTCACCATAGGTGCACGTCTTTGCACAGCCAGTTGTTCAATGTGACCAACAAACGCACATTTTTTTTATTACATTTCATGGAAAGTATCTTAAGATATTCATCCAGGAACAACATGTGGTCATTTTCAACTTTCTCTTGCATGAGTGGTTGTTCCTATCTTTCTAAAAATAAGGGAAGCACCCTCAGGTTTTCTGTAATGGTTAGACCAAAAGACACATAAAGTAATGTTAGCACAATAAAGTAATGCTTACAACAAAAGATGTATAAAGCAAGTCTGAGATGACGGCAGCCTGCTAGAATTCTATTCTATTCTTGTGTCATGTTGCTTAGTATACTGAATTTATAAATTCCTTTGCAAGTTTTTTAATCTTCTGTTGTGTATTGACCATCTTTGATCATTGAACCATCTGCTAAGTGCAATTGCATCAGTTGCTGGAGTAACAAATCATTTTTTTGAGTTTGGTATATTTGAGCAGGGCTGGAATATGCATGTGCTTTGATTCTTTTTTCTCTTTGCAAAGAAGAACCCTTGCCCTTCTGTCTTTTCTGTTTCTTTTCTAATGATCAAGGCAAGAATATGTTTGGTGTACCGCATTATGCAGTGGACCAACATGCTTTCTTCATCCAATTTCCCATATTATTGGGTAAAAGCAACTCTGATTCCACTCTTGTGAGGAGTAACCAGGAAACAATCCACCCTTCTGATTTACCAATCAAAGATGTCATGTTTTTAAAAGTCTCTCTGCTCCTACATCTTGGCCACAAACCAATAAAGATCGCAGATCCAGGTCATTAGCAGCATCTTCTTAAAGAAGGATCATCTATTTGCCTGCACTATGACACTTCACACTTTTCAACAAAGAAAGACCTCTTTGTGGGAAGCACAGAATCTATTCATGTAGCCACCTCCTGCATCAGAAAATCACAGTTGTATAAAAACAAAAATAGCTAAGCAATTAAGACATTTTGTTCCCTAACACTGAGGTGTGGATGTGAAGATATGCATTTTTTTACCTTTTGAATTGAATTGATGTTAACAAAACTTTAATATTAGCACCACAGGTATACTGGTGCTCAAAACAATAATGCAGATTTATAGAGAGACTGAAGTTTGAACAGCAAGGTCTTCAACTTTTTGCACAAAGTCAAGTAACTTGGTTGACATCTGCTGAGGCTTTGAGGAAAGCTATTTCAAATCTTGCCAGGTAAGAGAAGACATAACCCCTCCAGTGCACACAGCAGATGACTGGCTTCTTCAAAAGATTTGCAAGGTCCGACCAAAGATGACGAGTGTGTTGAAATCTCACAATCATAGCCAAAAATGTGGTGCCTACGCCATGAATGGTTCAGTGGTAAGCAAAGAGAAATGTTAGCATTATTATATTTGCAACAGGGAATAGTAGAGGCGGATCTAGTGTAAAGCAAGCAGCAGACCTTTGTATCAGTTGATCTTTAGAGATCAATTACTTGGTGAGACCCAAGTATAGAGAACTGCCGAAGGATAAACCAGCCTGAATCATCATTTTGTGACAGCTGACAGTGGGAAGCCGGAGGATATTCCTGAGTGATTTCAAGAAAATAAAGCAGCTAAAAGATTAAACAAAGTCTTTAAGGAAGGCAAGACTTAAATGAGGGCATTGTCAAAAGTAAAGCCCAGGTAGATGGAATTGTGGTGGAACCCAGGTTGTCAGACCACCACTAATTGGGCCAGATATCAAAGTGCAGCCACAAAAATGGAATCAATTTTGTGGGATGGATCAAGGAGAAACTTATTCTTCAAAATCTGTGAAAGCTAATAAGTGACTGAACTTGCTATTACCTTGAATGGTACAGCAAAAGATAGATGGGCGCTAATCGACAAGTACAGTGAAGTCTTTCTTAGGTTTTGTTCAGAACTGTGACCACTGCGGTCTTTTTCCAGGTAGTGTGTACCATCACAGATGAGAGAGAAAAATGGTACATATCTCTGGGGACACAGACAACAGTCCAAAAGATCAGCCAAACAGCCTTTATCATTCAGGCATCAAGTAAGAATCCCAATTAAATAGAGCAGAGTTCAGAACAAGTGAAAGGCATGGAAAAGGGATGGAAGTATTTAGGGAACCGGGAAGTTGAGGGCTAGAAAAGAAGATTCAATAACAGAGGAACAGAAAAATCTGAAATTTCTAAGATATTGTAGAGTGAAGCAGACAGACACTACTCAGTCTGAACTGGAGTTGGCCTATGATGTACATGATTTAATGTTCCTCAGAAAATTCAGAAGCAATGTCAATGCAAAATGAGTGTAGTGAGTGTTGTGATCAATCAATTCTCCAAATAATCTGGATGTTGGATTGATATAATTTCATCATTTAGTAGTTTGAGTGCTCAAAAGATAGCTCAAAACAAGGGAAAGTTTTGCAGAGACAAAACACATTACATTTCAAGACCAGGGGAAGAAACCAGCCAAGATACTAAGAGTGTGGCTTTCCCTCATTAATCTTTGGTTATTTAAAAAAACACGTACAGGGGGAAACCACTATAAGATAGCTAGCTCATATGCTAGTACATCAAAACTCAATTTCCTTTCTTCCTACCACTAAGTTACTAGAAGCCAATTTCAGTAAGGGTAAATGCAATCAAAATTCAGTTATATTATTCCAAAATCAGGGCTTGATCTTGTGTTCTCAACACTCATTTTTTACAGAAGTAATTTCCACGGGAGGCCTACTTAGTCAGATATAATCTGATAAGGGCACAATAATGAACTTGACAAATGGTCCTCAAAAACGCACAACTTTAAACATTTTGGCTTTTGTATTTTTGTCAATCAATCATCATGTGTTTTGTCTCATACATGGCTGTAATATTTAAATCCTGATTGACATTTTAACTCTACATATATAGCAAATAATATTTATAATTCCAATGGGTAAAAGCGAATAACTGGGATGTTTTTCGCCAAAGGGCTCCGAGTGACCTGAAATGGACAATATGAAGGAAGTTCGAGTTGTCTATGATGTCACCGAAAAACCCCGATGAAACATTTCCCTGTTATTTACAGTTTACCCATTTATAATTTTAGGTTATGTATGACCCCAAAATCATCTGCCCCTGCTTTCAACTGATATGCAGGGGCTGAGGAGAAATGGTGGAGCCATAATCAATGTGGCCTCTACCACTCTTCCAAATGAAAAAAAAGAATGACTTCTTGCCACACATCCCCCCCACTATCTTTACCTTGCTTTCCCTTCCCTCCAGAACAGCATTTCCCAAACTGTGGGCCGTGTCCCATTGGTGGGTTGCCTGCAAATTTCTGGTGGGTCTAAAGAGAGCAATAAATAAAGATGCCTTTGCATTTTGTATTTATCTTGTCACAGGTGCTCTGCGTTCAAAGGCAGAGGCTAAATGTCAGGGTCTGTTGTGTGACATGTTGCTGCTCATTCTTTTAACATTGGGATTGGTGATTTATTTTCATTCTCTGATTCCAAAATGAGAGGAGTTTTTAAAGTGAACTATGTGACGATCTTGCTGGGGTACATGGAGAGTGAAAGGAAAGGCTCTAGGATGTCATTTTTTGCACCACACAACAACATTTAAATACCTGTAAATGGACATATTTCCAGATATATTAGCAGATAGGAAAGCAAAAATGAAGCACATCTTCTTGTAATTCTGAAGTGTGATGAAAACAAAGATTTTAACAGGATCAAAACAAATAAAGACAATTTTACTAGGTGATGCACAAATGATAAATATTCCCTGAAACCTGATTTCCAGACATTATCATTTGTGTTATTTGTGAATAGTTTTATCAGAAAAACTGTATATCTGCAAGTCTGTGAAAATGTAATGGCCATTTCAATGGAAAATGTGCTGTCTGTAAATTACAGCATGCTACTGCATGATGGTTTAGTAATATACTTGCAACAGTGTACTCCAAAATGCACCACAAGCTACATACTACACCCTTAACCTCCTGCTGAATACATATGTTACACTTTGTGCAAAGCTAGGATTTTTTAAAACCCCTATGACTTCACTGATGAAACATTGATGTCAGCACCCCCAATCTGAAAATTGTTCCAGCACCACTGGTGCAGAGATGCTGAACTAAATCCACAAGTCCAATTTTAAAGCAAATATTTGCAAGTATTCCCAAGCAAGACTCCAGGTGAACTTGCCAGTAATTTGTGCTTATGTTTTTTATTTCACAAAGCAATTTCAACAGAGGATGCGCCCACTATACATAACCATACACAGTCATCCTACTTGTGTACGACTTTAAAACATAAATTGAGAAATATGAATGTGGCCTAATTGCCAGAGCTGCCAACTTTGGATCTGAAGAACCATATTTGAGTCCTGGCATTGGCTCTGAGCAAATCCCTTAATCTCCCAATCTTAAAATAAAATAAAGCTGACATTATGTAATGTAATCTGGTTCTCATGTAAAATGCTCCAATGCCCTTGAGCAGTGTTTGCGTTAGATAAAACTGTAATATATTTAGGAATCCATAATGCACCACGGGCCCTCGTTTTAAAAAAAAAATCGATATAAGGCCTTACCGCATAATTTGCTGTAGAATGGGTTTTTCAAATTTGCTCAAATCACTGATACCAACACCAATTTTTCAGAAATCTTGTGAGTTTAGTGAAAAGATGGCACAGTCCAGCACCACCACTATGAAAAGTATTGCAACTTCAATGCAGTTCACCATCTGCCACTTTTTATGGGCTGATCAATATCTTGGCCACAGTCTGATAAAGAAATATTGAAGGGCCAGTCAAGGTTGAGACAGTTGCAAGCAACTTTTGTTAGAGTGGAACTGTATGTTATTTTTATAATACGAAGAATTTTGAAAGCATGTCTACTATGTTAAAAAATCTCCCCTGTCTGATGTCCATTAAAGCTAGGTGGGTTGCTACAGTTTGTTGTTCTAAAAATTGGGTCATGGTTCTAAAAAAATTGGTAAGCACTGCTCCATAAGCTTTTGTTCCCAGCTCTCCAGCTCTCCTCTGACAAACATTCAGAGAGCCCAGCAAGAGCATCCTAGAATTCCTATGTGATGTAGTAACAGTGTTAACAAGTTCTTGCACCCACTGCTGCTATGTCATAGCAATAAATGTAGGATGAATTTAGAATCCAGTTATTCATGCCTATCCTAGGGTCATGATTCACAAAGATTTGACTTTGACTGTTGTAGTTTTCCTGGCAGACTCCTGGGTTTCAGAAGTAAGCCAGGGCTAAGTAAATGGGAAAAGCAGAAGCACTCGGCTTGCTCCTGGAATTCAGGAGTAATTCAGGAGTAATGCAAGAGGACGTCACACCTACTCACCAACATTTTTATGAATCGGGGAAATGTTTTCAAAATAGAAACAA
Organism: Calotriton arnoldi; assembly: GCA_963921515.1. Classification (NCBI taxonomy): domain Eukaryota; kingdom Metazoa; phylum Chordata; class Amphibia; order Caudata; family Salamandridae; genus Calotriton; species Calotriton arnoldi. The sequence goes on from CAWUFW010018169.1 coordinate 38,434, forward strand.
TTTCTACACCGGTCGTTTACTAGCTTTGGATATATATACATAAGGTCCTAAAGTAGGAAGGTTTTCACTTGACTGATTTAGTTTGGCGAACTCAGCAAACATTTTAAAAACACCCCATGTAAGGGGGTCTGTGGACACGTTTTGCAACAAATTGGTAAGTTGTCTAAATGGCAAGGAGTGCTGATAAAATCCATTAGTATATTTCTTTTACATCACATTACAAGCATAGAAATTAGAAATCTCTGCAAGCCTTGTTTTCTATTCCGAGGAGCACTTTGAAATGGTTTGTTTTAAGATATATCAATTTTTAAAACATTTCTGGCTATTTATTAGATAATTTTTAATGCTATTTTGTATATTGTAATATTTGATGTTCGAATATGGAAGAAGTTTGTATTGTACATAAGGTATTCATTTTTTTATTTTTTGTGCACTTTTGTGGACCTCTGTCGGAGTTCCATATCAAAATAAAAAATTGTTGTTGGAGCCACCAGTCTGAGGAGCACTTTGCCAAGATTAGTATTTAATTCTACTAGTGTAATACATGTTATTAAACAGCAGCATTACTGCTAATGTGGAGCCTTTCTAATCACGAGAGGCCCTGCCAAAAGAAACATTGTTTAATAATTTAGATCTAGCTTTGGTTCTACAGGGATGATGCTTTCACTTTGGAGGGATTGTTAATGCCTAAATAGGCTTCTGCAAACAGCCTTAAACTCAGCGCTGCAGCCAACCCCTTTGGCTTCAACCAGGAGCATTGTTTACTACACTCTTGTTGTCTATGTTTCTGTGTGGAGGCTTCATCAAAACAAAGTGCATGTAAAATGAAGTGAGAGGTTGTAAAAGAGCCTCATTCACAAAGATTTTGCTATGAGTATTCATGACTTAAGCCCTCAGTACAAGTGGCCTCTTGGTTATGCTGGGGCCTGCAGCAGCAGATACCACCCCATAGAAAATGAGGAATTACCAGGGGGAACAGACCCATAATTAGAGATTCCTCCAGTAATTCCCCAATTCTCAGGGTCCAACTGGTAACGGGCTGGATTTTCCCTACCCCTAGATTTAGCAGTATCCCCAGTAAAAGAAACTCCGAGGTGGAGAAAATCCATCCCATTTACCGGGCCACTCATAAAGAGGGTCTTACTTGTGTTGTCCTCCTAGCTTACTCCTGCATTCTAGGAGTAAGTCAGGAGTGTCTCAAGAGATTACAGAGCAACATGTTTGTGAGTCATTCCCTTTATGTTGAAGACTTCTGTTAACATTAACATTTTCTCTTTGCTCTCCCCCATCTAATTCAATGGAGCTGATTCTCAAAGAGCTTGTTCTGACTAATCTTTTAGCACTTCTGAAATGTAGGAGTAAGCTAGGAGTACTACAAGAGTAAATCATACTAACTGATAACACAATGTTTGTGATTTGAGCTGATGTATGTGCTGCAACCTATAAATCATCCCCAGCTCTACCTTCCCTCTACTCTCTTCTTCAGTTTAATAGTTTTATGCCGAGCCTCCTTTAAGTAAAAATATTTTGTCATATCCCCAAAAAACGATAAAGCTGCAAACGTTTTCCTCAATCTCTATAGAAAACAAGTACAGGTCTGTGCCAGAATCTTTCTCACCCCCTGCTAATTTACATTAGGGGAAGTCTTTTGCCCAGCACAGCACAGCACAGACAATGCAGTTCTTAGGGCACTCTGGCACCGCTGCTGAAGGTGATGTAAAGGCTGCCTAGTATTGAATGGATCCCTGTCTGACACGCCTCGCTGAAGGACAACTCAACTTATAACCTGGAGAGGAGGTAGGCCCCAACGTCCATAAGCGCTCTGTTTACCAAATGTCTCAGAGTAACAAAGATGGGAGATTCGAGTCAAGTTAAGAACCTGGAGCTGCATGTTTCCCTTCTGGAACGTGCTGCTGCATGTGAATCAATTTCTTGAGATCTTTTTTGCGGTGGTTGTAACAGACTTTATTGAAAAAGGCTGTACCTGCGTGAGCATCGAAAGCTGAGATTAGACAATAAATGCCTTTTGTCAGTTTTTCTACAACGCTCCTGGGTAGTGATCACCCTGGCATATATTATTAGAACCATGTCCTCAGCTCATCCAGTCCTTCCACTAATGCACTGTAGGATTTTGTAACAGATGCCTGAACTGGCGCCGTCACAAGGGGCCAAACACAGACAACAGATGGAGTACAGGAATTGCAGAGGAGAAACACATTTCAGTCGCAGCCTCTATCCCTGAAGCCGACCGAGTTGGTTCTATTTTACCTCACAAATTACACTAGGGAAAACGTGAAAGATAATATTGCGTGTTTAGCAAATGTTAGCTCACTGTTGGGTTTAAACATAGAAAATGTAATCTCATGCTGTAGTGATGTCTGGTCTGCGCGCTTGGCTTTACATGTCGACGTTTCAGGTGAGAGAAATTGCCATATAGATGATTCCTTTTCTTTTAAGCCCTGTGTAAGAGCCAAGACCTTGTGGGCCTCATTTATGTTTTTTTTGCTGTAGGGCAGCGCAGCAGCCCTTGCTGCTGTGGGCTGCTGTGCTGCCCTATGGCAAATGAAAAGGGCAGGAATGCGCCATATCTATTAAATACAGCGCATTCCTGTCCTTTTCCCCTCTGCCCGCGCACAATGGGCTGCTGTGCGCCAATGCAGGTACCTTTGCACCATGGTGCAAGGGTGCCTGCGTTGCGGGATGATTATTTTTGTGCAGGAAGGGAAACCTTCCTGCACAAAAACAATCACAAGAGGCTTTTTCCTCTTTCTATGTGTGCTGCAGAAAGCACATATAGAAAGAGGAAATACGAGGAGAAATAAAGATATTTCTCCTCATTGTGCCTCCCTTGCACCTCCCTTGGGGAGGCCTAAGTTTTTGGTGCTGCCTCAGACTTACGATTTCTTGTCAATCTGGGGCAGTGTCAAAAAGCCATGGATGTTGCTGGGACTGCCCACAGCAACAGCCATTGAACTCCCCTTTCACGCAGTTTTCTGCGTAAAAGGAGCACATATTTATAAGGCCATGAAAAGCCACGTAACGTGGCTTTAGGTGGCCTTATAAATATGCCAGTGGTACATTGCGCCACCGGAACTTTAAAAAAGTGACGTTCCGGCGGCACAAAAGTACCGGTAGGGCCTCATAAATGAGAACCTTTGTGTTTTTTTATGAAGATATAATCTACACCTAGGACCCGTTTCACAAAGGTAAATCTACATGTGTAGACCTATTCCTATCTAGATGTACTCCTACACCTAGGTGTAACTCTATACTTTCTTGCTAATCATCATTCCCAAGTGGAGATTGATTTACATATCTCCACCCCTCCCCCCCCCCCCCAAGTCTCTTATGGACGATTTTACAATTGCAGGTACTGCAAGTTACTTTTCCCATTTTGTTGGCGATCTCCTCATCGGAAAATATAGGGAATTGCAATAAAATGCATTTCTTTTGCAAAAATATATTTAAATATATTTTAGTGTGAACATAAATGTAAAATAATTTAAAATTATTAATATTAACCTAGAACTAGGAAAATAAATAGTTAAAACACATTAACTCCTCAAATTAAACATGTATTAAAAATGAAGTACTTTAAATATATTAATTTAATTTTAAAATATTGATGTTTAAACAATTATTTAATATAATATCCACCCTCACTAACATACTTAGGATTTAATTTGCAGTGAATATAGTTGGAATTTAAACACAGAACTAATTTACTTAATTTAATTATTCTAATATTATTTGCAATGGGGTGTTAGTTTAATTTCTTGCCTCCATTGTTTTCTATGTGAGTGTGTTGTAGATTAGTGGTTGGCCATGTGCGGTGCTTGTCTTACTCCAAGGTGGGCTGGAGTGCATTTCAGCCTATTTTGCCACAATTAGGGCTGTAGTAACTTTATAAGTATATTTTGTGAATGCCAATGATCTACATTTTTTGTGGGTGTGGGTTTTAGAGTAGCATGTCCCTCCCAAACTCTTCCTTAATTTTCCTTTAACCCCACCCAATTCTAAGTAATTATTTCCGATTTTCTCACCATGCCCCCACGTCCTTTCCACATTTACTACAAAACAGCAAACTTATCTGTACAAAGATCTCCATCACCTGGGCTGAGGTATCCGCACAGCAAAGATAGGCAACATGGATGTGGAGATCTCCACCCATAGGTTTGAGGTTTGTATCTTGGATTAAGTAAGTAGTATCACTTTAGTGCTAGTTTTCATACTGCAAAATGCAGTTTGTTATACCGTCCCCTTGTGTGGGCTTTGGGTCATCTTCCTTTGGCCATTGGTTTCTGTAGCTCAGATCCCTTCCGTCTTTGACTTGAAACATTGTCAATCTTATCTTGGATCAGCCCATTGGAGTATTTTAGTCTCACAATCTTTCTATTGACTGTTTGTGTGTATCCTTTCGTCTCCATTGGTAGGCTTGCTGGACTATTGCTGGGCAACATCTGAAAAGTGCAATGAACCATCACCATTCATCACACTTCTAATATTTCTATATTTTACTCTAATGCACTTTGCAAATCAATCATGTTTTTTGTTACAGCATCAGGGTTCTGTTTTCTCTAAGATGCTTTATTTGAAATTAACTTATCAGAGAAGTAGCAATAATATGAAGTCAATATTAATTTTAAAATATCCCCAAAACAATAGTAAAACAGTACAACAACCATACAATATATTAAAATGAAAAATATATTCAAATTCTTTATATCAAAGAAACTGTGAACTGTATTTACTAGCATTTTACATATTTTATGATAAGGAAAGGAGAGAGGAGGTGAAAAAAGAAAGTGTGAAGAGGAGAAGAAGAAAGATATAAAGATATAATGCCTTACAGAAAAATAAGTAGAAAGAAAAGAATATAGAATTGTTGTGTGTTGTATATCAAAGAAGGATTTAACCATATATTTGGAAAATGCAAAGGCAATTAACACTATTAACATGTAACAATTGAAATATTTAGGGAGGTTTTAGCACATCAGTGGGAATATTTTGGCTAACAAAACTCTTAGATAGGAAGGATGTCAAAAGTGACCATAACCTGTCTCTTTTTATTAGCCACTTGTGTAGATGTTAAAATAGTAATATCTAGTCTACGAATATTATAACAAATTAAGTTCTGCCACTTGGGAAAGGTGATATTACTGTTACCCTTCCAATTGAAAGTTATTACCTGTAAAGCAAAAGAAATAAGGAGATCTACAGATTTCCCAGTAAGATGACTTAAAGCCCAAATAGATTAAAGTCCTCCAAGGAAGATATGCATTACATCAAAAGGTGTTTTAATTGAACAGACATCCAATATTTTTCTCCAAACTTGTTGGCAAAACAATGCAACTCGTCAACAGTTGATGAACATGTTATGTTATGTTATGTATTTGTAAAGAGCACTGTCACCCACAATGGTATCCTGGCACTGACCAGGTGTGTGTGCCTCGTCCTAGTAGGTTGGTTAATTGAAAAGCCAGGTCTTCAGAAGAGAAGAGGAAGCTCTAATGTGGAGTAGGAGGCCGTTCCACGCTTTAGGTGTGCTTTAAGATAATGCTTGTCCTCCTGATTTGGTTCTGTGCATGCGTGGGATGTGTGCAAGTAGCAGCCCTGTGGAACGAAGGTGTTTGGGTGGTTAATGGAAGGAGATGTGACTGTTTTGTAGGTGGGGCCTAAGTTGTGTAGTGCCCTGAATGTGTGTGTGATGAGTTTGAAATGAGCATGTTTGTGCATCGGGAGGCAGTAGAGCTCTCTGGGGTGTGGTGTGATGAGAAATCTGTGTCGGAGGTTGCGGAGGAATCTGGCTGCCAAGTTCTGGATGGTTTGTAGTCTTCTAGTGAGTTGCTTGGTGATCCTGGCAAAGAGGGTGTTCCTGTAATCCAACCTGTTGGTGACAAGGGCGTGAGTGACAGTTTTTCTAGTGTTGTTTGGGAGCCATTTGAAGATCTTCTACAGCATCCTCTGGATGTTGAGGCAGGATGCAGTGATGGCAATGACTTGTGCAGTCATGTCCAGTTTGCTGTTGATAGTTATTCTGAGGTTCCTGGCATGGATGCTGGATGTGGGTGTGAGTCCGAGTTCGGCTGTCCACCAGTTGGAGTCCCATGGTCAGTTGCTCTTGCTGAAGATCACTAATTCTTTCTGGTCTGTGTTCAGCTTAAGACAGTTATCTTTCATCCAGTTAGTGACTTCGATCATGCAGGAGGTGAACTTGTTTCTTGTGTTGGGGGTCATGTCAGAGAAGGAGAGTATGAGTTGCATGCCATCTGCATATGAGAGGATGTTGATGTTGTGTGCGCAGATGATTTTGGCCAGAGGGCATGTGCTTAACATCACTATTATCCTTATGGCAAGACCAATATTTATTATCATTAATAATCTTCATTTTATGACAATAACAGGAAGTTAAAAACAATCTGTTATAAAAGAAATATAAAGTTTGCATGGTGTTAGCAGCACGACAAGTAGAATGAATCTTAGACTAAATCTTGTACAATGAATAAAGGGATCTTTCCGAAATCTTCCTCGCGTGCTAATTCAACCTTAGTTTTAAGTCTATCAGATCTGACTTTATTGAACCTTTTGTATATATAAGAGGATGTAACATGGGCAGTACAATTATAAGCTTGGGAAATAGTGTTGTCATTTAGTAATAATGTTTGATGCATCAGGGTTTTTAATGTTTTTGTCGGAGCTGGTGTGTGAGCCAGGCAGTATGATCAACATTCCAGTGGTGCCTCTCTATTGTTAGTGATCAGGCTCATACTCGAATGCCTGAAAGCATCAGGGTTTATATTCTTTTGTCTATGCTAAGATGACCATTCAGGGGCTCCTCTTTGGTGCTGCTGGGACACTGTTGACACAGTGAGCACACCCTTGGCTCCTCTTCCCTAGCATGACTGCTCCTCTCATGTGATGCTGGATCAATGCAGGAGTTTAATGTGCCTAATAACTATGGTATGATCCCGCTATCAGGATGCTACTGCTTTTCAGCACACCCAGCCGCTCCCTTATACTGATAAACACTGGCAAAGCCAGTGAGTCTGCCTTGCATATCACAATGTGAGCTGGACCTATTAGCTTTGCTAATTCTTGTTCTTATAACATTCTATATGTTGTAGCACCTGTGAACTGTGAAACATCTTATAAGAACTTTGCAAGAAGTAGAACCCCTCCATAGTGCTTTAAGTTAAGACACAAAAGGAGAATTTAAAGGCCATTGTTTCATTTATTTACCAACTGAAAGTACTAAGAGTTAGATATTAAGCAGAGATAAAGTCAAACAAAATGTGGAGGCAAAGGGCTCAGGACCAACACTTGCCCCCAGAAAAAGGTCCATAAAAGCATGGACAAACAAAAGCACTTCTGGTGATGCCGTGAAGAGGCACACTGTCAATAATGATTGCTTCAGTACCCTAATTTTTGCTATTACACAAAAGAAAAAATGCAACAAAGGAAAGTTTGGTTACTTACATACAAAAGATAATTAATTTAAATAGCATTTTAATAAACATATATATAGATTTACAGAATGTACATCAAGACATTCCTTATGTGTAGAGTGTACGGGAACCCAGGGTCGGATTGGTAAGGCAGGCACTTGGGCAATGGGCGGTGGGCTGGTATCTGACTTACAGCTGTGGACCGCTTTTTTGGCCATCGTGGTTGTCTATTTAGGTGGTTTCTGTGCTGTTAAGATGTCACCAGCGGCCCAGGGTGGACCTGAGCGGCCTTTCCGGAGGCAGATGGACCTCTAGTACCTCCCTTTTACCAATCCGGTGGCGGTGTCTCTCGCTGGGCCGGCACATTAATGTATGCAGATCGAACAGGGGTGGGGGCCTGAGCAGAAGTGACATCACTTATACTCAGGTGTGGTTTACCCATGTGAACTAATCCTTGCACTAAGAGTCCTGGCAACATTTGCATTTTTTTTATCTTAGTTAACTTAAGAAAATCTGCCTCTTTTAGAGAACTTCCCTCTCTCCTTCTTTTCACAATACTTAAAACACTGAAGCAATGTTTTGCGAAAAGGCACAATCCGCAAATGTTTGCCCCATTTTTTAGTGTTCCCGGCCTATTTTTGATCCCAATCCAACCCTGCAGGAACCTACTGCGGGGACGCACCCCACGTGGCAATCTCGGTATTTGTAGACGTTTCCACTACCTTTTGAAGGAAGGTATTTCCTTGAACGATAGTGGAGGAAAGTTCCATAGTTTGTGCACCGGCTGACAAATGATTGTATTACTGCCCCTTTCTTTTTGATGGATGGTGTTTTGAGAAAAAAAGAGTCAGTGCTTGTTAAAGAGCATTGACCACATCTAATGATATGTTTCTGGAACCCATAAGGAGGTGTTTCATAATGCAGTATTATGAGGACACTACATGCCAGTTTATACTTCTGGCATCAACAGAAAGCATATTAACTGAATAAGTGAAGTTGCGCACATCTACCTTGTACAAAATTGCTAAAATGTTACATCAACTAATCTAATACTTGCGCGTGCCAACCAGAAGGAGGCTGCCTGCCCCTTCTAGAACATAGTGTAAACAAGTGACCCTTCACTTGGTGTCTGGTTGCACAGAGTGGATTTAACTATTCACCTCTTCAAAATGATATACACATATGAAAAATACACCGTGAAATTATTTTTGTTGTATTACAATCATTGTTTAATGTCATAAGACATTGGTTGTGTCATTTAACGTTAAGCAATTCCAAATTAAACAGTCCATTTTGATATTGTACAGCGTGTTACACAAAACTATTTACAATATGAACAAGACGATGTTCAAAATTTACAGATTACTTCGACATCCAATCAACAGTGATGCCCAATGCATTTCGGGATAATCAATCTCTTCTTCACGGGCCTCTGTTAATAAAAATAATGAAATTCTGTCGGTCAATCATATTATGGTATTTTTGTCAATACACAGGGATAGCCCCCTTCTCACTAAAAGAACGGGAGCATGGCAAGCAATGAAAAGGAAAACAACGTAGAGGATACTAGAAAAAAAATGTTTAGACACTGATGAAAGAAGCATAGAGGGACTCTAGTAGTGACCCAGAACCCTAAATGAAAGCGATGAGAAGGAAAGCACCGTGGAAGGTACAGAAAAGAAGTTAGGAACCAATGAAACATTAACATCCATAGTAGTGACCCAACACCCTTGGTGCAATCGTAAGAGAAGATGGAAGTGAGTGATGCGCCATTGAATACCCCAAAACACCTGGGGGCAGATTTACAAGAACTGGCGCATCCCTGCATATTAGCAGGGATGTGCCAGTTTAATTGCGACACGGAAAAAAACTCTTGCGCCACCATGGATGTGCCGCATTTACAATGCGGCGCACTGTGGCGCAAGGATAGACAGATGAGTGACGCATCTTGTCGGCGTAAGGGCAGCGCATTGCTGGAGTCGTGTCGCAAGTACAACGCAACTCCAGCAATGGTTAGGTATGCCTATTCCTAACATGCTGCGTCACTCCTTACGTCTGCTGCAAGCAGGCGCAAGGTTTTGATGCAGTGGCGTCGTAAAGTGACTCAGTAAAATCTTGTAGATTTCACTGCGTCACTTTTACAAGGCTTTCCTGCGTGGGAACGCCCACCCTGCATACCTGACGCAGGTATAATGTAGCGCAGGGCTTTACAACTTGACGCATCTCCCTAGATGCTTCACGTTGTAAATATGTCGCAACGTGGCGCATTGTTTACGACGCCGCTGTGTCACAGAAGTGACGCAACGGCGGCGTAAAGTTGTCGCAAGGGGCTTGTAAATCTGCCCCATGGTGCTCCCGTGATAACTCAGAATATGTAATAATGAGAAGCTTACTGGATGTCAGCCCCGATAGAGTCAACAGGAAGCAGCCATAAGTTCACACTTTTTATTTTCCTGAAACAGACCTGCAAGTGCTTTATTTTCAAATAATGCAGCTCGTACACAGTAAGCAGAGTTTGACTCTTTCTGTTTCTGAATTGTGATATCTAAAAATATATATCTAACTCAGAGAAATATTGAGTCCCAGTAGCTCATTCTGCACACTGCAAGCGCATAAAACAGGGGCTCGGCTGTGCAATGTGCCAACAGAACTCATCATGATATGACCCCTTGACTTTTATGAGAGTGACATGAGTTGCATAAATCCGAAAACGCCTGCCTCAAATCAAAATAGTCACCCATGGGCCCAATGTTTGAGCAGACACTCAAACAGTTCTGATTAATTTGATGCCTGCTCAAGTATGTTGTCTCCTGTCAACAGTTTTGGAGTTGGCTTGGAAGGCATTTGCCCAACAGATCCTGGTCCAGAACAACAATTTTATATAGAGTACTAATGGAAGCTTGTGTACGCCCAGCAGTGTCCCTCTGAAGTCAATGTGTATTCACATTCAGCACCAGCAGCCGTATTGATGGAGAAAATGCTGAAAGCTTGTGCCACTAGAGTATGAACGTGGCTAACCCTGAAGGAACTCAGGGGCATATTTCCAAGCCCCTATTGCCACCACAACGCACCTATAGTGAGATTGTGGTGGCGATAGGGGCTGCGCTTTATGTACAAGGCAGCGTTAAGCCACTTAACGTGGCTTAACGCTGCCTTGTACATAAGGCCCCCTTTCACGCTATGATTATCGTGAAAGGGGTGGGCAGTGAGTGTTGCGGTGGGCCTTCCACCGCAACACCCATTCATTTTGACGCTGCCCCCTATGTACAAGGGTGGCGTACATAGGAGGCAGCTCCAAAATTAAGACCAGGTAAAAACTGGTCTTAAGATGGCCAAACGAGGAGAAATGCATTATTTCTCCTCGTTTTTGCTTTTTCCATGTGTGCTGCCTTGTGCAGCACACATGGAAAAAGCAAAATGCCATTGTTTGTTTATGTACAGGAAGGTGTCCCTTCCTGTACATAAACAAACTTTTAGAAAAATGCCATTTAGTCACTTTCCTGTGTGCTGCATGAAGCAGCACACATGAAAGTGACAGAATGGCGTTTCTAGGATTGTTTATGTGCAGGAAGGGGCACCTTCCTACACATAAAAATCCTCCCCTGCACGCAGACACCCTTGCACTCTGGTGCAAGGGTGCCTGCATTGGCGCTAAGTTGCTAAACTTAGCGCCATCACAGGGGGAAAGGCAAGGCTGCACCACATTCTTGTAAATATGGTGCAGCCTTGCGTTTCAGAAGTGGAGGAGAGAGGCGTTAAGCCAGGAAGGCTAACGCCTCTCTCCTCCACTTCCTTGTACATATCCCCCTCAATGCCTGAGAGAGCCCAGAGGTAGCTCTGCTCTACTGCAAAGGAACGGGGGAACCAAATCCGCTGTTAAGTACCCAGAGACTTTGTTACGGAGTAACACTTATTCACTTTGTTTGCCTCTGATCATTGCCACAGACAGATAACATTGTGATCATCTTTGGCTTTCACTGCAACAAACACTGCTAGGGTAGCAAATGAGGCTGAGGTCTGAAACACTATCTGAGAATAGTAGGAGGGTACACCTCTGCTGTTGTTTCATGCATTAATCATCAGGACTTTATTTATTTATTGAGGGGGTTTCATAGCACTATATGTTCCATCGAGTATGAACTAATGCAGTGTAGCTTCATGCTTTGAATTGCAGTTTATTGAAGATTTTTAATATTTCAGTATGTTTTATCATTCCACGTTTTAAATATGAAGACTGTTGCAATTGCCTATTCCCAATATATCTGCACCTCAAAGACAAGTGCTGATGCTGTACCATTTAGTATTTCAGTCTACCATAAAAGTGCTGCTATTGTCCCTGTGAACATATATCAGCTCTACTGAGAAGCGGTAGTACTGGGTGTACTCAGATAACATCCCGCTGAAAGGTGCTGGCATCTTAAATTTTTTTTTTTTTTTTTGTCCTCATTTGTGCCATAAAAGGCCAATGGAGCTCACTTTCCTAGAAAGTGAGTTGTGGTCTCCCTCCTCTCACCAGAAAAGGTGAAGCGAGATCACTCATATGGAAGAGCCCATGAGCCTCATACACAACCTTGTTCCAAAGGGAGATTTCTGCAAGGTTCCGCCAAAGTGCTCCCATTCAAGGTTTATTGCTTGAATGCATCATCACTAGACAAATTCTTTCCACAAGTTATTGACCTCAATTGTTATTTTGTTGTGATTTATGCCGTTGTTCCATACATTCCAGAATATTTTCCTTCTGGAACTACTACGATCCAAACTATTAATCCTATAGACTGATGTTAACCATTCCCATACCACCGGGGGGCATTGAAGCACCCACTTCAAACATATATCTTGTTGTGCCAACAGTATCAGTGCAAAGAGTATTTTTGTTTCTAATTCAATTTAGTCAATAGCCCTCCACCATTTGTGACCCCAAAGACCACCACTGCTAAGCTTACCTCAACTTTTTGGCCTATAGCCTCTGTAGGCACCTTACCCACTTCTTACCAATAGGTCTGGATCTTGAGACACTGCCAAAGCATATGGATATCATCCACCTATTCTTAGCCACACTTCAGACATTTCTTCACCTCTTGATTACCCAGCTTTGACAGTTTTTCCAGCGTTCAGTAAGCCCTATTCGCTGTAAACAGATGATTTGCCCTGAGAGGTGCAGATATAATTGACAACCAAAGGGTAGACATTGATAATTGCCATATGTTTTGCACATTCAGCATCGGCATGTCCCACCCCAGATCTCTGTTGGCAATGCAAACTCTTTTTCTCCAGCGTGTACTAGCATCCAATACCACTTTGATACTTCTTTGCTTTGGAGCAATCTTCCTTGCAGCTTTTCCTCCCAGGCACTATTCACTTTCCCATATTTTCCAAGACCCCGTGCCCAGCTTGTGAGCTGGTAATATTTGAATTTGGACAAGTTGCCCTTTGTAATATCTGACAACGTCTCCCAGGAAATCAGTATGTTGTCGTCTACCATTTGACCCCACATTTGACCCCCATATCTTTACCCCCCCTGTCTCAGATCAGGTGACAATTTGTCTTTCAGACATTCGGGGGTACCTGAGGAGTTTCATATTGGCATGAAGCTACTATAGTAAGATATCCCTAAAGTCCATCTGATTTGATACCATAATTTGCACACAGCTTGTAGTAGCTTCAGCCTAACTTTTTTGAAGTACTTTGGATGTCCAAATTTATAGAGGAAACGGTCACCCTCCACGGGCAAGCTTTCCGTCATAGCTTAAAAAAGTGAGGTAGGGCCGAATTATCTAAAAGTAGAGATCTTATGTACTTAAATTGGAATGCTCAACAATACTGATAAAAATCTGGGCTTGTGATTCCCCATGCTCTTTTTTTCTACGTAGTTTCTTCCATGGAGTTCTCACTCCTTTCAAGGCCTAAATGAAACTACTCAATCCCCACTGCAGTTTCTAACCCACTCCGAATTGAATTCTGGTGGTATTGCATTGTAAATAAAGGTTAATTTTGGCAGTACGAACGTTTTAAAAATATTCGATCTTCCAAGGAAGGATAGAGGGAGGCTTCCACACACCTTTAATTACTTCTTGGTCTCTGCCACTATTTTATTAAAATATATCTGAGCCATTGCGTCTAGATCTTTCACCACCTGAACCCCAAAGCATCTTATTTTCTTCTTTACCAGTGGATTGTTACAGCAGGTGGTCTACTCCATGATTTCTGTTTTTTGTTGGTTAACTGGTTGGTTGGGGAGAGGATGTAGCCTTACGGCTAGAGCGGTCGACCTCGAAGTTGGGGTACCGGGTTCGGGTCGCAGCAACGACGCTCAACATCCTGTGATTCTGAGTAAATCACCTAATCTTCTCGTGCCTAACAAAAAAAAAGAAAATTAATGTGTCCATCTGTAATGAAAGTGGTGCTCATGTAAAGTGCTCTGATACCCGATTTCTCGGGTCTAGTTCGCGCTATATAAAACGCTAAAAAAAAAATGAAACTTTCCCAAATTGGTTGAAGTACTCAGAATTGTGGGAAGGGATCCTGCCAAGTCTCTTGTGTATACAATTAAGTCATCAGCATACAGGGCTATGTTTTTCTCCCATCCATTACACTCAAAGGGAGCAATGTTTTGACTCGCCCTAATGGAGTTCGCCAGAGGTTTGATATATAAATTAAAGAGCAGTGGTGACAACGAGCAACTTTGGCGAGTTCCTCTTTTAAAGTTTTTCTTTTCTGCGAGGTTGCCATTTACCAATATCTTTGCACTCAAATTTTTATATACAGACCCCACCAATGTGCTGTTTAATCACGCAGTGCAGGAAGGGCCAGCTTACCCTATAAAAGGCTTGGCAGCGTCAAAAGTAAGTACCGTCAGGGTGATCTCATCTTGGATGGCCAAATCTATTGCTCCAATCAAATTGTGTGTTAGTTCATGGAGTTGCCTCCCCTTAATAAAACCTTTTTGATCTATGTGGATCAATAGACCAATCACCTTCTCCAATCTTTTGGATAGGACCTGCGTGTATATTTTATAGTCGCTATTCAATAGCGAAGTTTAAGAATCATACTAATAACTGCTTCATCCCATGAACTCGGTAGCTTTGACCCTTTAAAAATGCCACATTTAAAAATTCTGTTCAGAAGGGGGCCAACTTATCTTTTAGAACAATATAAAACTCATTCGGTAGATTGTCTGGGCCAGCTGCTTTCCCTCTTTTTAGTTTGCTAATTACCTTAGTAACTTCTTCAATATTTATCTCTAAGTTTATGTCTTCTCTCAAATTTCCTTGTAGGGTTGGGGCATCTATTCTACTGAGATAACTCGTAATTTGCTCTTCCGTCACCACTAGATCTTCTGTGTATAGCTTTTGAAAGACGTGGGTGAAGTCCTGCTCTATCTCCTGATATTCTGTAGATATTTTTCCAGTATCTTCCATTTGAATGGCTTTGATCGTTTTTCTGTTCTGTTCTATCTTTGTTTTCCAGGCCAGTAATTTACCACACCCCTTTCCATATTCATAATGAGAAAATTCACTTGCTTCCCACCTTTTCCTGATTATAACATCTAAGACTTTTGTCAGATCAGCCCTAACACTAATTATCCTTTCTTCTATAGACTCCAGATCTTGAGAGTTACTAATATGTTCTGCCCTAACTAATACATTTTGGATAACGAGTTCCAGGTTCCTTATCTTGTTATTTAGTTTCCTTTCTTTGAAAAGCTGCTAAGCTAATTAGTCTCCCCTTTATGACTGCCTTATAAGTATCCCAAACAATTTGTAGGGGGGGTTGAACTTCTATTTAGTTGGAAGATCTATTAGTACATTAAAATCACCTCCAAGTATTATGGGGAGTTTAATCTCCAAGAGCTGATTATACAGGGCTTGAAGGGGGCAGGATCCTCTATATATTGCTTATAGTAGCCCTCAACGGCATACCACAAACTATAAATGTTAACTTTTACTATCAACCACCTCCCCTTTGGATTTGTGAACACACCCTCCACCAAAGCCTTAATGACTTTCTTGAACCGAATAGCTACCCCTTTAATACAACAGGACTTGTTAGTGCAAACATATTGAGCTACCTATTTTTGTTTCTTCATCATCTCCTCTCATTCTCCTCTTAATAAATGGGTTTCCTGACAAATTATAACCTCACAGTCTGCAATTTTCAAATATTCAAGGATTCTTCTCCTTCTCCTTTTAACACAAGGCCATTTACATTCCACCTTTATGTTCCACGTTAATACTTTTAAAGGCATAAAATGTGTTGACCCTGAGCTGTCAGGCTAGCGGTAGGGACCTAATATATTTCTACATAAGCTCCATAACCCTCCTTCACTTCCAATTTTCACAAATGATGATCTTAATTTTTTTGTTTTTTCTCCCACATGTTCCCCCACCCAATGCCAAAATATTGTGCAAAAGACTTGGTGCTCCTGTAACCCTTTCACCCTCCCCTAGAGAACCCTCCATGTCTTCATTGGGCAAATCTGGAGAGATTAGTACCCATTTGAGTTCTCTTCTCCTTAGGCATCTTTCAAAATTTATATCTGTTGTGCCTTAATCTGTTCCACGAGAATTCCCACTTCCTTTGGATCTCTTATATTGTGCATTTTATTGTTCCTCATGATCTTTAAAGTGGCAGGGAAATGCATCTGGGCAGTTACTCCCAGTGACCTGAGCTCCTGAATGTATTTCCCCAACTCCCACTGTCTGTCTTATGTCGCTCTGGAAATGTCTGACATGTTGCGGAAGGACCACTCCCTTTGGAGAAACTGACTGCTTTAAGGGACTCATTCAAGATTTTTTCTTTTATCGAGTAAGTCTTAAAATTGATCAGTATTCTTCTTGGGTTTTTCCTAACTGCTCCTTTAAGAAAAGGATAATGATGTACTCTTTGTATGTCCTCCTCCAAGACTATAGACTCCACTGAGGAAATAAATTTCTTTACTAAAGTAATCACAAAAGTTTTAATGCTTTCACCCTCTAAACCCTCTTGGACGTTCAGATTTCTGAGATTGTTCCTCCTTGCGTTGTTTTCCAAAGATTCCATTTTTTCCCGCAGGTCCGTCTCACCCATTTTTAAGTGCTGTATTTTTTCATGGTTTGCCTTCACCTCCCTGTTAAGTTCCTCCAAGGAAGCTTCCATTACTGAGACTTGCTCCACCAGAGTATTCATTTTTACCTCTAGAGCTTTGCAAGTCCTCTGGATTTTTTCTTAATTTTTCCTGATGTTGTAGATTTTCCTCTCACTTCTTCTTTAAGGTTTCTAGCAATTTTATTACACCTGGTTGATCTGCATGCCCTTGAGATTGTTCACTGGAAGTCTGTGAGTGAGACTCCTGTAGGTGTGGTTATCTTTTATTGTCTCTTGCATTAATACTTGATATCAATTACTGATTTCTAGTGTCTCCCCCATATTGGCAATACTGTTTCTCTGCATTACTAGACCTGAACTGCTTATTTGTGATGTTTTACAGGATGAGGAGGGAATCCTCTTCTTTTTTTGACTGTACCTTGAAAAAAGACTGTAGGAAAGGGGTAATTTTTATGCCCCCCCCCAATCTTTAAAACTAGTTAATCCCTCAGATCGATTTCGGGGCCAATAGAAAGGGGATGTAAGGGGTGTTCTGGTGGCATAGTTTATTCCTACTTCTTGTGCCTCCCACTGACTCTCACTCTGCTTATGGGGAACAACTGGAAATGGTTTCTGTCATGAGGAGGTAAGTGAAGTGCTTTCCGTCACAACTTTCTTGTTTCTTAGACAGTATCTAACACCAAGGAGATCACAGGAGATCTGGCTTCTGACCCTTTGCCCCCCATCCCCCAAGAGACTTGCTGTTTACCTGCTCTTTTTCTTTCGGCTATTGGAGAATTCATCGACTATCGTAGAATCTTCCTTCCCCATCCCCGTCCGCTTGTTAAAGTCATATGCGACCCGCAGGTTTTCTCCTTTCTGCGAGTTGCAGCCTTTAACCTTCAGCGCTAGTGGCCTTGATAGACATACACTAGTGGCCTCAATTCTCCCCCTGACACCCCAGAAGCAAATGCGAGCTGAGGCTGACCGCTCCCAACCGAGCTGAGATGCTGGTTCTGCGCACAACCCTGCGCCAGAGTTGCTGCATCGCCCACCTCCAATCGGTTCCCCTCGACGCTCACTACAGACCCTCACCTCCACCAGCTCCACCATTAACACATGCGTCAATACAGAGGGCAAAAACTTGTTGGTAAGTTTAATCTTCAAAAGGGAATCACAGCGCTATCATGGCGCACATATCCATCTAAAGTTTCTGCCTAGAGAGTTGAGAGCACCCAACTGGCACTCACAGCCAGCTGCCATGTTCTCCCTGCAAAAATCCCATTATTATTGCAATAGCCCTGCTGAGAAATGTTGTCTCTGTCTATTGAGGGTACACTTACTCTGCTAAAAAGTGGCAATAGTGTACATTGATAGATGAACAGGTCACAGGCAAGTGTTAGCAATGTAATATTAACCAGATATATCCTGTGATGAGATGGCAAGCTCTAATGTAATATTAACATGGTGGGTTCTAAAAGCAGATATCATCTATTACCTGTCTCTGATTTTAACCCATTACCACAGTTTCTACCTCCTTCATCAACCCCGTTCCCATGGAATGGTGAGATTTCATTCTAAGAGGCTCAGCAGAGTCTATAGCCTCATTATAGCCAGAGGAAGACTGTCTGGTAAATTTACAGATCACCATCAGGCAGGCTGGCATCCCTGTGCAGGTAGAGCAGGAGCTGCTGAGGCTATAATGAAGGCTCTGATCCTTTGTCAATCAGCCACCATGATTGATATGCTCACTCAGAAAAGTTTTTATTTTTCTGAAAACAAAGTCTCAAAGCTGGAGTTTGTTATCAGGACACACAAAAAAAAAATTCTTGGGCATTGTGCATTGTACCTACATGGGACTACCCTGCCTCATATGATGGTCCCAGATAAGGAAAATAGTGTGGGTAGAGCACCACTGCAACCTGGTAGCCCATTGACATAGATGCCACCAGGTCAAGGGTTCACGTCTGTGAAGCCAGCTGAGGCTGTTTTGATGTAAACTAACAGATACACCAAAGTCTAAATAGAGCGGGAGAATGGGGAATATGGCAGGGAAGGAGCATTTCTAGCTTATAGCGGAGCTCTCTCTAAGCAACACTATAAATGACCTTCTAAATGTTTTCATCTCACTGAAAAACATCAAATGCAGACAATATATGTTCACAAAACTTGACAAGCCAATTGGTTATATGGGGCATCATGAGTACTAATTCTGGGAGTTAATGGAACTTACACCTGGAAATTCCAGAGCATCTAACTCAGGAGTAAATCACATTGCTCACAGATAGCAAGTATGTGAATCAAGTCATATTATGGTCAGGAATGCTGTGTGTCAGAAAGTGGGAGATTAATTTGAGGAGACAGAATCCTTAACAACATAATAAAAAGGTCTCAATGCAAGTCTCAGTGAAACTCTGCCCAACTACTGGTAGCTATGGCAAAACCAGAAACAATTCCCCAGAGACATTAGTGATATGTTCAAGCATTGTCAACAATTTTAAAGTTGAGTCAACAAAATAAAATTATCGAGCCTAGTTAATAAAAGAGAAGGAAATTTAAAAAACAAAATTGCACCACAATGATTAGACTTATATAGAAGAAAGGAAAACGTAAGGTTTTAAGGCAAAAATCCCCCAGAAAAGCATTATTGAAAAATATCAGTTTGCGGTTCACCTGGAACTAGTCACAATCTCAGACCATTCACGCTGATGTGGAGGTTGGCTACATGAATAGGGTCACCCTGGTCAAAGTTTCCATCTTTGGGCTGAGGGCCTGATTACGAATACAGTGGTCCATTGGACTGCCGTAGTCTCAGTGGCGGTCCATGGACCACCAGACTGACCGGTCCACCAGCAGAATTGCAACTGTGGTGGTTGGACCGCTGCAACCACTGTGGATCCTTGATCTGCGGCGGTTGCACAGCGGTCAGAGGCTGCAATATGATGGCGGTGCTGCTAATGCACTGCTAAACATATTACAAGTTTCCTCACCACCATCCTTTACAGTCGTAATCTGGCGGGTGGTGTGAGGATGGCTTTGGCAGTCCTCCCGCGGAGTGCTGGCGTGGCTCTCCGTAGGAGGACCACCAAAGTCGTAATAAGGCCCTTAGTGTTCTTCCTGGAGGTCAAATCTTCCAATGATGCAAGGTACAAGGCAGTAGTCCGGAAGAGTCCCGCAAAGTCAAATACAAGTTCATTGAACTCTCACTGTAGCTCTTGGTTTTGGCACCAAACTCTCCAGGTAAAACACGCATGGATGTTGTGGTCTACAAGGTTATTTTTCCACTGGGATAGTTTAGTCTCCTCACGACAGTCGAAGGAATTATGTAGGAACTTTTTAATTCTGAGAACTCTCCAGTGGGCAAGAATGGAGGCTGTAGCTGGCCAGGGAACCACCAGGTCATGTTCAATGCAGCAAAAGCTCTAAGTGGGTCATACCTGGTTTTCTCATCTGCCTTGGGTGCAACCACCCAGAGAAAGCCTCAAAACATTGACCTGGTTCATCGGAAATGTACAAAATTACCCAGGTTTCAGTAACTGCTGGAGAAGTTCTTTTTAATGACACCTGGAATCCCTAGATCCCGAGGACAGGATTCTAGTCACCAGGCCTATCTCCAGCCTGGACTCCTGCAAGATCAAGCCCTGGGTTGTCATTTGGGCCTTCTTGTAGTCAAGAGACCTTCTGCTTTTTGTGTCCCTCACAGAGGCAAACAGGAGGCCAACCACTTGCCACTTAAAAAGCAGTTGTAGTCCCTGGGTGCCAGCAGTGGGCAAATATCCTTGAATCGTCTTTCTTTCAGCAGGGGCTTCCTCTTCAGATGTAGTCTTCCCAGGACTAGGATTGTTCTGATGAGGTGCCGGTGAGGTGCTTATCTTGTTATATGCCCTAGCCACTCTACAGAGTGTTGCTAAAATGCTGATCTAGGAACAGTGATGGTAATACTTGGCAATTCATGGGCATTCAAAGTATAATGCGCATTGCTTACCCCTCATAAAATGTGGAACCTTGAATAATGTTAGTATTTTTTCGCAGCTTGTTGTAATTCCTGGCCTGATGCCCTTCCCTGGTAAAACACTGGCTCTTGTACTATGTGATAAGATTGGCAGTGTAGGAACACTGGTGACACGTTGGCCAACCATGGTAAAATGCTAGTCCTTATATATTGCGGGTATTTATGGCATCATGGTATCTGTCTCAGGCATAATGCTTATCCACGCAGAATAGTAGTAATTCTTAGCATACTGTGGCCATCTTTTGCACAGTGAAGGCCAATCATGCATAAAGGTGGCCAGACAGTATGCTGGCAATTCTTAGCATTTTGTCGACATCCATTACATAATGGTGCATGAACATGGCATAAAGTTACCCCACAACAATTATAATTCCTGGCATATTGTGGGCATCCATATTACAGAGATGATCCTGGAAGTATTATGGTCATTCTAGCTATTTGGTGGGCATAGAGCATACAATAGTGTTAATTCATGATGTATGGATGTCTGTGTTGTCAAATGGCCTTCAATGAAGGGTCATCCCAAAACCTTTGCCTTCCTCCTCCTCTTTTTTGGACCTTCTTGCTTTAGGATTCTGGGTACTTTACCACTGCTGGCCAGTTTTAAAGTGCATGTGCTTTCGCCCCTAAACATGGTATAATTGGTTTACACCTGTTTGACATATTTGATTTACTTGTAAATCCCTTGTAAAGTGGCATACCATATACCCAGAGCCTGTAAACTAAATGCTACTAGTGGTCCTGCAGTACTGATTGTGCCACTAACAAAAGTAGCCTTTCAAACATGTCACAAGCCTGCCATTGCAAGGTCTGTTTGTGCTGTTTACTGCCACTTTGACTTGCCATTTAAAAGTACTTGCCAAGCTGGAAACTCCCCTTTTATTACATGTACGTCACCTCATGGTATCCCCATACGTAGCTCTAAGGGCAGGGTGCAATGTAAGTAAAAGGTAGGACATGTATTTTTATGTTTTGCAACTCCTGGTAGTGACAAATAGCCTATTTTGTATTTCACTACTGTGAGGCCTACCCTTCACGTAGGTTAACATTGGAAATTTCTTAATACACTTTAAAGCTGTAATTCCTGATCAGAGAAGAGTGGCTTTTTCATGTTTTATATGTCTGAAATGGTAATGATAAATCCTCTGTACTGGTAAAGTTGGATTTGGCATTACTATTTTAGAAATGCCACTTTTAGAAAGTGGATATTTTTCTGTGCTCCTAACTCTGTGTACTTTGCAGCCTGTCTCCAATGCATGTCTGGGCTGGGTGACAGCTACACTTTGTGTATTCCCTTTAGACAGCCACAGCACAGGAAGGATAGGTGTGTCTGAGTACCCATCTGCATACATTTGCATCCTAATGGCCTTGCCTGGGCAGGATGGAAGGGAGGGGCTAACATTTCACTTGAATAGTGTGTGTCCTGGGAGACAGGACTGGATTGAAAGGAATACATATGCACTTCTGAGAGCTGCTTTGAAGTCACCCGCACATCAAAGTCAAACGGCATAAGTACTGGGTCTTTGACCCCACCTAATCAGACACTTCTGGATCTTGAACTGAATCTCTGTCAGAAGTACTGCTGTGCTGCTTAAAGGACTCAACTGAGCTGCTGATCTAGAAGGCCTGCTTTTCTGCCCTGCTACCTGCTGCTCTCTCAATCTGCTGAAGGAGAGCTGGACTCTGCCTTCCTTCCAAGTGATCTCTAAGGGCTTGTTGGCTTTCCCTCCAGTTGTTTGAGACTCTGGGATATCAAAGTCTCTACCCCTTCTCCTGTGCCTGGCTCACTAGAAGTGGCCCAGATACTTGCAACATGGATTTGGACGCATCTCCTGTCTGCGTGTAGCAGAACTGGCACATCAACCTGGTTGTGGGAGTAAAATCAGCACATCACATCGACAACAGTACTTTGCCTCCAGAGATCGACACATTGGACAGCATATTGCCCCTGCTGCAGCTTGGTGAGATCGATGCATCCCCTTGACTGCATAGCAGAATCCGGCGCAATGCTCGATGCCTCTTAACTCCGGCACCCATCTTCGGAATTGACTATTCGCCTTCACTACATGGAGAATATCAACGCATCTCACTGTTTGCGACCAAGAAAGGTACTTTGGCCAGCGCTCCATCGCAGTGAGCCCAAACTTTGAGTTTGTCCAGTCCAGTGTGACCTAAAGTCACCTATTTTGCGTTACTTGCTTCTAAGCGCTTTACTGCATCTAATTACTTTAGAATTCAATATCTCACATTCTATGCATTGTTTTTTTGTTGTTTTGGTCTTGGTTTGTTCAGAAAATAATAATCTATATTTCTAAACCTGTGTGGAGTCTTTTTGTGGAAAATTCATTGTGTTACTGTGTCTGTGTGTTGCACAACTACTTTACACACTGTCTCTTTAGATAAGCCTGACTGCCCTGTGCCAAGCTACAAGAGGGTGAACACAGGTTATCTTTTAGTCGGTATCTGGCTTACCCTGATGAGAGTGGTGGTTCCTGCCTGGCCTGGGTGCATAACTCAGTCAACCAGGAATTCCATTTCTAACAGTATGTCTGTATGTATGTAGTATGTGGTATTTCAATAGCGTGAACCTACCATGCAACAGAAGGTCCCCCTACTATGCTTTGAGGTCTCAGAGGAGGGGGAAGAACCAGAACCAATTATAGATAATACCTCTGTACTGACCTATTTACTTTCATATGACCTAAACAGGTTCTAATGACGCCTATACCCCACAAGTACCCACACAGGAATACAGCAAGAAAAGATTTTTATTTACTATATTTATTAATCAATAGTATTCATTTTAAAATTCATTTTTTTGTTAGTTTTTATCTTATTACACGTGAATAGTGAAAAGCTTAATACAAAAAACATTTACAAATTGATTGCCTGTGTTTCTTAATCACATACAGTACTTCAAAATTAATCCAATGATTACTAACAGACACAAGGCAAATTATTTATCCTAACAAACAACCCAGCCATCTAAAACTCATCATTTATCCTACCATTTTCTCTCATTCACTCCACATGTAATCATATTTCACACATAAAAAATCTTTGAAATTCGACCCAATGAGGTAGCATTGACCAGAGACATCGGAGTGGAAAGCGATATCGAAATGGTAGCAATCCCAAGATAGCTACCACGTGTAATAAGATAAAAACTAACAAAAAAATGAATTTTAAAATGAATACTATTGATTAATAAATATAGTAAATAAAAATCTTTTCTTGCTGTATTCCTGTGTGGGTACTTGTGGGGTATAGGCGTCATTAGAACCTGTTTCGGTCATATGAAAGTAAATAGGTCAGTACAGAGGTATTATCTATAAATAGCGTGAACCTAGCCAAAGGCAGAAAAGCACTGTACAGGGTCAAAGGCTTGCATAAAGTCAATGAGTAATAGAAGAGATAGTTGGTTTGTGGACTGTTAATGCATTGTGATATGGTGTTCTTTAAAGAGGTGTATCATCAACTCATTCCTAAATTAAAGCAGCCGTGGGGCAATCCGGATGCATACAGGGATATTGTTCCAGATCCTGAGAGCATAGATAGAAATCATTGCTGCCCTGTTTTCTTTTTTCACACTTCCAAGTCTGCAGTCTGATGGTTTCCTGGCTTCAGGCATGCCATGGGGTATGTGTGGCACACACCTATACTGTAATGCTGGCTTATGCATTATGGTGGCAATTCATGTCTCATTGTGGATATGCATGGCAAGATGGTGAACATACCAGCATCATGCCGGCCTTGGGTTAATGGCAGTAATTCTTGGCATTTTAAGGACAGGTATGGTCTGATGTTGCCAAGACACTAATGTAAACAATTTTGAATACTACCATGTTCAAGCAGGCTCAAAGAAGAGAGGAACCAATACAAGTAAACATATACATAATCTAGTGTACAAGCTTAGCCAACCCTAGCCTAGGAAGCAAACTTCTTTGCCAGTGTCCATGGTTTAGAAAGAGGGTTGTGTAAGGCAAATCCTAATATATTTTAAAATGTGTGCTGCTTGATATGGGGGTTGCAGGTGGATGAAGCCCCTTATTATTTGCAGTGGTTGCCCTGCTCCTCCTAGTAGGTTAGCAGCCTTCTGATATTGCCTTTTTGTTCTACGTTTGTATGCTGTTTAAGTGACAGACTTTGGCCCATGGACTGCTAACCTATATACCAACATAGACAATCTGGGGTTGTGGATTGTGAGTTGCTGGTCCTGGGTGAGTCTTCTGCTGCACAATTGGACCACTGCCTGGTTTATTTGCCCCTTTGGAGTGTTTCAGTGTTGCCCTTTGGGACATATCGTCGTTGTTGCCCCTGATTTGAGCTCAAATGTATGTTTTCTGCATTGCTTCCTCCTTTACTTTTTGTGGACTTGGGGCTGAATGTTCATGTTCTTGGCATTAGGCACTGATGTCCACTATGTGTTCGGTGTTTATATCTATAATTACTTTGGCACTTGATCCATGCTAGGCTTTTCCTATGGCTTGTTGTTGATTTTTTCTGACTGTTTCTCTCATCTTCTCTACCTTTTATAATAATAATTCTCCTTTGGATGTTGCAGGGTGCTGTAGGAGGCCTTGCAATGCATACAGGTAGGTAGATGCCTTTGACACCCTCTCGCAAAAAGGAGCCTCTTTTGGGTTTGTGTATTTCAGATAGGGTGTGCAGATCTGACTGTGGGTTGCCCAGAGGATTTGTGGGCAAAATGCCTGATGTGGTGCCCCTTCCAATACTGCAGTGTGCTTGAGTTGGAATGTTATTTCCTTCCGTGGTGATTTTGTCCTTGAATGTGTTTGGTCTCTTATTGTTTTTTTGTTACTAGAAGTGGTTTCCCAAGCTTGTCCAGTCCGTTTGTTCTCAGAAGGGGCTTCTATTTGGGGACTTTTGGTGGTTCTTCTTGTGTTCTGTGATCCTGGTGTAGTCTTGAAGCTTGGGATGAGGAGAGCCCTTAGTGCTATTGATGGTGCACCATTACTTGTTGGAACTTTGTACCTGGCAACACATCACATTTTGGTGTGGTTCTGATTAAGGGTGGGCGGAATTTGCGTAGTCTCGTTACGCAAAATTCCGCAAAATGGTAAAAAATCTCCGCAAGCACGCAGAATTCCGCGAGCACGCGGAATTGCAAGTTCCACCCCTTCGCAATGCGTTTTTCCTGTTCTGGGACGCTGTTTGCGTGCTCGGGGGGAAATATCTTGCGAACTTGTCCAGGCGGTCAGCAATTGGCGCGGCCATCTTGTTTCACTTGTCCCGCCCGCTCGCAATGCGTGTTTCCTGTTCGCGAACGCAGATGTCCGATGGCGCGTCTGAATGACGTGTTTGCAATCGCACACTCTTGCGGGATCGCGCGAACTGATAGGAAAACTCGTCGGCGAATGCAATGATCCAGGTAAGTCGCTACCGCGCGCGCGAACACGCATTTTGAAAGCGTGAACAAGGCAAAAATTCCGCTACGCTGCGGATCGCGGAATTTTCGGCAATTCCGCGTTCTCCGCGGAATTGCCAAAATTTCGCAAATTCCGCGAGCGGAACGGAATTTACCGACCAGGCCTAGTTCTGATTACCAATTCCTTTTTTTTTTTTCTTTTTTTTTCATATTTATACATCGTTGTCATGGCAAATATTTAACAAATATTTAACACATACTACAATTCCATTCTATGATTTCATCTCACATAGTTCATAAAACATGATAAATTGTACAAAAAAAAAAAAAAAGGAATATAGATGAAGGGAGCCCCAAAAACAGAATATAGAAAGACAAGCCAAAACGGAGAAGAGAGAAAGGAATATAGAAGAAAATAAGAAGGAATATTGCGGTTATGAAAATTGGGACTGGAAGAGAAGAAGAAGCACTCTTCTAGGGAGCCGACCCTATTTACAATTTGTTTTACTCCAGCCACCTAGTAATTGGGGCCCAGATTTTCCGCCCCATATCCCGCCTCCTTCGACCTCTCAACCTATAGACAGCTATTTCCATATTATATACTGCTAATAATCGAATGCGCCAATTAATAAATGTGGGGGAATCAGGGCTGATCCATTGAGAGGTTATACATAGTCTCAAAATAGCCATTGCTAAGAACACAAATCCAATCTCGGACCTAGTCCGAGCATTAATTACCAGATGACCTTCTATACCCAAAATAATTAAATCTGATGTTAATATTACTGGAATAACAAGAATCTGATTTAAAAAGGCTTCAATTTCCTGTAAAAATTTAGCTAAGTTTGGGCAAGCAAAAAACATATGTATAGCATCAGCCGCCCATGTCCCACACCTACCACACACACTACCCTGTGAACTCCCCATTTAGAGACCTTTGCAGGAGTATAATATAAGTCGAAAACAGACATAAAATGTTGAGTCCTCAGACTCCCAGTTGTTACAATTTTATTCGCTAACTCCAGGGATCCCTCTAGATCCACAAATTCCATCCCAAACTTTCTCTCCCATTTGGCATTCTGCTCACTCACGTCATCGGGAAGGCCTTCAATTAATTTTTGGTATATTGCCCCAATTCGGACTCTATTCCCGATAATATCAATCAGTTCAATTTTGCCCATATTCGCCTCCGACCGTTGATTAATTCCAGCCAGGAAACTCCTAATCTGTAAAAATTTGAAAAAATAATTTCGGAGGAGCCCAAACTTCTCTTGTAAGTCAGTAAAAGAGGCGATTTGACCATCCAAACAAAGATCACCCAGAGTATTAATTCCTAACTTCTCCCAGCTAAAAGTAATGTGGTCTTGAAATATTGATGGTAGCAAAGCATAAGATGAGAAGGGAGTATAGGCATTTATATTAGAGATCTTATATCTACGTCTTATCTTTCTCCAAATTGAATAAACCGACTGCATTATTTTAAATTTCGTTTTTTTATAATAGCTTGGTTCTAAGACTTTGACCAGACACTGCCTAGCCTCATCCCCCAAGACTATTTCATAAATGGTTGGGACAGTGGCTGGAGGAATTTTTGCCTTAGCCCCTACCAACAATACCCCCAAATGCTGTAAAAAGGCGGCCCAGTGGTATAAGAGAAGGCTAGGTACACCCCAGCCACCCCTCAGTCTTGGTAACCTCATCCATTTACTAGCCCTTCTAAATCTGTGATATCCCCATATGAATCTATAGCATGTTCTTTCTGCTTTAGTAATATAAGATAAGGGGATTTCCAAAGGTATAGCCCGGAACAAATAAAGAAACTTCGGAAAGATCGTCATCTTAATTACATTACTTCGACCGTGCATAGATAGGTGTAGATGGTCCAATCTTTCCAATGTCTTATTGACTTCACTAATCACTGGTAGTATGTTTAATTCTGGTATACACCCCACTGCAGCTGATATCTTTACCCCCAAGTACGTTGCTACAGGGACAGTTGGAACACCTGCTGGCAGCCCTATATCTGTATGCAAAACCTGTGTTTTGTCTATATTTAGTTTATATCCCGACACCGTACCAAATTGTTCAGCTAAATCCTTAACTGCCGAAAGGGCTGTCTGAATGTCAGTCGTAAATATTGCAATATCATCGGCAAATGCTAATGATTTAAATTCACTATTATTCACCTTAACCCCTTTAATGTTTTGGCTAGCGTCCAATTTATTGAGAAAAACATCTATATATAATGAAAATAGCAATGGGGAGCAGGGACAACCCTGCCTAGTTCCTCTACTTATACTGAAGGGGTTCGATTCTTGAGCAGATATACGGATACGAGCTTCAGGCAGTACATAAAGTGCCTGTATAACTGAAACGAACTCCCTGGATATTCCCTTCCAATGTAAGACCGACCATAGGAACCTCCAGGAGACCCTGTCGAACGCTTTCTCTGCGTCCAGCAGGATCATCCCAAGAGGCACCTTCATGGTCTGGGCCCAATCGAAGAGGGCTATAGCTCGCCTCACATGGTCAGTAGTGTCCCGTCCGGGAATAAACCCATGCTGATGAATGGACACCAATGGAGTAATAACCTTAGCCAGCCTTGACGCAATAATTTTAGAGAAAATCTTACTGTCCGCATTTATAAGAGAAATGGGCCTATAGGACGATGGATTGAGTGCAGGTTTATCCTTTTTTTAAAAACTACTATAGTAGTCTGCCTCCAAGAGTCTGGAGTCTGACCCTGTTGAGCTAGTTGGAATAAAGGCACGAGTTCAGTTCGAAGTACCTGCCGAAATGTCCGATAGAATTCTAAGGGTAGACCATCAGGCCCCACCGCCTTGCCCGCAGCTAAAGATGTTATTGCATGCTCTATCTCTTCCCAGATAATCGGGGCAGCTAAAGTCTCATTATGTTCTTGCGTAACCTTGACTGTTTCGTGGTCCATAAAATATTCTTCAACTGGTATTGCTTCCATTCCACCTTCCTCTGTATATAATGTCTGAAAATAATTCTGAAATACCCGCAGGACTTCTGATGGCGTATCCTGGATCTGACCCAGATGATCTATAATCCTGTCAATCCTATTAGAATTCCCCTTCTGTAGTAACTGTTTAGCCAGTAATCTGCCCATATTTTCCCCGAATTCATATATATCCACACGAGATTGTAGATATTTAGCTGCAAGATCTTCCCCAAAGTGCTGGTATAGCCTAGCTTTTGTTACCGCAATATGCTGGAGAGCCTGGTCCGTATTTTGATCCTCCCTAATCATCCGCATTAGCTCTATCTCAGCCATCCTGAGTTGTTCCACCCATCCTTTAACTTTTTCCTGTATCATTCTCTGCCGATTTATAGAAAAGCTTAAGGTCTCTCCCCGAACAGCGGCTTTAAAAGCATCCCACACAATAACTGCAGAAGTAGAGCCATTATTTATTTTAAAGAATTCCGTAATCCATTTTGCCATGTGCACACAATATGTCTGGTCTAATAATAATTTTCTTTCGAACGTCCAAGTAATCTGAGATCGAGAAAATCAACTAACCGGAACTTCCACAACTAACGGGTTATGGTCAGAAATTAGCCTAGGGTACAACTCAATATTGACATTCTCAGCAATTTGACTAGAAATAAAAAAATAGTCCAGTCGGACAAATTTATTGTGAGGAGCCGAAAAAAAAAGTGTACCCTGGGTCTTCCCGTCTATGCCTGTACCAAACATCGGTCAAACCATATTCTCTGACCAACCCCTGTAAAGCCTTAAATGTCTTGCCCTTTCTGCCCATATACAGAGAATTATTAGACAAATCAAAACTACTTTCAAGATGAATGTTAAAATCACCACACAAGAGTAAAGGAGATGGGTATAGAGCTAATTCAACACTTAAAAATCCAGCACCGCTGAGTCATCTAAATTTGATCCATACAGGGAACAAAGTGAAATCCTAGTATCATTAATTCCAGCCTCTAAAATCACCCACCGTCCTAATTTATCCTCCTTAATATGGTAAGGTGTTACCAGCCCATGCTTTGCTAATATAGCCACCCCCGAGTAATAGTACCTTGCCGTGAGCTAGCCAGAAGATCAAGGCCCAAATCCTTAAGCCACCCGCGATTATTCCAAGAAACATGAGTTTCTTGTAAGCATAACATGTCTATCTTCATAAACCGTATTAATTTAGCTACCAAACTCCTTTTTTCCGATCATTGAGACCACATATGTTTAGTGAGCAAATTCTGATTTTGCCATCTTTATCCATCATCTTTATAAGTAAAACATCCACTAACAAAACTCACAAAATAGTACAATAGATCCCAATAGAAATTGTTATATATATACACTTTAACGTGTAGATTTTTGCCATGACAACTTAAATAAAGCAGCATTGATGTCCACCAATCCATAGCCCTCACCCCCGTGTCCACCCCCACCCCCTCTCCCATCCAACCTGGATCCCCACTTTCCCCCACCCTCTACCCCCACCTCATAAGGCATAAGGACCAACGGTCCCTGATGATGAAGAGCTGGACCTTCGTCCCCTCCACAAAGCCCACCCCCCCTTCCAATAAGTGGCCGGCATTTCATTGGTATATCAAACAAACACTTACAAAATCAACCCCCAAGAGACAATCAAGCTAAGACTAAAGAGGAGCAGAAGGAGACCACTTAAGAAAGAAATAATGCCACCTGCTAATCGAATTGTTATAAGTGCTCCGTCCAGCCCCCCCTACCCTAAAGAACCAGAGTGCTAAACCATACTAATCCGAAATAGTTCCATTTCCTATAGTGACAACATAAACTCCTTTGCCTGGACTTCAGATTGAAAAAAGTGCGTGTGGCCGTGTACTACTACCTTCAATTTAGCCGGATTGAGTAAGAAAACCTGAGCACTTTTAGCCTGAAATTGAGGGATTAATTGGCGTAATAGCCATCTCTTCTCAACAGTCGCCTGACAGAAGTCAGGTCGCACAAAAAATCACAGCCCTTGCCCCCCTTTTCCGATCCGGTCTGGCCAAATCATATAGGGCCTCTCTAGCCAAGAAATTATTAAGACAGATAAGAATTGCCCTTGGCCGGTTATCACTTTGCCCCCCTTTCCTACGTAAATTGAAAGGGAATCGGTGTGCCCTCTGTATTTCAGTTTTCCAGTCCCAATGCTTAAGTTCTGGAAAAGCTTCCTCAAAGAGCTCGATAACAAACTGCCGGGCATCCGCCCCCTCCTTGTTCTCAGGTATACCCAGGATTCGTAGATTGTTCCTTCTTGATCTATTTTCAAGGTCAGTCAACTTCCACAATGTATCCTCTTTCTGGGATTTTAAAGACTCAGTCAAAGTTTTCTGTGTGGCCAACTCATCTTCAAGTAGGGAGATTCTAGTCTCTGCTTCCCCTACTCGTACTGCGAAATCCGAACAGGTCTTTGCGACCCTCCGTATAGCGTTTTGTAGCTTGCGACACGCACCTTGCGTGCGAGAACTCTCCGCTCTGGTCTCCTCTCGATGAGCCATAATAGTCTGGTATATTGTGGAGAGGGTGATTTCTTCGGATCCACATACTTTCTCCCTAATCAATCCAGAGGGTCCAGCTATATCCGGAGCCGACAGTTTAGGGAAAAAGAGTAGTCCCAAGTCATTGTAGCACCAGCACCTGATGACTGCTCAGAGAGATCGGTTTGGACTTTTGTCTTTCGAACCGTCCCCGGGTTGTAAAAAGATTTTTCATCTAAATCTGTCCCATGCAGGCTACTAATGTCACTCCCGTCCTCCGCCCAGTCTTTACCGCAACTCTCATCCCCGGAAGAGTTTGAATGATCTGACATTGAAAAGAACTTATCCAATGCTTCTTCCTCTTTAACTGTTTCTGTAATAATAGTTCCATCCTGAACAGTCTGATAATTTACTCCCAAAATGCCTGTTACAGAGTTAATGTTTTTACAATCCGCCACCTTAGTTGTCTGCCCAGAGCCCAAAGAGCCTCCATCTCCCATAATGCACTGTGAATGCTGATCCAACACAGGAGTGGCAGTAAGGACCAAGAGGGTACTGCTGGGGAGCAAAACTGCTGAATCACCCATCTCCCCACTAAACCCAGTGGGGGTGTCTTCACCTACAGCAGTATCCCTATCGCCAGATACCATCCCCCTCATTGGCTCTACTATAGATTCGGGAGCAGATAGATCTCTACCTTGAGTTGGTTCTGACATTAACACACTGGGAGGTACTGCAATTTTAACAGTTCCTGTTATGTCGGTAGCCGGGTCCCGAGATTGTCTGCTCTTCAAGCTTTGTATTTTAAACAAAGCGGGAACCGTCTGCCTCCCTCGAGTGGAGACGCTACTTTTCTTTGATGTATTCGAGCCCCCCGCAGTTTCCGCCGGAGAGTTCCCTGCGAGCCGTCGTCTTGCAGAATCCCCGTCCCCTCCATCAGGGTTAGACTTCACTGGACTGCTCAATCCTAACCCAATCGGCAAACCGCGGGACTTGCTACCCCTGGTAGAAGCCTTCGCAGGCATCAGGACGCCAAGACAGGTAAGCCAGGAAAAAGGGGCAGCCAATATTTTAGATCCAATGGGGGCTAGCCTTGACGGCAGCGGCAGCCGCCACAGCCTGAGTATGAAGTGCCAGATCATCCGCGGACGCCAGAAGATGACACCATTATCGCCGGGACATCAAGCCGCCCGTCTTTGGAAGCAGAGGTTGACAGGGAGGGAGTCCGCTGGTCAGCTCACTCGACCGCAATTGCGGCCGCCATCTTGCCTCTTCAAGGGGTTCATTTTGCCATAGAAATTATGGTTAGTGCAGCGATAATCTCTTCCACACCAGCTACTGCAGTCTTCTAGATGCCCTCAAGCGTGGGCCCTGGCTGACACGGACATACGCGATCACTTGGCCGTGTTCACGCAGATCTCCCCCAAAGCACAGTCAACCACTAGTAAAGAGTCAGCATCTCTGCACCCCTTTCGCTGGGGCAGGCCCACTGCTGATTACCAATTCCTTGATAGGTTTGCATCCTAATCTGCTGTTGGTGTGCTTTTCTTGCCTGCTGATCAGTGTGTGCTGAGTAGGGGTTTTTCTCCATCTTCCAATACTCTTAGTACTTGTGTAGTCAGTTTGCATGCTGTAAGGCATGGTTTCCTTTGGGGAATGAGCAGCAGCTGCACTGAATTAATTGAGCAACAGTTTGTTCCCTGTTTCAGGATCCCTTATGTTCCTCCACCGTTGTGCTTTTTATTTTCTCACCAGGGGCACAAGTAGATATTGATTCTTTAGATCAGAGAAGCCGTCTTTCTGTAGATGTTGATTTTGTTCCTGTATTCCTAAATTGTATTAGTCCATTTTAACTCTGGTGTATGATCTTGCTTACATGATAAACACAGTTTTATCTTCTGGTTGATTGCTTTGTTAGATACCAAATAGGGTAGTTGAAATTAGGAACAGCAAAAAGTAGACAACAACATCAACTTCTGAGGACAAATTCTAAGGCATTGTTTTTCTATTTTGTTCCACATTTAAAATAAATATATAACATTAATTTACATTAATAATCAAGATAAACATAATTTACTAATTTTATTACCTTAAAGTTTATTAACCTAATATATATATATATATATATATATTCACTGAAAAAACCATAGGTTTCAGACACGTTATAGTTAGAAATTAGCATTTAAAAAACCTTTGAAATTCACTGAAAAAACCATAGGTTTTAGGGACAGTTATACTTAGTTGGACATTGCACTCGTACAAAACCCGTGAAATTCCCCCGTTATAGTTAGTTCAGCTAACTATAACTCGCGCCCCGCAATGCACTGCTGATGACGTCACATATTACATCACTCATGACATGGTCAGTGACATCACTGATCACATCACTGATGACATCTCAAATGACATCACTGATGACATCATCCAGTGACTGAGTGTTTCTGTAAAGTTTAAATATGTTTAATATATATAGGGAAAGGCGTATTGAAGAATGAGTGGGTGTATAAGTGTCTGAATGGATGATTTAGTACGTGCGTGACTGACTCTACAAGTGAGTGATTAAACGTATCTTACTGAATGCATGGGTTAGTGACTAAACTGTGTGAATGTCTGTATCCGTCTGTTGGTGTGTAAGTGGATGCATGGATTTGCGAATAGCTACATGAGTGTCTATATGGGTTATTGATTGGTTCTATGAGTATCTGTATGGGTGCCTGAGTGTTTGTGTGGATGGGGTGTGTGCGACTGTGCATAGATGTGTGAGTGGGTGATTCACTGGGTGGATGGTTTCAAGAGTGCATCTGTGATAGACTGTATGGGTGGGTAAGTGTGTGTAAGAGTGTGTTAGTGAGTGAATGTATGTCCCAGTGGTACATGTGTGAGTAACTACATATGTGAAAGGCAGTATATATGTGTATTGGAGTATATAAATAGCTATAAGCGAGAGTGAGTGATTGTGATAGTGGCTGTATGGATGAGTGTGTGCTTGTATCAGTGATTGTATAAGAGCGTAACAATGTGCTAGTATTTGTATGATTAAGTGAGCTGGTGTGTGTATAACTGTATAGGTGAGTAAATGGCAGTGTGTTTAATTATTTGCATGACTGACTAGGTGTGTGAGTACCTCTATGGATGAGTGGCGGTGTTTGAGTGTCTATATAGGAGTAAGAGTGCATATGATAGTCCTGTACTGAGTGACCATAAGTATGAGTGACTGTACGGGTGAGTGAGTGGATGTGTGTGTGTAGACCTAAGAATCAGTGAGTGGGTATGTAGTTATTGGTGTTGGAGTGTCTATGGTTTTGCGAATGGCACTCTGTAATTTAGATTGGGTGTATCAAAGGTTATATTAGGGTGTGAGGAGCTGCATCAGATTATCACGTGGATGATGTCATCAGTGATGTCATTTGAGATGTCATCAGTGATGTCATCAGTGATGTCACTGACCATGTCATGAGTGATGTAATATGTGACGTCATCAGCAGTGCATTGCGGGCGCGAGTTATAGTTAGCTGAACTAACTATAACGGGGGAATTTCACGGGTTTTGTACGAGTGCAATGTCCAACTAAGTATAACTGTCCCTAAAACCTATGGTTTTTTCAGTGAATTTCAAAGGTTTTTTAAATGCTAATTTCTAACTATAACGTGTCTGAAACCTATGGTTTTTTCAGTGAATTTCAAAGGTTTTTAAAATGCTAATTTGTAACTATAACGTGCCTGAAACCTACGGTTTTTCAGTGAATTTCAAAGGTTTTTTAAATGACAATTTTTAAATGTATTAATTTTTATATTAATTTTTTTCATACTGATTTACTACATTTTTAGAAACAATTTCTTTTACATATTTTATTTTTTAAATTACATTGTAATTACATTATACATTACATTACAAAAAATACTTTCTCAGAATGAATTACTTTAGTTTAAATACTTTGCACATAGGCAATAGACTTTTAAGTACAGTAGTTACAGTTGTTGCAATGGGCAACACATTTTCAAACACAATGCAACATTCAGCTCAATGTGAATTTCTAGTTAAATGCAATTAGTTACTTTATGGATTACTTTTCTAACCACAGGACTGGATCCTAGATTCAGTCCTGGTACATCTCCTGTAAACAGTTGAGTAAAAGCGTTTTGGTTACAGTCGTGATTTTTAAGGAATATTATTGTATTTTAAAAGTTGACACTTAGAAACTTTTTCTCATAGAATCACCAATGTTATCCTATGGAAGGAAATTCACTTAGCAGGTAAAAACTGTTATCGTTACTTTTTCTTACTCAGTGTTGGATCCTGGATCCAGCACTGGTGCATCTCCTATAAACAGTTGAAAGAATGCGTTTAAGTCATACAGGCGATTTTTAAGGAATATTTGTAGTTTGTGAAAATCGACACTTTGAAACTTTTCTGCTGAAAACCAGACAATGGATTCCTATGGAAGAAAATATAAGTTACTGGTAAGTACGGTTAAAATTACTTTTCAGGACCAGTACTGGGCTGAAAGATACAGCACTGAGGTCTCTCCTTATAACAGGTGAGTAAATCGGAATTCGTATTTCGGCTGATTTTAGAGGAATATTTTAAAGTTCCAAAACTCCACACTTAGAAGAATTTCCAAGTGTAACCAGTCAATGTTAGTCTATGGAAGGAAATTCAAGTTACTGGTAAGTACAGTTAAAATTACTTTTCAGGACCAGTACTGGGCTGAAAGATGCAGCACTGAGGTCTCTCCTGATAACAGGTGAGTAAATCAGAATTCGGATTTCGGCTGATTTTAGAGGAA
The DNA here is from genome assembly GCA_963921515.1 of Calotriton arnoldi. NCBI lineage: Eukaryota > Metazoa > Chordata > Amphibia > Caudata > Salamandridae > Calotriton > Calotriton arnoldi. The sequence continues at coordinate 74,613 of CAWUFW010018169.1, forward strand.
TATTTGTATGTTTCAAAATCAACACTTAGAAACTTTTTCAGCAAAAAGCAGGCAATGATATCCTATGGAAGGAAATTCAAGTTACTGGTAGGTACGGTTAAAATTACTTTTGAGGATCAGTACTGGGCTGAAAGATGCAGCACTGAGGTCTCTCCTGATAACAGGTGAGTAAATCGGAATTCGTATTTCGGCTGATTTTAGAGGAATATTTTAAAGTTCCAAAACTCCACACTTAGAAGAATTTCCAAGTGAAACCAGTCAATGTTAGCCTATGAAGGAAATTCAAGTTACCGGTAAGTACGGTTAAAATTTCTTTTGAGGATCAGTACTGGGCTGAAAGATGCAGCACTGAGGTCTCTCCTGATAACAGGTGAGTAAATCGGAATTCGTATTTCAGCTGATTTTAGAGGAATATTTTAAAGTTCCAAAACTCCACACTTAGAAGAATTTCCAAGTGAAACCAGTCAATGTTAGCCTATGGAAGGAAATTCAAGTTACTGGTAAGTACGGTTAAAATTACTTTTCAGGACCAGTACTGGGCTGAAAGATGCAGCACTGAGGTCTCTCCTGATAACAGGTGAGTAAATCAGAATTCGGATTTCGGCTGATTTTAGAGGAATATTTGTATGTTTCAAAAATCAACACTTAGAAACTTTTTCAGCAAAAAGCAGGCAATGATATCCTATGGAAGGAAATTCAAGTTACTGGTAAGTACGGTTAAAATTACTTTTCAGGGTCAGTGCTGGGCTAAAAGATGCAGCACTGGGTTCTCTCCTGATAACAGGTGAGTAAATCGGAATTCGTAGTTCGGCTGATTTTAGAGGAATATTATAAAGTTCCAAAACTCCACACTTAGAAGAATTTCCAAGTGAAACCAGTCAATGTTAGCCTATGGAAGGAAATACAAGTTACTGGTAAGTACGGTTAGAATTACTTTTCAGGATCAGTACTGGGCTCAAAGATGCAGCACTGGGTTCTCTCCTGATAACAGGTGAGTAAATCGGAATTTGTAGTTCGGCTGATTTTAGAGGAATATTATAAAGTTCCAAAACTCCACACTTAGAAGAATTTCCAAGTGAAACCAGTCAATGTTAGCCTATGGAAGGAAATTCAAGTTACTGGTAAGTACGGTTAGAATTACTTTTCAGGATCAGTACTGGGCGCAAAGATGCAGCACTGAGGTCTCTCCTGATAACAGGTGAGTAAATCGGAATTCGTAGTTCTGCTTATTTTAGAGGAATATTTGTAAGTTTCAAAAATCGACACTTAGAAACTTTTTCAGCAAAAAGCAGGCAATGATATCCAATGGAAGAAAATTCAAGTTACTGGTAAGTACGGTTAAAATTACTTTTCAGGATCAGTACTGGGTTCAAAGATGCAGCACTGAGGTCTCTCCTGATAACAGGTGAGTAAGTCGGAATTCGTAGTTCGGCTGATTTTAGAGGAATATTTGCACAATGGTGAATAAAAGGGGTGGGGCTTGAGGATACATGTCTGCAAACACGCCCTGTGGCGCGTTTTAAGTTGGAGAATTAATTCCTCCTCAATCCCGAGGGTCCCTAGGGGCCAACTAGCCCACCAGGTACCTCCAGTATGCGCCAGAGAGCTGCATTGCAGAGAGGTGTTCAGAGGCCACGCCCCTTTTACAACACTCTGCAACGCAGCTCCGTGGCGCTTACTGGAGGTACCTGGTGGGCTAGTTGGCCCCCAGGGACCCCAGTATTTAAGGGGAATTCGTTCCCCATCTGCAAACGCGCCAGGGGCGCGTTTGCAGAGTGGTAAAGGAAGGGGCGGGGCCTGCGGCCCGATCATTTTTTTTTTTTTTCTCCGAAGGGGGCTGTGTGGCCCCCTTCCTTTTTCCTATTTTTGGGCCCTGGGGACCCCATCCCCCAGGGCCTTACCCCTTTTCTTTTTTTTTTAAAATTAAACGGGAAGGGGGCTGCGTGGCCCCTCTCCTGTGGCCGAATCCGGCCCCGGGGACCCCATCCCTTGGGGCATGGCCACACTTTTAAATACATTTTTATGGAGGGGGGCTGCGTGGCCCCCCTCCTCAGGCGTCTTTTTGCCCCGGGGACCCCATCCCCCGGGGCTGGCCCTATCGTGGAGAAGTGTGGCTCAATGGTTAGAGCGGCAGACCCTGATGCAGAGATCTGGCCCGGGACCAGGGTTCAATTCCCGCCTCGGCGGGTCTTGGGCTCAATTTCCTCGGACCTGATAATTCTCGCCTCGGTGCCTATTCTAATCATGGGTCCCACTCTGCAACTCTGGGCAATAGCTTGCTTAATCTCCACAGCGGCCCCAACAGCGCTGGGATGCCTGGCTTCACCCTGGGGGTGCCCAGGAGTGGACATTTCACAGGGAAAAGCCAGGAAGGGTTCCACAGCGGTATGCGTACAGCGCCAGGACACCTCTTTGGGGGTATAAGTGCGCTTTACAAGTACGAATTTCATTTTCATTTCATTTCATTTCATCCTTTGGGGTCCGTGGGGGGACCCCAACTCCCCCACGGACCCTGCCGGCTCCCCGCCTCCTGCGGGAGCCGGCATTGCTTTTCCACATGGGGAGCTGCTAACATGCAGCTCCCCATGTGGAAAGCACTTGCTTTGGATATTGGAAGCGAGAGCAGGTTTCCTGCTCTCGCTCCAATATCCAAAGCAGTTTGCATGAGCCGCGGTCTTTGTGGGACCCCTGAGCAGACCTAGGGGGTCAGGGATGTTTCTACCCTGCCCCCTTTTTGTGCTTTGCGCACTTGTTTCTGTCCCTCGGCGAGGACAAAATGGCTGCCAACACTTCCTGATTTGGAGTGTTGACAGCCAATTAGCATGCAGCTCGTGATCGGGAGGGTACGCGGACCCTACTCGGCCATAGATATATATGTGATTTTATTTGTGATTTTCTCAGAAACTACTGAGCGGATTTACACCATTTAAGCAAAAGGCACGACACTGAACCAAGGGCTACCTCTTTGCCAAATTTGGTGTAATTCCGTTCAGCAGTTTGGGCTGTAGCTGCAACTAAAGGTTCCTATGGAAAAATGAATGGGGAAAACGCGTTTTGGGACCCCCTTTTTTCTCGGCCCCCGCTTGACGAATCACCCCGAGACTTTCAGGATAGGAGCGAACCGGAGCACCCCAACAAGTTGGAAACTTTCGCAAAGATTCGTCAACCGGCGCCAACGTTATTTCAAATAGAATGTTGCGGATGTCCTATGGAAAATAGGTCCTAACTATAACTATCTACTGGCGACTGCCAGTAGATCATATATATGTATAGAAACAAGAAAAATATTTAAGTTTGCCAGAGACAAACAAGATCATGAAACTGGACGAATATTTACATTTTCTCGTAAATTCGATATAGCCAAAAGACAAGCCATGATTCCTCAAGCCTCTAGACAAGTCCCAACTAATAGCACAAATCAGGATGGTTCCAACACTGATTTAAGCTCCGTGCCAAGCAGTTCAGACTCAGAAGACAATGGTTTAGTTAATTCACAAGTACAACTACCAACCAATTGTACACCTTCAGAAGAATTGGGTTTTTTAATCGAAGACCGCCGCAAGACACTGCGGCCACGACCACTCCAGAAGCAAACAGAAGTAGGAGAAACAGGTGTCTCAAACAAAGGTCGAAAACTCAGGAGGCAGCAAGAGAGGCAGAAAAGGCAAAGCATATCAAAGGAGATAAACAACTTTGTACCATCTAACACAAATGCTACCGAAAATACAGTTGTCAATCTATCAGACTTTACCCTGGATGCTGCTGAAACACAATTACTATCGTTGGGTCTGTCATATTGTCCACGGAATAGTTTTAAATATGCTCAAACACGCATCGATGTTTTCAAATTTATACGTAAATTGAAACTTATCAAGTATTTCAAATTAAATAAAGCTAGTGAATCTGCAACCACCATTGCTAGCGCAAATCAGCCCAGTATTCGTCTTCAAGTGTCAGATATCCCCATTTTAAGATCATTACACACGTTAGGTTCGGATACAGAAGAAGACACAGACAATACACAGACTAATCTACAGGATATGGGCATTTCTTGCAGTGGAATCGTGAGCAGTCCGTTCCGTCCACCGTCTACTTTTGTCCCTCTTATGCCTAAAGACTCCATTGACACTTTTAATGATGTGGTCACAAAGGAATTGAAGACACTAAATTGGAGAATTCTGTGAAAAAAAAACCACAAACGATATTCTGAGATACAATACTTTAATCTTATGTATAAACTCAAAAAAGCTGACAACATCATAATAAACAACGCGGACAAAGGAGGGAACATAGTTTTGTGGCCCAGAATCATGTATATGCAGGAAGCAGAACGCCATCTTACAGACGCTGCCTGTTACACGAAAGTAACTCAACAAGTCATCAAAAGTACTAAAGATCTGGTCCATGGACATTTGGCGCAATGGAAAAGGGAAGGTTTGCTCAGCAAGAACGAGTATAAATTCTTGAAAAATGAACATCCAATCACTCCGGTTCTTTACCTAATTCCTAAAGTCCACAAAAAAACATTTCCAGTGCCTGGGCGCCCGATAATTTCTGCACAAAACAGCGTGCTTGAGGCAACATCTAAATATGTTGATTTTTATTTACAAGATTTTGTGGAGAAGTTACCTTCTTTTATAAAAGATACTGGCCACTTTCTCACCAAACTTAGAACTGTAACATGGAAAAAAGAGTATCTTCTGATTGTGATGGACATCTGTTCATTGTACACAAGTATCCGACATAGTGATGGGTTAACAGCAATCAAGTATTATCTTGATTCCAGAGATATACAGTGTTACCAACACAATGCAATGATATTGCAAATGATAGAATTGTGTTTGCTCAATAATTTTTTCTATTCAATAAGGAAGTGTATCACCAGGTGCGCGGGGTGGCCATGGGGGCATGCTTCTCTCCAAGCTATGCATGTTTACATGTTGGCTGGTGGGAGGAGCATGTCCTCAGGCACACTCACAAACAGCTGTTTGATGCGCACGTTATTGAATGGTGGCGCTTCATAGATGACATCTGTGTAATCTGGCATGGCACTCTGGAATCAGCCGAGAGTTTTGTTAATTCAATCAATGTTAATAACTCTAATTTACAATTTACAGCACAAATCAGTGACCAAAGTGTGGAATTTTTAGATGTTGAAATTTATATCAGTAATGATACTATACAAACTAAACTACACAGGAAGGCCACGGCTGGAAACTCCACTTTACATGCCCATAGTGCCCACCCCAGACATCTCATTAAAAGTATTCCCTATGGCGAGTTTCTCAGAATAAAAAGAATCTGCAGCACTGAAAATGATCGTAAACTTTGCCAAGCAGAAGCCACTCAAAGGTTTTTAAAAAGAGGATATAGCAGCAAGGATTTAGACACAGCTCTTTCCAAGGCCAACACCAATGAAATGTTATCGGTTACAACTAGTCAAGCTGATTTTGAGAGCAATAATGATAATTCAGACGACATCAACACGATAAGATTCATAACTACATTTAGTGATCAAGAATCTCAAGTCAGAAAAATTATACTTAATAATTGGCACATAGTCAAAACTGACATGACTCTTTCGCATATATTGCCCAACTCTCCCTCCATTACATTTAGAAGGGCACCCTCAATGAGGGACACTCTAGTAAGAACTAGTCCTGAGGTCTCGACAACACCCACTACCTGGTTATCCAACAGAACAGGTTTTTATAAATGCAGTGTTTGTCGAGCCTGCAAATTTGGTGTAAACAAACAGAAATACACAGACGCATTTGATCCGATACCTGTTCAAATCAAAGGCATGTACACATGCCGCACCGATCACGCGGTTTACGTATTAGAGTGTAGTTGTCATCTCAAATATGTGGGGAGCACGAAGTTGCAGGTATTTAACCGTATCCTGCAACATTTGCGTGCCATTGTCAATATGGACCACAATTACCCTGTTGCCCGACATTTTAACCTGGTACACAATAACAACTTAAAAGATTTAACGTATTTTGTTATTGATGCAGTCCCGAGATTACCCAGAGGGGGAAACAGAGAAAGGAAGTTACGACAATTAGAGACACATTATATCCTGACACTTGACACTAAGATACCAAACGGGTTAAATACGGGTGAAGACTTACACAATTTTTTATAAATGTGTTATGATTATGTTATTATTCAATACCCACCCAGGCATCACTGTATGTATCTGGTGGATTGGCCATGGATTATGAAATGAACTGTGCAGTGAAACATGAGTGTGTATATATATGGTTTTTATCCAGGGGGCTTTTGTTAATCCGGCTATGGGACCTTGTTATTTACCCCCGTTTTACCTTGTTTAGCCAACAATTTTGGTTTTAACTGGTTTTATGGGAATTTTATGACTCAGTTTTGGTCGGTTTTATTGGAAGCATAATTTTGGATATTTTTGCATATATATATATATTTATGTGTTTGTATGTATGGATGTATTTATGCTTACATTCACATCATTCATGTTTTATCAATCACTTATTATGCTGCTATTTCTTGGTACTGTATCTGCGCATTTGCACATTGTTTCCTTGTTGAAATTTAATCTTGCACTTCATATGCTGCTATCTCTTGGTACTGTAAATTGCGCATTTGCACATTGTTTCCTTATCTTGTACTGTATATTGGCACCAACCTGAATATTAATGTACTAATAATAATGCAGTCAGGCATGGTTTCCTATGTTACATGTTTCTTATATAATGTCGTCTTGGTCCAAGCGTCACTCTTACTGGGTTTAGGTATACCTTGCATTTGAAGCGATTGATTTATAGCCTAGATATTTACATCTTTGAGTAATTATTGGCTGCCTCAAACATGTACCATTGTAGCTATGATGTTTGAATAGCTACGGTTTTATGTGTCACGAACAGCACTTTATATTACAATAGCACTTGCACTTTAGTACCCTTACTCCTCATGACAGGCTTGCAATTTTAATAGAATCCTGTATTATCAGAGATTTTATGAATTTGGCCACTTGGCTTCATTTCAAAGAATTAAATTGCATTAAATTTAAATACTATTTTATATGTGGCCATTGCTTTAGACATTTTTTGTATTAACATGTACTTGTTCTAATGCTTATTTGGTGCTATATAGTATGTTTACTATGTCTGTCTCTTTAGGAGGAGTGGTCAATTGTATAGCACGTCATTATTTAAGACACAGTAATATCCTTGCACGTCATGTGATCAAGACCGGGGTAACCCGGTCGAAACGCGTCATGCAGTGGAAATCTCTATTTCAATAAAGCACTTCATCCACTAAAAGCTGTTGTGGTCCGTACCTGATTTTCCGTCCGCAAGGAAAAGGAATTTGGCTCAGGATTTGCAAGCTATATATATATATATATATATATATCCTCTCTCCTCCATACTCAGGTTACAGCCGCCGCTGCTCCATACCAGAGGGTGCGTCGTCGTCAATGGACCACCCAAGCACGGTCCAATAATAGTTGCCACTACCTCGAACACCAAGGAATGACGACGCCGTGTACTGGCCAAAATTCATTTATTCAGTCAGCTGATAGGACGCGTTTCGCCTGACCAGCAGGCTTGATCACCAACAATTTTTTCTTTCCATATCAACCATTTTTAAATAGCGTGCTCGTGACAGGTCACATGACATGACTACCAAAAAAGTGCATTAAAAGAAAGACTGGTAGTTTTTGCTCCTTTTCATATCTCATTACAATTTAAATTTCAAAATTATAGACAGTGTACATTTGAATTAACAACGAGGATTGTACAAAAATAATAAATACGTTCTTTCTGAAGGCCGCTTCCAAAAATAGTCGGAAGACAGACTCCGAACGAAAAACATTCAGTACGCTAATCTCTTCAGGCGTGTTACTACTGAATAGGATGCAATTCAATTCAAAACATTCAGTTGAATGCTAGGAAACTTTTTTCAGACTACAAAGTACAAATTCTACCCTAGTGGGTCTGTTCACAAATGCATACACCTCAAACATGTAATTGTTCGTGCTATGATAAAAGGCAAAAAAGTTCTATGTATATATATATATGATATATAATATAATAATCCCGCCCTAGTGGGCAATACTTATTTTTGCAATGTCTACCTTCTTCCAAATAAACGTGCTAAAAACCCTGTGACAAAGTTAATAATGACAAAAACAGTTAAAAACAGATCCAGAGAGGTTGCATATTATGTTTCCTTAATGAAATCAATGAAACCTGAAGAGAATTTTACAAATGTGTGATCAAATCCTCTTCAATATTTAATCCTGTCGGACTACGAGTATTTAATTCCAAAATATAACATGACTCAAGTTTTCTAAGCTTTTTTTCGCGATTTCCACCACGTACATTAGGTGGAATACAGTCAATTACAAAATATGTTAAACCTTGTACATTTTTCTCATGATGAGACTCAAAATGTCGTGCTACTGGATAAGCTCCATCTCCATTACGTATTGCTCTGAGATGTTGCAATATCCTTTTATGTACCGGATGGATTGTGCTGCCCACGTATCTCATGCCACAAGGGCATTGGAGGACGTAGACTGCATAATCCGTCTTACAGGAAAAATACCCTTTGATCTTTTTCTCTCTTTTAGAGAGGCCCAATGTGTATGACACAGTGTTTTTGCCATGGCAACATGCCTTGCATTTGGTACACTTAATAAAACCCTCTTTTCGTTTTAGCCATGTTGAGGGATGGCTGCCTTGCTGTTTCTTGGATATCATGTTGCTTACTAACATTTGTTTAAAGGAGCGTGCTTTTCTAAACGTTATTGCCGGTTTATTCTGGACTAGTTTTCCCAATAACGGGTCATTACGAATCAGATGCCAATGCTTAGCTACAATGCTCCTAACCTTCCCATGCTGACGATTGAAGGAGGTGATCATTCTAACTTGATTATCTTGATTATCTTCCTTTTTCTCTCGTTTGATTTTATTCTGACTTGTATTGAAGAGAATATCCTCTCTAGATCTCTTTTTTGCTTTACAGATGGCAGCATGAACAAGATTCATTTTTATGTCCTTTTGTAAAGATGCTCCCCTCCTACATCCAGGATACGGGAGATTTCTTAAAGAAGATCTACGACCTCCCCTGGGAAGAAGATCTGTTGTTGGTAACAATTGATGTTACCACGCTATACACTAGCATTAGGCATGAAGATGGCCTAAAGGCCATCAAGCATTTCCTGAGTACCCGACCGATCAAACTATGGGCACATACTCAGATGTTGCTTTCTATGGTCTCAGTGTGTCTGAAAAGTAACTATTTTCTCTTTAACGATGAGCTGTTTCATCAGATCTGTGGGACGGCGATGGGCACCTGCTTCGCCCCCAGCTATGCTAATTTGCATATGGGCTGGTGGGAGGGGCAGGTGGTCCGCGTCTCCTATCAGACAGAATGGGAGGAAAATGTGCTACATTGGAGCCGTTTCATCGATGATCTTTTCGTCGTTTGGAAAGGGACTGAGGAATCAGTTAAAACCTTTATCAAAAACTGCAGGTGAATGATTTAAATCTAAAATTCACCAGTACTATTAGTGACACTTCTGTAAACTTCTTGGATTTAACCATTTATGCCAAAGACTCTAAGCTGCATACTATGCTCTACAGGAAACCTACAGCGGGAAACACGTTGCTTCATGCAACTAGTTTCCACCCCTATAACTTGATAAGAAATATCCCTTATGGAGAATGTCTGAGGACGATTCGTAATTGTAGTGAGAAGGAAATTTTAGACAGTGAATTAAACTCACTGAGAACTCGGTTTAGAGCCAGAGGCTATACAGAGGGCATTGTTCATGCTGCCATCTGTAAAGCAAAAAAGAGATCTAGAGAGGATATTCTCTTCAATACAAGTCAGAATAAAATCAAACGAGAGAAAAAGCAAGATAATCAAGTTAGAATGATCACCTCCTTCAATCGTCAGCATGGGAAGGTTAGGAGCATTGTAGCTAAGCATTGGCATCTGATTCGTAATGACCCGTTATTGGGAAAACTAGTCCAGAATAAACCGGCAATAACGTTTAGAAAAGCACGCTCCTTTAAACAAATGTTAGTAAGCAACATGATATCCAAGAAACAGCAAGGCAGCCATCCCTCAACATGGCTAAAACGAAAAGAGGGTTTTATTAAGTGTACCAAATGCAAGGCATGTTGCCATGGCAAAAACACTGTGTCATACACATTGGGCCTCTCTAAAAGAGAGAAAAAGATCAAAGGGTATTTTTCCTGTAAGACGGATTATGCAGTCTACGTCCTCCAATGCCCTTGTGGCATGAGATACGTGGGCAGCACAATCCATCCGGTACATAAAAGGATATTGCAACATCTCAGAGCAATACGTAATGGAGATGGAGCTTATCCAGTAGCACGACATTTTGAGTCTCATCATGAGAAAAATGTACAAGGTTTAACATATTTTGTAATTGACTGTATTCCACCTAATGTACGTGGTGGAAATCGCGAAAAAAAGCTTAGAAAACTTGAGTCATGTTATATTTTGGAATTAAATACTCGTAGTCCGACAGGATTAAATATTGAAGAGGATTTGATCACACATTTGTAAAATTCTCTTCAGGTTTCATTGATTTCATTAAGGAAACATAATATGCAACCTCTCTGGATCTGTTTTTAACTGTTTTTGTCATTATTAACTTTGTCACAGGGTTTTTAGCACGTTTATTTGGAAGAAGGTAGACATTGCAAAAATAAGTATTGCCCACTAGGGCGGGATTATTATATTATATATCATATATATATATACATAGAACTTTTTTGCCTTTTATCATAGCACGAACAATTACATGTTTGAGGTGTATGCATTTGTGAACAGACCCACTAGGGTAGAATTTGTACTTTGTAGTCTGAAAAAAGTTTCCTAGCATTCAACTGAATGTTTTGAATTGAATTGCATCCTATTCAGTAGTAACACGCCTGAAGAGATTAGCGTACTGAATGTTTTTCGTTCGGAGTCTGTCTTCCGACTATTTTTGGAAGCGGCCTTCAGAAAGAACGTATTTATTATTTTTGTACAATCCTCGTTGTTAATTCAAATGTACACTGTCTATAATTTTGAAATTTAAATTGTAATGAGATATGAAAAGGAGCAAAAACTACCAGTCTTTCTTTTAATGCACTTTTTTGGTAGTCATGTCATGTGACCTGTCACGAGCACGCTATTTAAAAATGGTTGATATGGAAAGAAAAAATTGTTGGTGATCAAGCCTGCTGGTCAGGCGAAACGCGTCCTATCAGCTGACTGAATAAATGAATTTTGGCCAGTACACGGCGTCGTCATTCCTTGGTGTTCGAGGTAGTGGCAAATATATATATATATATGAATACGATTCCTCCAAGGTTACCTCCCGACAGTTTTCAGGGTTTTTCAACGAAGGATCACTGCACCACAACCGGCAAATAGTTTCAGTGTTGCTTTATTTAAACCAAAGTGCAAACATGAACGGTAGAGGACGGTCTATGCGTTTCGGCTCCCAGCCTTCTACTGGACCATCATATATATATATGGTACCTACTGCCATTCATGAGAAGTTTTTTGACTTGCCTAGATCTTTTGCACTGGTTGACGAATCTTCACAAGCTTTTTTTTTAAAAGTGCACCAGTGAGTCTTGTGCATGGAAAGTTTAGGGGTGATCTGTCAAGCGGGGGCTCAGAAAAAAGGGGTGTCACAAATGGTGTGTTTCCCATGTTCATTCCCATAGGAATCTAAGACACGACTACAGCACGAACCGCTGAAAGGTATTACACCACATTTGGCATAAAGGTGGCTGTTGGTCCAGAAGCAACCTTTATGTGAATTGGTGTAAATAAATTCAGTAGTTTTGGAGATATTAAAGGAAATTCAAAATTGTATATATAGGGATGCAAAGGCCCAGCAAACCCTCCCGATCTTGTGCTGAGGTCTGACTGACTGCCAACACTTCAACCAGAAAGTGTTGGCAGCGCCTTGGGAATTGGCTTCAGCCGAGTGCCAGAAAAAACATTAAAAAAAAGAAAAGGGGCAGGGTAAGAATATCCTAGCCCCTTAGCTCTGGTCATGCCACAAGTAAGTCCCCCACAGCGGAATTGCTCAGACCTTGTCAGAGGTCCTTCCCCCTTTCTCATCCATTCTGCAAAGGGGTGTCCTGAGGCACTACTGGTTGGGGGATGAAGTCCCCTTGGCTGCTGAGGGTCGCTGGGGGCCAAGAATTATTGTCACAAGTAAGTCCCCCACAGAAGGATTGCTCAGACCTCATTGGAGGCCCCACCCCCTTTCTCAACCACTCTGAAAAGGGGCCTCCTGGCACACTACTAGTTGGGAATGAAGTCTAGGGGTGAGAACGTCGGTAAACTGCACTCTGCCAGCGGTTGGCAGAGTTTTTGCCGAACTCTGCATTCCAAGCAGAGCATGGATTTGCAAAACTCTGCAAACTCTGCCAGCAGAGTGGAGTTTACCACCCACCCCTATCTGAGACTCACACACCCACTCACAGACTCACTCAGACAATAATACACTCACTAACAGCTCCACTGATACTCTCTCACACCCACTTACAAAACTACTTAGACACTCATTAACCCACTGAGACACTCATGCACTCAATCATACACTTAGGGGCTTTTTACGATGTCAGTCGGAGTTGCCTCCGACCGACACCATCTCAGACTCGGGACCGACAGAACTCAGGTCGGCGGTTCCAACTGCCTGATTACAATGTGACTGAACACTGTTCATTGCATACTCACTTTTCTCTATGGGACCATGGGTCACTGCCGCAAACCGGACATAACACAGGCTCCTATAGAGAAATGGGGGGTGTAAAACCCTGCACCCTGTGGCAGGCACCCCTTGGTGCCTGCTACAGGGTGCAGGGTTTTACAGGGGGGTACCCTAGGTACCCCCTCGACCACCAACCATAGGCCGCAAGGTGAAGGGGCCCTGCTAGGGGGCCCCCAAAGTTGCTTTCCGACAGTCTTTCCATGTCAGAAAGGCAGGCACGGGAAGGATGTGGGAAACCAACATCGTAATCCCGACAGCGGAAACGCCATCCATTGGGGCTTACAGTGCGGTTCCAACCAGCTGGAAGACTCTGAGAGTTGGTCAGAACTGAGTCAGAATGACCGGGTGGTTTACTTTCTGACTGCCAACATCATAATCGGGCGGTTGGACCGCAAACCTACCATGTCAGTCAGAATGCCTCGACTGCGGTCAGAAAGCATCCAACTAGCGGTCAGAGGCTTTCCTACCGATATTGTAATCGGCCCCTTAGTGTCAAAGTTTAGTGGTTACAGTTAGGAAATAAATTTGAAAAAACTTACAAATTCACTTAAAAAAACCAAAGGTTACAGGGACGTTATAGTTAGGAAACAGAATTTAAAAAACCATAGAAATTCACTGAAAAAAAACAAAGGATACAGGGATGTTATAGTTAGGAAATAGAATTCAAAAAAACTTTAGAAATTCACTGAAAAAAACCAAAGGTTACAGGGACATTATAGTTAGACTCAGATTTCATTCCTACAAAATCATTGAAATTTAACAGTTCTAGTTACCTGACCTAACTATAACTTACGCCCCCGCAATGCACAGCTTATTACCTCACATATTACATCACTTATAACATGGTCAGTGACATCACTAATGACTTCTCAAATGACATTAGTAATGACATCACCGATGACATCATCCACAGAACCACTCACACACCCACTCACACCCTATATAACCTCCCATACGCCCTCTCACCCACCCACCCACAAAACCACTCACAAACCCATTTACAGACCCATACAAGTATTTACACAACCACTCACATATCCATAGAACCACTCACACACCCACTCACTCACTCATAGAGCCTGGTCATACAACCAGTCACTCACTCATAGGACCACTCACACAGCCACACACTCACCCATACAGCTACTGACACACCCAGTTATTATTCTATAAAGCCACTCACACATCTATTCACTCACCCATAAAGCCTCTCAACAGAGCCACTCACTCACCCATACAACCACTCACACCCACACAACCACTTATATACCCATTCACACATCCATATAACCACCCATACAGCCAATCCCACAGACACTCACTCTTCCATACAGCTACTCACACACCAATTCACTTAACCAAACACTCACTGACACAGCCACTCACTCACCCATACAGCTACTTACATACCCAGTCACACTCTCATACAGCCATTCAGATACCCACTCACTTACCCATACAGTCACTGACACACCCACACATACAGCCACTCAAACAGCGACTCAGTCACCCAGCCATACAGCCACTGACACACCCCTCACTCACCAATACAGCCATCACACTGCCACTAAGTCACCCACACAGCTATTCAGATACCCACCTATACACCCATACAGCCACACACACACCTGTACAGTCAGTCAAACACCCACTCACACACATATGCACACAGTCACACAGCGACTCACATAAACTATATTAAAAAAAGAAATCACTCAGTAGTACACAAAGTATACTAATTTAACTTTTGCGGTACCTTGGTATATACATTTAACACACAAAAGCATTTAAAAAACACTAACAATCACTGAATGATGTCATCAGTGATGTCATGAGTGATGTAACTGACCATGTCATGAGTGATGTAATATGTGAAGTCATAAGTACTGCATTGCAGGTGCATACGTTATAGTTTGCTCAGGATTCTACAACTGCTAAATTTCACTGGTTTTGTACGAGTGAAATCTGAGCCTAACTATAACATCCCTGTAACTTTTGTTTTTTTCAGGGAATATATATATATATAGATAATATAGATCAAAATAGAAGAAATGCTACAGCACTGGAAACTTACTTTTAAATTAAATATGTAATAACTTTAAATAAATTAAATTAACCAAATTTTTAAGATTCCTTAAAAAAGTCCTCTAAAGTAAAATGTTTATATTTATTTAATGTGCCTTAAAAATTATAATACATTATGTATATAATTAATATGAAATATTGCAATTATTTTTTAAACTACATTTATGTTCAAAATAAGATTGATATAAACTATTTAAAATATATATTTTTAGAATTTTTAACACTAACTTTAAATGTATTCATATTTTTAACTTGTTTAAGTGATTTAATTTAATGTGAGATCATTTCCAAAGGGTTTTTTTATTTTAAGTTCCTACCTCTGTCATTTCCTATGGGATGGTGTTGCATTAGAAGTGACTGGCCATGTGTGGTGCTGAACTTACACCAGCTCTGAGCTGGAGTACATTTACTACTGTTTTGGGTATTTTTTGGCTGCAGTAATTTTAAAAGTGGCATTTATTAATAGGAATGGGCGTACCTTTCTAGGTGGTTGCATGTTATTTCCTAAATCCGTTTATAACCGTCCGTTAACATCTCGTTACTCCTCCCTACCCCATCCGTATTTAGTAGTAAGTATGTCCCTTTTTCCAGCCTTTCCTCTGGTCCCTTCCACATTTACTACTAAGTATTAAGCACATGTGTGAGCACCTCCCCATACAAAAAATAGGAGAGATGGAGGTAGAGATTTACACTTGTAGGTTTGTGAATCGCTTTTTGTAGTATGTTGTAGTAAGTAGTACTACTGTAGTACTACTTTACCTACTACAAAATGAAGTTTATGAACCAGCTCCTATGCTTTCCAACAACAACATATGATTCTTAGTGGGCAACATACTTGACACTGAACCTTATTATAGAATTTTACAAAAATGAGTCCCAAGACATGGATATTATGAGTCCATGCAGCCAGTAAAGGAAAATACAAAAATAAAATATTTTAGTATGTTATCATCCCAAGGTTTGACAGCCACAAACATAACACAAAGAATATATAGTATGAGACACTTGCATGTTTAAATCCAATTTCACAAATCCTTTCCCCTTTACTGTTGAATGCTCACCCGCTTCTGTATTCCCTGGAAGGTGAATTGATCAGCCACTAGAAGAGGCGCTCCAGCACTTCCTTCATCTCTAGTATGTCCATGGGGTGTCTTTGAAATCCACAAGCCAGGGGCTGTGATTATAATTTCATGAAATTTCCTCAGTGTATTTCAGAGTTCCAAATATGAAGGACGCAAAGGACATGAGCATTCATTGGGCTGTGCAGACTTTTTCAGCAGAACAGGTAGGAGATAATTCTCTCTGTAAAAACAATATAAAAATGTGTTAATTGTGAAGCAAATCAGTATAATAATAAGACAAGAAACTGAAACAAAACAGTAGTCAAATGTGATTTCATCAACTGTAAGCCGCTGCTGCTGCCTTCTGCTCTCTTGTAATCATGCCATTAAAAGCAAATCTTACAAATACTTGCAAAGTGCTAAAAGTCAAGAGTGAAGGAGGATAATCAGGTTCAATGAAAGAGCAACAAGTGGAGGCAATCAAATAACACTCCAATCATCCCATCACCCTATAGTAACTGTAAGCTACCAGTTTGAAAGATCTCATTTGTTACAACCTGAGGAATGCTAATTTAAACAAGAATGGTAACAAATAGGTATGGCCTCATGATTTTGAATTGCCGGTTCACTGTTTAGAATTATCAGAAGTTATACAGTCATTGAATTGGGTTTTAAGAACTAAATCCCGTTTGTAGGTTCAGGTATGAAACTTCAATCCATTAGAATTTAAAGTTGAACAAATCTTTTTATAAACATGTATTGGCATGGAACAGGTGACATAATTAAAGAATTTCATGGTATTAGCATTTGCTGTCTATAAGCAACTTGGAAAATGTGTTGCATCTGCGATATATATGTGTGTGTGTGTTTTTGTGTGTGCGTGTATATGTGTGTGTGTGTGTGAGTATAATAATCACACAGTGGCAGTCACTGTGTAGTTATAGTTAGGCCTGAGTTTCCATAGGATAGTTTTTTTTTATTTCGCTAATAACTTTGGCGCCATTTTCCGATGCTAATTCCCATGGCACATTTTGGGAAGCTATACAGAAAAAATGGCTGAGCTGATGTACACCAAAATTTACTGTAAGTTAGCACTTTACTCAGAAAGAGTGCTTTTTGTAACTTGGTGTAAATCTTTTCAGCTGTTTCTGAGAAATTTGAATCCAGAGAGATGCTTGGTGTGGGCTTGAAAGGGTTATGGTAGGTCTAGCGGGAGTCACATGGAAGTCCAATGGTACAGTAGATTAAAAAAATAATGGTTTCCGGTTGAGTAAGAGAGCTTTTTTTCCTGTCACCCTTTTTGAATGCATGGGACTGAAAGATCTGATTGGCTAGCTGCATGAAAAATGTTGGGCCCTCCATTATTTGACATGGGAATTTGGTCCTGCATCCTGAACTTGTTTAAAAAAAAACACATATAATCGGGCAAGGTATGGACACCCTGACCACATGAAATTCATGGGAGGACCCAGAGGGACACCAAGGGGTCTAATTATTTTTTTTAATTGTAACGCAGGAACTGCGATACTCCTGTGGGACCCAGTGCAACCCATCAGTAAAGTACCATGATACTCCTACCGAACCCAGGGTGGCCCTCATTTGAGGTACTATGGTATTCTCGTGGGAGTTGTGCAATGAGACCAAGCAAGCTTTACTGGGGGAAGCATGCTTAGTCCCGTGGTACCAGAGATGTGATGCTTGAGCACAGTACCATGGAAGTACTGCAAACATAAATAAATGGGAAAAATGTGGGTTGGGGTCCGCACAGGATTGGCTACCCCTGGGGTGGTTGAGCACACGCTGGCAGTTGGAAACAGGGTCTGGCCACAGGCTAAGCCCTGCAATGGTCAAAGGCTGTGTGCTGCGTGGGGGGGGCACCTTATCGGGATTGGCACAGTGCTTGGACAAAGGGCCAGACCTATGGCCAACCCACTGCTGTGCACAGCCAAAAGCTGTGCTAATGGGGGAGTTGAATGAACACGATAAAATGAAAACAACTCACTGGAAAAAACAAAGATTAAAGTGAATTTATAGTTAGATAGGGTAATAAGATTTTAGCTTGCATTAAAAAAACACTACAAATTCATTGACTTATTATGTTATGATATGATACAATATGATATATGTATTTGTGTGTATATATGCAAGCAGTGTTTTACTGAGGCTGCATGTCCCCTCCTACAGAGGAGGGGAGCGTCTGGGTGACCAGCATAAATTGTTGATACTCACTTCTCTGCAAAAAAGATGTACACTCCAGGTGCAGCTCACAATAAACACTCAGAAGCCCCGAGCATGTGCGTCATCTTTTCAGGGAAGTGAGTATCAACACAAAAACACAGGCACACATACACACTCAGGCACACATGCGCATACACACACATATCTATATGTATATCTATCTATCTATCTATCTATCTATACATACATATATATTTGTGTATATATATATATATATATATATTATCTACTGGCGGTCGCCAGTAGATAGTTATAGTTAGGACCTATTATCCATAGGAAATCCTCGACATTCTATTTGAAATAACGTTGGCGCCGGTTGACGAATCTTCGCGAAAGTTTCCAACTTGTTGGGGCGCTCCGCTCCTACCCTGAAAGTCTCGGGTTGATTCGTTAAGCGGGGACCGAGAAAAAGGGGGGTCCCAAAACGTGTTTTCCCCATTCATTTTTCCATAGGAACCTTTAGTCGCAGCTACAGCCCGAACTGCTGAACGGAATTACACCAAATTTGGCAAAGAGGTAGCCCTTGGTTCAGTGTCGTGCCTTTTAATTAAATGGTGTAAATCCGTTCAGTAGTTCCTGAGAAAATCAAAAGTAAAGTCACATATATATCTATGGGCGCGTAGGGTCCGCGTACTCTCCCGATCACGAGCTGTATGCTAATTGGCTGTCAAGTGGCTGTCAACACTCCAAATCAGGAAGTGTTGGCAGCCATTTTGTCCCTCAGTAGAACCGAGGGACAGAAACAAGTGCGCAAAGCGCAAAAAGAGGGCAGGGTAGAAACACCCTGACCCCCTAGGTCTGCTCAGGGGGTCCCACAAGGACCCCCTGGGCAGAAAAAAGCATTTTTTTTTTTTTAAATCGGCGGGATGCGCTTAGGGTGCGCGGATCCCACCGAGAAAAAAAAAAGAAACAAGTGGCGCAAAACGCACAAAGGGGGCAGGGTAGAAACACCCTGACCCCCTAGGTCTGCTCAGGGGGTCCCACAAGGACCCCTGGGCAGAAAAAAGCATTTTTTCAACAACAAAAAAATCAGCGGGATGCGCTTAGGGTGCGCGAATCCCGCCGAAAAAAAACCAAACGAAGCGCGGTCTCCCGCGCTTCGTTGTTAATTGGCCCTTGGGTGGGCCAAGTCCCGGGGGCATGGGGGGGGGTATTTATAATATGTGGGGGCCTCTAAGGCCCCCCAAGCCCCGGGGACCGCCACCCCCGGGGCTTTAAAAATAAATGGTGCGGGAGGGCTCTCGGCCCTCTCGCAGCCCCGGGACCACCACCTCCCCGGGGCTTCTTTATTAATTTTTAAAAAATTACCTGTGTGGGGGCTCGAGCCCCCCACACGCCCCGGGTCCGCCACCTCCCGGGGCACTAAAAATGTCAATATGGGGTCCATTACGGACTCCCAGAGCCCCGGGGACCACCACCCCCCGGGGCTTTGTCAATGGAGGGAGGGGGCCGCGCGGCCCCCTCCTGGAGCCTGTAATGGCCCTGGGGACCACCACCCCCAGGGCCGGCTCCTGCAGTGTCCCGGGGTGCCTACCCCCGGGACACTGTAGCTTGCTATGACAGGACGGGAGCCTTGCGGCTCCCGTCCTGTCATAGCAAACTGCTTTGGATAAAGGAAGCGAGAGCAGGAAACCTGCTCTCGCTTCCAATATCCAGCGAAGTTGCTTTCCACACGGGGAGCTGCATGTTAGCCGCTCCCCATGTGGAAAGCAATGCCGGCTCCCAAGGGACGCGGGGAGCCGGCGGGACTGTGGGGGATTGGGGACACCCCCACAGTCCCCAACGAAGAGGGCCAGCCCCGGGGGATGGGGTCCCCGGGGCAAGTAGTGGCCCGGGAGGAGGCCACGCGGCCCCCTCCCCAAAAATAATAATTAAAAATAAAAAATAAAAAAATAAAGGCATGCCCCGGGGGATGGGGCCCCGGGGCAAAAGGAGGCCTGAGGAGGGGGGCCACGCAGCCCCCCTCCTTAAAAATGTATTTAAAAGTGTGGCCATTCCCCGGGGATGGGGTCCCCGGGGCCGGATTCGGCCATGGGAGGGAGCCACGCGGCCCCCTTCCCGTTTAATAAAAAAAAAAAAGGGATAAGGCCCTGGGGGATGGGGTCCCCAGGGCCCAAAAATAGGAAAAAGTAAGGAGGGCCACACAGCCCCCCTTGGGGGGAAAAAAAAAAAACGATCGGGCCGCAGGCCCCGCCCCCTTCCTTTACCACTCTGCAAACGCGCCCCTGGCGCGTTTGCAGATGGGGAACGATTCCCCTTCAATACTGGGGTCCTGGGGCCAACTAGCCCACCAGGAAACTCCAGTATGCGCCAGGGGCTGCGTTGCAGAGAGGTGTACAGAGGCCACGCTCCTTTTACACCTCTCTGCAACGCAGCTCTGTGGCGCTTTTGGAGGTACATGGTGAGCTAGTTGGCCCCCAGTGACCCTCAGTATTCAAGGGGACTTAATCCCCCAACTTAAAACGCGCCACGGGCGCGTTTGCACAGTGGTGAAGGGAGGGGCGGGGCTTCATTTGACATGTGTGCAAACAGGCCCGTGGCGCGTTTTAAGATGGGGAATTAAATCCCCTTCAATCCTGAGGGTCCCTGGGGCCAACTAGCCCACCAGGTACCTCCAGTAAGCGCCACGGAGCTGCGTTGCAGAGTGTTGTAAAAGGGGCGTGGCCTCTGAACACCTCTCTGCAACGCAGCTGTCTGGGGCATACTAGATGTATCTGGTGGGCTAGTTGGCCCCTAGGGACCCTCGGGATTGAGAAGGAATTAATTCTCCAACTTAAAACGCGCCACTGGGTGTGTTTGCAGACATGTCACCTCAGGCCCCACCCCTTCCTTCACCATTGTGCAAATATTCCTCTAAAATCAGCCGAACTACGAATTCCGATTTACTCACCTGTTATCAGGAGAGACCTCAGTGCTGCATCTTTCAGCCCAGTACTGATCCTGAAAAGTAATTTTAACCGTACTTACCAGTAACAGAATTTCCTTCCATAGGATATCATTGCCTGCTTTTTGCTGAAAAAGTTTCTAAGTGTCGATTTTTGAAACATACAAATATTCCTCTAAAATCAGCCGAAATACGAATTCCGATTTACTCACCTGTTATCAGGAGAGACCTCAGTGCTGCATCTTTCAGCCCAGTACTGATCCTGAAAAGTAATTTTAACCGTACTTACCAGCAACTTGAATTTCCTTCCATAGGCTAACATTGACTGGTTTCACTTGGAAATTCTTCTAAGTGTGGAGTTTTGGAACTTTATAATATTCCTCTAAAATCAACCGAACTACGAATTCCGATTTACTCACCTGTTATCAGGAGAGAACCCAGTGCTGCATCTTTTAGCCCAGCACTGACCCTGAAAAGTAATTCTAACCGTACTTACCAGTAACTTATATTTCCTTCCATAGGAATCCATTGTCTGGTTTTCAGCAGAAAAGTTTCAAAGTGTCGATTTTCACAAACTACAAATATTCCTTAAAAATCACCTGTATGACTTAAACGCATTCTTTCAACTGTTTACAGGAGATGCACCAGTGCTGGATCCAGGATCCAACACTGAGTAAGAAAAAGTAACGATAACACTACTTACCTGCTAAGTGAATTTCCTCCCATAGGATAACATTGGTGATTCTATGTGAAAAAGTTTCTAAGTGTCAACTTTTAAAATACAATAATATTCCTTAAAAATCACTACTGTAACCAAAACGCTTTTACTCAACTGTTTACAGGAGATGTCCCAGGACTGAATCTAGGATCCAGTCCTGTGGTTAGAAAAAGTAATCCATAAAGTAACTAATTGCATTTAACTAGAAATTCACATTGAGCTCAATGTTGCATTGTATTTGAAATTGTGTTGCCCATTGCAACAACTGTAACTACTGTACTTAAAAGTCTATTGCCTATTTGCAAAGTATTTAAACTAAAGTAATTCATTCAGAGAAAGTATATTTTGTAATGTAATGTATAATGTAATTACAATGTAATTTAAAAATAAAATATGTAAAAATAAATAGTTTAAAAAAATGTAGTAAATCAGTATCCAAAAAATAAATATAACAATTAATACATTTAAAAATTGTCATTTACAAAACCTTTGAAATTCACTGAAAAAAAACATAGGTTTCAGACATGTTATAGTTAGGAATTAGCATTTAAAAAACCTTTGAAATTCACTGAAAAAACCATAGGTTTTAGGGACAGTTATAGTTAGAAATTAGCATTTAAAAAACCTTTGAAATTCTCTGAAAAAACCATAGGTTTCAGACACGTTATAGTTAGAAATTAGCATTTAAAAAACCTTTGAAATTCACTCAAAAAACCATAGGTTTTAGGGACAGTTATAGTTAGTTGGACATTGCACTCGTACAAAACCCGTGAAATTCCCCGTTATAGTTAGTTCAGCTAACTATAACTCGCGCCCCCTCAATGCACTGCTGATGACGTCACATATTACATCACTCATGACATGGTCAGTGACATCACTGATGACATCACTGATGACATCTCAAATGACGTCACTGATGACATCACTGATGACATCATCCACGTGATAATCTGATGCACCTCCTCACACCCTAATATAACCTTTGATACACCCACTCTAAATAACAGACTGCCATTCGCAAAACCATAGACACTCCAACACCAATAACTACATACCCACTCACTGATTCTTAGGTCTACACACACATCCACTAACTCACCCGTACAGTCACTCAAACTTACGGTCACTCAGTACAGGACTATCATATGCACTCATACTCCTATATAGACACTCACACACTGCCACTCATCCATAGAGGTACTCACACACCTAGTCAGTCATGCAAATAATTATTCACACTGCCATTTACTCACCTATACAGTCATACACACACCAGCTCACTTACTCATACAAATACTAGCACATTTTTACGCTCTTATACAATCACTGATACAAGCACACACTCATCCATACAGCCACTCTCACAATCACACACTCTCACTTATAGCCATTTATATACTCCAACACACATATATACTGCCTTTCACATATGTAGTTACTCACACATGTACCACTGGGACATACATTCAATCACTAACACACCCATACACACACTCACCCACCCATACAGTCCATCACAGACGCACTGTTGAAACCATGCACCCAGTGAATCACCCACTCACACATCTATGCACAGAGTCACACACACCCCACCCACACAAACACTGAGGCACCCATATAGATACTCAGAGAACCAATCCATAACCCATATAGACACTCATTTAGCTAGTCAGAAACCCATGCAGCTGCTTACACAACAACAGACAGACGGATACAGACATTCACACAGTTTAGTCACTCACCCATGCATCCAGTAAGATACATTTAATCACTCACTTATAGACTCAGTCACGCACCTACTAAATCATCCATTCAGACGCTTATACACCCACTCATTCTTCAATACGCCTTTCCCTATATATATTAAACATATTTAAACTTTACAGAAACACACAGTCACTGGATGATGTCAGTGATGTCATCAGTGATGTCACTGACCATGTCATGAGTGATGTAATATGTGACGTCATCAGCAGTGCATTGCGGGGGCGCGAGTTATAGTTAGCTGAACTAACTATAACGGGGGAATTTCACGGGTTTTGTACGAGTGCAATGTCCAACTAACTATAACTGTCCCTAAAACCTATGGTTTTTTCAGTGAATTATATATATATATATATATTTGTGTATATATTATCTACTGGCGGTCGCGAGTAGATAGTTATAGTTAGGACCTATTATCCATAGGAAATCCGCGACATTCTATTTGAAATAACGTTGGCGCCGGTTGACGAATCTTCGCGAAAGTTTCCAACTTGTTGGGGCGCTCCGCTCCGCTCCTACCCTGAAAGTCTCGGGTTGATTCGTCAAGCAGGGGCCGAGAAAAAGGGGGGTCCCATAATGTGTTTTCCCCATTCATTTTTCCATAGGAACCTTTAGTCGCAGCTACAGCCCGAACTGCTGAACGGAATTACACCAAATTTGGCAAAGAGGTAGCCCTTGGTTCAGTGTCGTGCCTTTTGCTTAAATGGTGTAAATCCGTTCAGTAGTTCCTGAGAAAATCAAAAGTAAAGTCACATATATATCTATGGGCGAGTAGGGTCCGCGTATCCTGAGCGCACCCTGCGCGCACCGTCCCGATCACGAGCTGCATGCTAATTGGCTGTCAGCTGGCTGAAAACATTCCGATTCAGGAAGTGTTGGCAGCCATTTTGTCCCTCGGTAGAACCGAGGCACAGAAACAAGTGCGCAAAACGCACAAAGGGGGCAGGGTAGAAACACCCTGACGCCCTAGGCCTGCTCAGGGGGTCCCACAAGGACCCCCTGGGCAGAAAAAAGCATTTTTTTTAAAAAAAATCGGCAGGATGCGCTCAGGGAGCGCGGATCCTGCCGGAAAAAAAAAATCGAAGCGCGCTCTCCGCGCTTCGATGTTTATTTGCCCCCGGGTGGGCCAAGTCCCGGGGGCATGGTGGGGGGGTTTAAATTTAATGTGGGGGCCTCTATGGCCCCCAAGCCCCGGGGACCACCACCCCCGGGGTTTTCAAAAAATAATGGTGCAGGAGGGCTCTTGGCCCTCCTGCAGCCCCGGGGACCGCCACCCCCCGGGGCTTCTTTTTTTTAAAAAAAATTTGACCTGTGTGGGGGGTCTTTAGCCACCCCACACGCCCCGGGGACCGCCACCTCCCCAGGGCACTAAAGATTTGAATATGGGGGTCCGTTACGGACTCCCAAAGCCCCGGGGACCACCACCTCCCGGGGCTGTGAAAGGTTGGGAGGGGGCCGCGCGGCCCCCTCCTGGAGCCCTTGATGGCCCTGGGGACCACCACCCCCAGGGCCGGCTCCTGCAGTGTCCCGGGGTGCCTACCCCCGGGACACTGTAGTTTGCTATGACAGGACGGGAGCCTCGCGGCTCCCGTCCTGTCATAGCAAACTTGGTTTGCATTTTGAAAGAGAGAGCAGGAAAACTGCTCTCTCTTTCAAAATGCAAACTAATTGCTTTTCCACATGGGGAGCAGCATGTTAGCTGCTCCCCATGTGGAAAGCAATGCCGGCTCCCGTAGGACACGGGGAGCCGGCGGGACTGTGGGGGATTGGGGACCCCCCACAGTCCCCAACCAGAGGCCAGGCCCCGGGGATGGGGTCCCCGGGGCCATAAGTGGCCAGGGAGGGGGCCACGCAGCCCCCTCCCCAAATAAAAAAATAAAAAAGGGCAAGGCCGGCCCCGGGGATGGGGTCCCGGGGCCTTAAATGGCCTGAGGAGGGGGGGCCTCGCAGCCCCCCTCCAAATTAAAAAAATAAAAATCGAGGCCATGCCCCGGGGGATGGGGTCCCGGGGCCAATACAGGCCTAGGGAAGGGGGCCACGCGGCCTCCTTCCAGTTTTTTTTTATTAAAAAAAATGCTCAGGCCCCGGGGATGGGGTCCCCGGGGCCAAAAGTGGCCAAGGGAAGGGGGGCCACGCAGCCCCCTCCCATTAAAAAAAATTAGAAAAAAAAAAACGACCGGCATCGTGCCGGAGGCCCCGCCCCTCCCTGCAGTACTCTGCAAACGCGCCCTGGCGCGTTTTAAGAAGGGGAAGTAATTCCACTTGAATACTGGGGTCTCTGAGGGCCAACTAGCCCACCAGGAACCTCCAGTATGCGCCAGGGGGCTGCATTGCAGAGAGGTGTACAGAGGCCACGCCCCTTTTTACACCTCTCTGCAACGCAGCTCTGTGGCACTTTTTAGAAGTACATGGTGGGCTAGTTGGACTCCAGGGTCCCTCAGGATTCAAGGGGACTTAATTCCCCAACTAAAAACGCGCCACGGGGCGCGTTTGCACAGTGGTGAAGGGAGGGGGCGGGGCTTCAGGTGACATGTGAGCAAACAGGCCCCGTGGCGCGTTTTAAGATGGGGAATTAAATCCCCTTCAATCCTGAGGGTCCCTGGGGGCCAACTAGCCCAACAGGTACGTCCAGAAAGCGCCACAGAGCTGCATTGCAGAGCGGTGCAAAAGGGGCGTGGCCTCTGAACACCTCTCTGCAACGCAGCTCCCTGGCGCATACTGGAGGTACAGGGTGGGCTTGTTGGACCCCAGGGACCCTCATGATTCAAGGGGACTTAATCCCCCAACTTAAAACGCGCCACGGGGCGCGTTTGCACAGATGTCACCTCAGGCCCCGCCCCCTCCCTTCACCATTGTGCAAATATTCCTCTAAAATCAGCCGAACTACGAATTCCTATTTACTCACCTGTTATCAGGAGAGACCTCAGTGCTGCATCTTTCAGCCCAGTACTGATCCTGAAAAGTAATTTTAACCGTACTTACCAGTAACTTGAATTTCCTTCCATAGGCTAACACTGACTGGTTTCACTTGGAAATTCTTCCAAGTGTGGAGTTTTGGAACTTTATAATATTCCTCTAAAATCAGCCGAAATACGAATTCCGATTTACTCACCTGTTATCAGGAGAGACCTCAGTGCTGCATCTTTCAGCCCAGTACTGATCCTGAAAAGTAATTTTAACCGTACTTACCAGTAACTTGAATTTCCTTCCATAGGATATCATTGTCTGCTTTTTGCTGAAAAAGTTTCTAAGTGTCGATCTTTGAAACATACAAATATTCCTCTAAAATCAGCCGAACTACGAATTCCGATTTACTCACCTGTTATCAGGAGAGACCTCAGTGCTGCATCTTTCAGCCCAGTACTGATCCTGAAAAGTAATTTTAACCGTACTTACCAGTAACTTATATTTCCTTCCATAGGAATCCATTGTCTGGTTTTCAGCAGAAAAGTTTCAAAGTGTTGATTTTCACAAACTACAAATATTCCTTAAAAATCGCCTGTATGACTTAAACGCATTCTTTCAACTGTTTACAGGAGATGCACCAGTGCTGGATCCAGGATCCACCACTGAGTAAGAAAAAGTAACGAAAACACTACTTACCTGCTAAGTGAATTTCCTCCCATAGGATAACATTGGTGATTCTATGTGAAAAAGTTTCTGTCAACTTTTAAAATACAATAATATTCCTTAAAAATCACTACTGTAACCAAAACACTTTTACTCAACTGTTTACAGGAGATGTCCCAGGACTGAATCTAGGATCCAGTCCTGTGGTTAGAAAAGTAATCCATAAAGTAACTAATTGCATTTAGCTAGAAATTCACATTGAGCTCAATGTTGCATTGTGTTTGAAATTGTGTTGCCCATTGCAACAACTGTAACTACTGTACTTAAAAGTCTATTGCCTATTTGCAAAGTATTTAAACTAAAGTAATTCATTCTGAGAAAGTATATTTTGTAATGTAATGTATAATGTAATTACAATGTAATTTAAAAATAAAATATCTAAAAATAAATAGTTTAAAAAAATGTAGTAAATCAGTATAAAAAAAAAAAAATATAACAATTAATACATTTAAAAATTGTCATTTACAAAACCTTTGAAATTCACTGAAAAAAACCATAGGTTTCAGACATGTTATTGTTATGAATTAGCATTTAAAAAACCTTTGAAATTCACTGAAAAAACCATAGGTTTCAGGCTTGTTATAGTTAGGAATTAGCATTTTATAAACCTTTGCAATTCACTGAAAAAACCATAGGTTTCAGGCCTGTTATAGTTAGGGTTTAGCATTTAAAAACCTTTGAAATTCACTGAAAAAACCATAGGTTTTAGGGAAAGTTATAGTTAGTTGGACATTGCACTCGTACAAAACCCGTGAAATTCCCCGTTATAGTTAGTTCAGCTAACTATAACTCGTGCCCCGCAATGCACTGCTGATGACGTCACATATTACATCACTCATGATATGGTCAGTGACATCACTGATGACATCACTGATGACATCTCAAATGACATCACTGATGACATCATCCATGTGAGAATTTAATGCATCTTCTCACACCCTAATATAACTTTTGATACACCCACTCTAAATTACAGACTGCCATTCTCAAAACCATACACACTCCAATACCAATAAGTACATACCCACTCACTGATTCTTAGGTCTACACACACACATCTACTCACTCACCCGTACAGTCACTCATAATTACAGTCACTCAGTACAGGACTATCATATGCACTCATACACCTATATAAACACTCACACAACGCAACTCATCCATAGAGGTACTCACACACCTAGTCAGTCATGCAAATAATTAATCACACTCCAATTTACTCACCTATACAGTTATACACACCAGCTCACTTACTCATAAAAATACTAGCACATTCTTACGCTCCTATGCAAGCACTGATGCAAGCACACACTCATCCATATAGCCACTCTCACAATCACACACTATCACTTATAGCCATTTATATACTCCAACACACATATATACTGCCTTTCACATATGTAGTTACTCACACATGTACCACTGAGATATACATTCAATCACTAACACACCCATAAACACACTCACCCACCCATACAGTCCATCACAGATGCACTCTTGAAACCATGCACCCAGTGAATCACCCACTCACACATCTATGCACAGAGTCACACACACCCCACCCACACAAACACTGAGGCACCCATACAGATACTCAGAGAACCAATCCATAACCCATATAGACACTCATTTAGCTAGTCAGAAACCCATGCAGCTGCTTACTCAACAACAGACAGACGGATACAGACATTCACACAGTTTAGTCACTCACCCATGCATCCAGTAAGATACGTTTAATCTCTCACTTATAGACTCAGTCACGCACTTACTAAATCATCCATTCAGACGCTTATACACCCACTCATTCTTCAATACGCCTTTCCCTATATATATTAAACATATTTAAACTTTACAGAAACACACAGTCACTGGATGATGTCAGTGATGTCATCAGTGATGTCACTGACCATGTCATGAGTGATGTAATATGTGACGTCATCAGCAGTGCATTGCGGGCGCGAGTTATAGTTAGCTGAACTAACTATAACGGGGGAATTTCACGGGTTTTGTACGAGTGCAATGTCCAACTAACTATAACTTTCCCTAAAACCTATGGTTTTTTCAGTGAATATATATATATATATATATATATATATATATATAACGCACATTATCGGGTGGCAGTCGCCGCTGGGTGGTTACAGTTAGGTCAGCATTTCCATTTTGCTAATAACTTTGCCCAGTTTGACGAATCTCTAAGATATCTTCCCAAAAGGTGCTACTTTTCAACAAGTTTGTGCATAGTAAGTTTCGGAGTGATCCGTCAAGTGGGGGGTGAGAAAAAGAGGGGTCCTAAAAATCAAAATCCCCAAGCATTTTCCATAACTTCTTTAAAAAACACTGCCGCTAAAACCGCTCAAAGGCATTGCACGAAATTTGTAATGAAGCTAGATCTTGGTACGCAGATTGTGCCTAATCTAATATTTGGCATGGTGAACGGAATCAATAGCTGCAGAATCAGAATTGTAAATAGATTAAACAAATTAATAAAAAGCAACCTACAAAATAGTGACTATAAAAGGAACAGTATCAGTGATTTTTGTTGAATTATTAGCAACAATAGAAAAAGAAACAAATTGTTTTTAATCAACACAGAGGCACTAAGGCACTTTAAACACCCTAAGACGAGATTAAGCACATTAGCACTTTAAGGCGGTCGTTTTGCACACATAAATAAACCAATAAAACAATACCCAAAGATTTTGTGAATTTGAAGAACGTGGTATCAAAACACCGTGGGTAAGAATGTATTTTACAGTTATATTTACATACATTGTTTTAAGGATTTCTTTCCCTATGAGCTAATTTCCATAAATCAAATTGTGAACAATCATGAGTTACATACAATTCTAACAAAATGTTAATGGTTTTAAAATATTTATTCAAAATATTTATTAACTATGTTCAAATTTGTCAAATGTGTTTATAATGTATTGTTTCTGTAATGTATTCTGGTTTCCTTTA
Organism: Calotriton arnoldi; assembly: GCA_963921515.1. Lineage (NCBI taxonomy): Eukaryota > Metazoa > Chordata > Amphibia > Caudata > Salamandridae > Calotriton > Calotriton arnoldi. Next base: position 104,753 of record CAWUFW010018169.1, read on the forward strand.
TGTCTATGACTGCATACTGTTTGCACGTGGCATGGAGCACTTGTCACTTTAAAAAGAAAAGGCTAAAGCTGCGGCGTATGTCATGTGATCAACGCTCGTTCTGAACCGAAACGTGTAATGGCTGCATCGCAATAAAATAATTTATGCACTTATCTGGTGGTCCGTGCCCGTGTGTAGGAAGAATCCGGGGATGACAACGGAATCTATGATATATATATATATTCCTTGCAGCCACGGCGGCCTCAACAAGGGATATGAGAATATATATATATATATATATATATATATATATATATATATATAACGCACATTATCCAGTGGCAGTCGCTGCTGGGTGGTTACAGTTAGGTCAGCATTTCCATTTTGCTAATAACTTTGCCCTGTTTGACGAATCTCCAAGAAACCGTCCCAAAAGGTGCTACTTTTCAACAAGTTTGTGCATAGTAAGTTTCGGAGTGATCCGTCAAGTGGGGGGTGAGAAAAAGAGGGGTCCTAAAAAGCAAAATCCCCACGCATTTTCCATAACTTCTTTAAAAGGCATTGCACGAAATTTGGAATGAAGCTAGATCTTGGTACGCAGATTGTGTTTTTTTGTGATTTGGTGTAAATCAGTTCAGCAGTTTTTCAGATATTAAGGTTTAAAATATTAGTATATCTGGACAGTTGGGTTCGAGGGACACTCAGAAGATTCCCTCAAACCCAGTTTTAAGAAATGGAGAGTTCTGATTCTCCCTGAGGCATTATTTGACCTTGAGATAATTTGCTCTCGCGGGAATCAGACGCCCGTGGAAGCGAGCGCTCTGATTGACTGCCAGCAACATGAGAAAAATGTTGCTGGCAGCCATTACAGTACTCGGCAACTTAGCCCCCTGTACTAAAATTTTGAAAAAAAGATATAAGGGGGTAGGATGGGGATATCCTGCCCCCCAGGCCCCACGAGGAGGCCAAGGGGGTAAAATGTACAAAAACTCTGCATTTTTTTCTGCTATCCCGTGGAACTCCTGAGGGATCACGAGAAAACAAAACAGTCTCAGTGTTTCATTAAGGGGAGGGGGTGTGTGGCCCCCATTCCCATGCCATTTTTGGACCCAGGGACCCCATCCCCTGGGGCCCATTTTAATTAAAATGGGAAGGAGGCATGAGCGATTATCTCCCTGAGCTTTATTTGGCCTCAGGGACCCCATCCCCCAGGGTTCAAAGTATGGATTAACTGGAGGGGTCCATGCAACCCCCCTCCTTGAGCCTTTAATGGCCTCAAGGACCCCATCCCTAGGGGCCAGCTCAATTGCTGTGTCCCAGAGAAACCACCACCAGGACATAGCTGTTTCCCTGACCGGACTAGCGTAGGCAGAGAAATGTGTGTTTGCTCCCATCTGGCGGAAGCATTTTTAAAACTCCTATCAAATGGGAGCTAACACAGAGTCTGCTCCCTTGTTTGCTCCCAATGGGCGGGAGCTTTAAAAATGCTCCCATAACCTGGGAGCACACTAGTATTCTTTTTCAACTGACCACACTGATGTGGACAGGTAAACAGAATAAGATGTTGCTCCCGCCCAGAGGGAGCAACATAAATAGCTACTCCCTCCGGGCAGGAGCAATGCTGACTCCCGTACCATGTGGAGAACTGGCTGGGACTGTGAGGGCCCTGGGGCTCCCTTCATGGCCACCAATGTGTTGTTTGTGGGTGCCTCGGGGAGGCACAGGGGCACCCACATATATAAATACATAAATAAATAAATAAATAAATAATAAATTCCACATTTGTAAAGTGCAAACTTATCACCCCTAAGGGTATCGAGGTGCTGGGGGGCCATCGGGGAGATTAAGTGAGCTTTTGCCCAGAGTCCCATGATGTTGAGCTTAGCGCTCTGGAGTCAGCTTCTGTGGCAGCTGTGCCACACCTCTCCCTCTATTAACGGCCCACAACGGCCCCAACAGCGCTGGGATGCCTGGCTTCACCCTGGGGGTGCCCAGGAGTGGACATTTCACAGGGAAAAGCCAGGAAGGGTTCCACAGCGGTATGCGTACAGCGCCAGGACACGTCTTTGGGGGTATAAGTGCGCTTTACAAGTACGAATTTCATTTAATTTCATTTCATTTCATTAAAATCAGGCACCAGGAGAATGGATCCTCGGGGGCCATAATCACTCAAGGAGGGGGCCATCTCACTTTCTAAAAAAAAAACCAGCCCTGAGGGATAAGGTCCACCAGGGCCTAATGATGCTTAGGGAGGGGGGCCACATAGCCCCCTTCCCCTTTAAAAGTTAAATGGCTCTGGGGATGGGGTCCCAAGTGCCTAATGAGGCTGAGGGAGGGGTGCCACAAGGCCCCCTTCCACATTTATTTAAATTTCAGCTCAGGGGCATGGGGTCCCTGGGGTGTCACTAGGCTCAGGGAGGAGGGCCACTTTCCCCCCTCTATTTATTAATTACTCTGCTCCGAGGACGGGGTCCCCGGTGACTAATACATTTTGGGGGATGGGGCCATGTGGCACCCCTCCCCTTTTATAATATGCACGGCCCCAGGGGATGGGTTCCCCAAGTCCAAAAGAGGCTTTGGGAAGGGGGTCATGTGGCCCCCTCCCCTTTTAAAAAATGGAAGGCCCCAGGCGATGGGGTCCCTGGGAGCTTAAAAGGCTTGGTGAGGGGGATGCACTACCACCCTCTACTTCTAAAAAAATGATTGGCACCAGAGTTTGGGGTCCCTGGGGCATAATAAGCCTCAGGGAGGGGGCTGCAATTTGATTTTGAGCCCGATGGTGGGGTCCTTGAGGCCTAAGAAGGTTTATTTAATAAAACAATTCCTAGTGCCTTATTAATACTGATTTGTAAAGTGACAAAGGGTAATCTGCTAATAGGGCGGCCATCTAAGGGCATATTTTCTGATATACTAACACATTGTTAATGATTCCCTGTGCAATATTAGCATTCAGAATTAATAATTAGATTTGGGGAACAGGTGCTTGGGTATAACATTACTCGTATAGCTGAATACCATCCCCTATGGACCAATCAACAGTAATATGTCAATGCATCTACAATTAGATACTAGGCCCTGGCTCTATTTGGAAAGAATAACTCTGTGATAAACATTCAGCATTCATAATGCACTAGGAATTGTTCTTTTTAAGAAGTTTTGATTGTATTTTTAAATTGTTGAAGAAGCTTGTGTGGCATCAGGACCTTATAAAAGAGGGCATTGTTGTTGGTATGATGAATTTAATATTGTCAATGATTCCAAACCTGCTTTAGATGTCCGCCAACCTATATATATATATATATATATATATATATATATATATATATATATATATATATATATATATATATATATATATATATATATATATATATATATATATATATATATATATATATATAAACTACTGGCGGTCGCCAGTAGGTAGTTATAGTAAGGACCTGATTTCTATCAAAAGCTGTTTTTAATTTGCCAATAACTTTGGCAACGTTTGACGAATCTTCACAAAATTTTCAAAAGTAATTTGATGCTCACTTCAGCACCTGTCTTGAAAATTTCAGGGTGATCCATTAAGCGGGGACTGAGAAAAAGGGGGGGGATTCCAAAACGCTTTTTCTCTATGTTAATTTCCATAGGAAACTTTAGACATGGCTACAACCCGAACTGCTGAACAGATTTACACCAGATTTGGCAAAAAGGTAGCTCTTGGTCCAGAAGGCACTCTTTTTGTTAAATGGTGTAAATCCATTCAGTAGTTACTGAGAAATGTAAAGATTTCTCAGATATACAACTGTGGCCGTGGTGGATTCCTGACTCCTGCCGATCTCGTGCCTGAGATTTGTATGGCTGCCAATACTTCAAGCCAGGAAGTGTTGGCAGCCATCATGTGACTTGGTTGAACCAAGTCACAAGCAAAAACATTAAGCAAAAAGAAAAGGGAGCATGGTAGAAACACCCTGACCCCCTAGGCCTGTTCTGGGGGTCCCACAGGGCCCCCCCCCCCCCCGGGCCAAAAACATTTTTTTTAAAATAACATTTGGCAGGAATCGCGGTGGATCCACGAATCCCACCACAAATGTTTAAAAAACAAAGCGCGGGTTGACACATTTTGCTTAATTAAGCCCCTGGGTGGGCCAGATCCCGGGGTAATAAATGATAATGATGGTGGGCCCCTGCACAGGTGGTCCCCGGGGCTGAATCACTGAAATGCGGGGGGCCACGTGGGCCTCCTCCCAGGGGCTATATGTAAATTAAAATGTGTATGGGGCTCCAGCCCCGGGGACCCCCACCTCCCCAGGGCTACTATATGTAAATGTGGGGAGCCTTGTGCCCCCCAGTTGCCCTGGGGGCCACCACCTCCCCAGGGCTATTTTTAAGATGAGAGGGAGGCCGTGTGGCCCCCCTCCATGAGCCCTAGATGGCCTCGGGACTGCCACCCCCCAGGGCTAGCTCCAGCAATGTCCCAGTGTGCCCACTCCCGGGACATTGCAGTTTGCTATGGGATGGCAGAAGCAGTGCTCCCACCATCCCATAGCAAACAAGTGTGCTCCCCTTAGAACAAGCGAGAGCATTTTGGTCTCGCTTGTTCAAAGCGGAGCACACTTTGCTTTTTACACCAAGGAACCTGCATGTCAGCAGCTCCCTGGGTGTAAAAATCAATGTCAGCTCCCGCAGGAGGCGGGAGCAGGTCGGGATCGCAGGGGACTTCAGACTGCCCCCACAGTCCCCAATGAGAGGCCATGCCCTGGGGGATGGGGTCCCCTGGGCCAAAAATGGCCTGTGAGGGGTGCCATGCAGCCCCCCATCTTTTTTTGAAAAAAAAAAAGAAATGGCTAGGCCCTGGGGGATAAGGTCCCCGGGGCCGAAATCGGCCTGGGGAGGGGGGCCGTGCAGCCCCCCTCCAATTTTAAAGAGCAAAACAAAAATGGCCGGGCCCGGGAGATGGGGTCCCCGGGGCCAAAATTGACCTGGGAAGGGGGGCTGCATGATCCCTTTCCATTTTTATATTACGTATAAAGGCCTAGCCCCGGGGACTGGGGTTTCTGGGGCAGAAATCGGCCTCAGGAGGGGGGCTGCATGGCAGGATTGCTGAGAAGTTGTCAGAGGCCATGCCCCCTTTCTCCACCACTCTGAAAACATGATTGGCAGTTAAAAAACCTTACAAATTCCCTAAAAAAACAAAGGTTACAAGGACGTTATAGTTAGCAAAAATAATTAAAAAAGCCTTAGAAATTCACTCAAAAAAACAAAGGTTACAGGGACGTTATACTTAGGGTCAGATTTCACTCATAAAAAGCCAGAGAAATTCAGCCAATATAGTTACCTGAGTTAACTATAACCCCGCCCCGCAATCCACTGCTTATGACCTCACATATTACATCACTCATGGCATGGTCAGTGACATCACTGAAGACATCAGAGATTAAATCTCAAATTAGTTCACTGATGACATCATCTACAGCAAACCTGACCCATCCACTCACACCACAGTCTTGTATACACCTACTGCCACTCCCACACAACCATTCACAAACCCATTCACAGAGCCATATCAGTACTTACACACCCACTCACTGATTCATAGATCTACACACACATCCACTCACTCCTTTCACATACACAGTTACTCACCCATAGTGACACATGCACTCAATCACCGACACAGTCATACAGACACTCACTCACCCATACAGCTTCTGAGACACACACACAGTACCCAGACGGCCACTGATTCACCCACTCACTCATCCATACAGGCAGTCACACTCCTCCTCACCCACACACACACAGATACCCAGACAACCATAGAGGTAGTCAGACAACCAATCAATCACCCATATAACCATTCATGTACCCACTAACACGATCATACACCCACTTAGACTTCAACTGACAGACACCCTCATTTACACAACCAGTCACTCACCTATACATTCAATGAGACCCCTAATCACTCACTTATACAGTCAGACATGCATCCACTGAGTCATCCACACAGACACTCATACACCCACTGATTCACCAATACACCTTAGTGCATATATATTTAACACTCATAAACTTTTTAAAAACAGTCACTGGATGATGTCATCAGTGATGTCATTTGAGATGTCACTGACCATGTCATGACTGATGTAACACATGAGGCCATAAGCAGTGCATTACAGGGGCACAAGTTATAGTTAACTCGGGTAACTATAACGGCTGAATTTCTTTGGTTTTGTATGATTAAAATCTGACCCTAACTATAACGTCCCTGTAACCTTTGTTTTTTTTGTGACTATATATATCTATAGATATCTATATCTATCTATCTATCTATCTATCTATATATCTATCTCTCTCTCTCTCTCTCTCTCTCTATATATATATATATATATATATATATATTTATTTATTTATTATATTAAATTAACATAGGTAAGGCTTATTATTGAATGTTTGCCAGTGGTTTATGGCAGTCAGGAATTTACCTATATTATCTATTTACATGTGGGGATTCCTCTGCCAAGAGTATGGATAAATCTACACTTATAAATATCCCATTCAAGGTATGGATAGAGGACATTCCAAGACATGATGCTTTGGTCGTTTGGGATGCCCACGACCATGTACTCTTTTGGGAACTCCCAAACTCTTCTCTGTTCCTTTCCCACCTTGGAAATGGGTAAAGCTTTACTCAAGCACTGGGCTGCATAACTCTTTTTCCTGGGTAGTGTGAGAGCACGTTCAAGACCCTCATGTGGTGGGGCTGAAGGGGAATGTCTCACCCCCCTCCATGTGGAGTTTTTAGCTTTGGAGAACACGGTACAGCGGGACCAGGACTGCATAGGCTTAGTCACATGATATTCCCAGAAGTACGTTTGGAATGTGTTGTATTGTACTTGGGCAGGTCCAGTTAGGCTGGGGCTGCAGTTATTGTGAGGCACTTTATGATGTCATTAGGCTGGAACACTCTATGTCATACAGTTCTGTCAGATGTGATGACAGTTGAGAGCCCAGCTGTGCCTGGCGAAGCTGTGTTTGAGTTTATTTCTGCCAAATAAATCTACTTGGTAAAGAAAGCTGACTTCGAGTAAGTTGTGTGATCATAACAATTTTGGCATTGATTGGTCCAGGCACAGTGTCGCATCAGATGTAGATTCTATCCAAACAGAGAACTCAAGCGTGGGTGAAGTGTAACCGGCCAACAGGGAGAGCGGACCAACGGTTCTGCATGAGAAACAGCAAGAAAAGAGAGCAAAGGCATATGTGGAAGGGAGCACCACCGAAGCTGTAGAAGCCTAAACAAATTAAAAGCAGAGCGCGAGTCTGTGGAGAAGATTAGCATGGGCAGACTTGCCAAGAATGAGACGACACCTCCGTCGGTGGTAAGGAGCAGCACCCGAGGTGTGTGCGGCCGTATTGCTGTGCATGAAGTAAGGTGCGATGTTGCTTGACTAGAGCGGCGCTATGGAGAACAGCTGACACAACAGTGAGTCTAGAGTCTTGCACCTGCTAGGTTTTACAGGTGCCCTTCTGGGAATGGCTGTGAATCCCAAACAGTACTAAATCTACACTTGCACATAGATGTAACTCTAAGGGGTAGATTTATGACTTTTTTGTGAATCTGGCCCCACAACTCTTCAAGGTGGATTGGATTGAGTAGTTTTGGGATGATGAATCTGCTGTAGCATTTACTGGGGCCTTACAGAATTTACTTTCATCTTACACTACTCATATATTTAATTGGTCCTCCGATGGATCTTGCTCTGTGCTGAAAGGGGTTCTGTGCTGAAAGGGGTTGGATATTTGGGAATGAACACTTACCCAATGACAATCAGGAATAGGATAACTGTATCTAAACACAATTACCACAACTCATAGATTAGTCTTTCCCAATTTATTGACAACTCTTAATAAATGTTCTCTTTCAAGGAATGACGAGACAGAACAGCAGTATCAGATTAAATGCTAAAGTTTAGTTAATTCAGCCTAAAAGGTAAAGAACATTGCATACAATAAAGTGGCATACAGCTTTAATATTCAATTAGTAAAGGATTTAATAAAATATACCAAGCCTCTGAGATTGATGGAGAATAAGAAGGGAAAATCATCTTCAGTCGAGGAAGATTCTGCTCACATACAGCGTATGTACTGATAGGGATAGGTAGCCAGGAGAGGCTGAGTAAAGGCTCTCAGAAGAGTTCAGCAAGGTTCAAATTAGCCAGTCCAGTTCATCAAGACAGTGATCTGTCTCAGTTTGCGGCTGTAACAGCAAGAGTCACAGCGACATGACCTTAACCCTTCATCCGAGTAGGTTCAATCTGCAATCAGGACACTGTCAGCAGTATTGAGTCCAAGCTCCCAAAGACTCAGAAGCCAGTAGCGCAATAGCCAAAAGAAGCTCCTACCTTCTTCCAAAAAATGAGCAATTATAATGAAACAGTTTCCGGGGTGACACTCCTTGACATGACCTCAATTTGTCAGGCCGCTCAGTTCATTGGTTAATCCGCAGTAGGGTGATGGTGATGTGGCAAAAAGAAGGCACAAACCCGGAAAATTGGGTGAATCAATTACGCAGTTCCTTAGGTTATGCAAGCATAAGACACATTGAACAATAGGGCATTAAAAAGAAAACATGAGGGTTCAAAAGGACTCTTTCCCAATCAGCTGTTCCAGAGTGTAACGAAAATTTGTTGCAAGTGCAATATTCAGTACAGGAGATGTCAAATGAAACAGTTATCAATTCATTACAACTTGCAATATTGTAAGAAGTTTTCATATGCTTTGGAAATGTTCAGTTCATGACTTCAATGGAAAGGGAAATGAGAGCTACATGAAATTTGCATTATATATATGACAAGATCATGTGAAAATCCTGAATTATATATTAATAGGAAACTAGTATCTGAATTCAAAATATGACAGAAATACATTAGCAAACATAATTCTGATCACAATTAACACGTCAGTATAATGTACTCATTAAAAATGTTGTTGTGTCAACATTAATCATATACAAAAATGTGAATAAATCTTTGTCGTTTATGTGTTATTCAACTAATACTTATGTGAAATACATTCTAAAGAAGTGTCATGAGAACACATCTAAATATAGTTGTGTAACACCTACTTTTCTTTAGTCATTTTCGGTGCACACGTTAATACATGAAATTATATTATAGTTAATTTTCACATGCAAACCAAACTAAATTGTAACATTTTCATTAGTCTTATTAATTTCATGTTCTTTACATGAAAATCAAATCAATTAGCAAGAAAATCCCTAATGTGAGATTTTTCTCCTACATAATTCTAACACATAAATTAATGAAAATATTATTTCATGATTATTAGTCACATCTATATTAATTAAGTTAATAAAATTCCTCAAATCTCTTTTCTTCTGCGTGCTTTTATGATGCAGTAACTAAAATTTGTATTTATGTCAATTTTTCAGAACGTGAAACTTTGCACATGTTTTCTGTAGTTTGCACATAAGTTGTCATAATCATTTCTTTTATCAATAAAATCATTTGATGTAATCTCTGCTCTCTCAAACCCATGAAAATCAAAAAAGGTGAAACCTTTCATGCAGGGTGAGAAAGGTTTTCAAGACTGGCAATACTATTCAATTTGAATGGCATCCAACTATTTTACTTTGAATGCCCGAAAAATCGATAACCTTTTGTTAGACAGTGTTAGAAATGGGGGCATCTAGTTGGCAATGGTTTGCACCTTTGTCCAAGGGGAGACCCTTGCTTCTAGTTAGGGTATTGGAGTTACGCCCTTAGACAACCCCTGCTCACCCCCTTGGTAGCTTGGAAGAGCAGTCAGGCTTATCCCAGAGGCAATGTGTAAAGCATTTGCGCAACACACACACTCACCAGTGACACCCTAGGCACACCACAAAAGAGACTCCACACAAGGTTATATAAAACTATCCTTTGTATTGTACATAAAACACTTTAGACAACAGTCACATAAATCACGGTGTCACTAGGCATTTGTCACAACTTTACATAGATCATAAAATCACTTTACCAACCGAGCAATTGTCATAACATTACAATTACTTATAGGTTGCGCATGTTACAAAAACACCATTATGTAAATAAAATACCTCATCCCCAAGTATAGTCATAAACACATGAAGCATATAAGGAGTAAAAAACTTAATCACCAATACCCATCGATCACCCAATATTATGAGGTAACATCCAGTATCACCCTGAATACATAGAGCACAGCGCTTCTTACTTCCAATACCCATAATAAGTAATCTTCTATAACACGTAGGTGGCAGGGTTCCCCTGCCCACCTGCAACAGTGAATGCGGTAGTTCTGATGAATTTCCCTGAAGGGAGTGGGGGCCCCTGTTGGGGACTCTCCCCGGTCTACCCCTCCTGAAGGCAAGTGCCCCCAAGGTGTATACCAACACGGGGGCACCCACTGAAAATTCGGTGGCCCAGAATGGGTCAGGGGAAGGCAACTGCTGGGGCCTTGAGGAGCAGCTGCTGAAACCAATGCAGCTGCCTCCGGTACTCGGGCCGGCATTGCGGAGTGTCCGGGACACTCCGGGATCTCTTGGGCCGCTGTCATTAATGCCCAAAAGCTGAGATGCCTGCGACTTCTCCGCGGCACAGGCCGGCTCGGCTTCCAGCATGGGAGGCACTGTTAGACACACCGGTCAGCCAGCCCCATATGCGGGGGTCAGTCACCAGCTGAGAGGCGTGCTGCGCTCGCTCCACTAGCTCTCTCTCATTGGGGGGCAGCTTCTCTCCCGGAGGCGGCCTCGATTCCTTCACAGGCACTGCTCACCACAATCTTCGTGGTGGTGGGGCCCTGCTAGGGGATTGCCTGACAGGCAGCAACCCAGCCCTGAATGGGAATGTGGCCTCAGTTGACAAGGTCAGAGCAAGTTGCTCGGCACGTACTAATCCACGGTTTTGGGCAGCACAAAAGACGGTGCTCCATACTCACCACCCTAGTGGAAAGTGACAATCAAAGCACTGCCCGCGCTGATGTAGGAGAATTGAGAACCCACACGGTCTCTGAAATTGCAAGCGCTCCACACGCTTAAGGTCAGGGCCCAGAGCCCAAAAGAATGAAGCTCTCACCAGGCGCTAGATTTTCAAATCTGCAGGGCATGCCCCACAGCCCTGGGAGATCACCGGGGGCACCAAGTAGGAATAGGTGCAGCAGGCCAGCACAGAGAGTCCTTGTAGGGAAGCAGGCAGGTCTTATTGTAGCCAAGCAGGACACAGGTCAGCACAACAAAATAAGGGAGTCCAATGGCGGTTCCTTCTGGTAGCCTAAAAGTTCCTTTTGGTAATGTGCAGCATGTAGAGCCAGCAGCCTCTGGTTACAAGTCCCTTGCAGTGTATAAAAATATGGGGCCACAGCCTATGTACTTATACTCCACAAGTCTTTGTTCTGGGTGGACTTCAAACAGTTTTTATAAGTGCACAACACCCATATTCACATCCCAAGCCCTGGCTCCAGACACACTACAGGGGGGGTGGAGACAGCATTGTGAAAGTAAGGCACAGCCCTATTCAGGTGCAGGTGCAACTCCTCCCAACACTCTAAATGCAGACCAGGCCTATTCAGGTGCAAGGGAAACTCCTCTCCTGACTCTAAATGCAGCCAAGATCTATTCAGCCCAGCGCTAAGTCACCCAGGAAAGGCAGAGCACACCGTAACCCTCCCTTGTGACGGTCTAGAGTGAATGCACTTCCCCTTTCTCCTGTCAGTCTAAACCAGACCTTGAATACACAACTAGGCAGGGCACAAAGAGTCATAAGTACACAAAAATGCCCACTTCCAAAAGTGGCATTTCAAAAATATTAATAACAAATCCGCTTTCACCAATAGGCAGGATGTATTACTACTAATCCAAACATACTAAACATATCCACGCTACCCCTTTCATATTAGAAATTACCACTGAAGCACATATCAGGGAATTCCCAATGCAAACCTATGAGAGGGCAGCCTCACAGCAGTGAGAAACCAAATGGGCTGTTTGTCACTACCAGGTCATGCCACACAGTTAAGACACATGTCCGACCTTTTACCTATACAGCACTGTGCCCACAGGGCTACCTTAGGGGTGCCTCATATGTAGTAAAAAAGGGAGTTTCAGACATGGCAACCACTTTAAATGCCACGTCACTGCAGCAGTAAACTGTGCGCGCAGGCCCTGCAGCGGCAGAGGCTTGAGACAGGTTTGAAAGGCTACTTCGGTGGGTGGCGCTAGCAGCACTGCAGCCCTACTAGTAGCATTTAATTTACAGGCCCTGGGTATATGGGATACCACTGTACAAGGGACTTACAGGTAAATTAAATATGCCAAACAGGTGTAGGCCAATCTTATCAAGTTTATAAGAGAGAGCACACGCAAATTAGCACTGATCAGTAGTGGTAAAGTGCCCAGAGTCATAAAACCAACATAGACAGGTCAGAAAAAATACAGGAGGAAAGCAAAAAGTTCTGGAATGACCCTCCAAAAAGGGCCAGGTCCAGCATGCAGAGACCACTCTTGTTTATTGGCATTTGATTGGCCTTCAACATTCTAAGCACCTCTTTCGGCTATTTCAATGGTGAGAAATCTAGAGTTAATATTTGATTCTACGGTACGCTGTTAAAACTGCACCTTTTCATCTGTTTAATCTATCATAATTAGTCCCTCTCTGAATTCGACATTTTTAGCCCTCCTGATTCAAGGGTTGGTCTTTTCAAGACTATTAAATTGTGCATCAGTCCCTTTTTACTTACTTCTTCTTCCTCAGACGTATGCGAAGATAATGCAGGCTGTGAAAAATCAAGGCATCAGAAATGAATGCAGCCTTTAGCGGGTTAATAATATTTCTGTTTTCTGTACTCAGCAAGGAAGGCCCTCTGTGCAAAGATATACACAGTTGAAAGTCCTGAGTGCAGTTTGGAAAGCTATGCACACGATCCCTCCCACATCCATTTCAAGTCAATTTTGTTTCCAACATCATGTTAGTTCCTTATATTCTATTGCTGATCCTAAACTGAAAATATCCAAATGGAGTATTTAAGGGTCTGGGGACAAGTTACTTAGGCCTTCGTTATGAGGGATTGTTAGAAATGGGGGTCTCTAGTTGGCAGAGGTATGTACCTTTGTCCAAATAGGGACCCTTGCTTCTAGTCAGGGTAAGGGGGATACACATGCTAGATAACCCCTGCTCACCCCCTGGGAAGCTTGGCATGAGCAGACAGGCTGATACCAAAGGCAATGTGTAAAGTATCTGTACAGAAAACACACAGTAATACAGTGATAAGACCACAAATGGACACCACACCAGTTTAGAAAAATACAGTATCTTTATCTAAACTCAACAAGACAAAAATGACAAAAATAAAACATACATGTAATTTGAATATGACTTTTCAAAGGTTTTAAGCAACTTGGTCCATAGAAAACTATGGATGCGTGATTCTACACAAAGTACTTGTGGATGCATCAAAATTCACAAGGCCAGACAGCTGCAGAGAAGGGAAGCATCGAGAAACAAAGAGATGCGTCAGTTCCTGAGTCCTTGGGGAGGCGAAGCAACAGTTCTGCTGCACGTAGGAGAAGTGATGCGTCAAATCCAGATTGTAGGGGGAAGTGATGTGTTGACTCCGAGACAGTTCTGGTCTGTGGGTGATGGGTCGGGAAAACTTGCCGCACAGGTGCGATGTGTGCAAATCCGGGATGCGCTGGCAATCGATGCAGCAGCGGCAAGCAGTGCTGAGTCGGTTTCTTGAGCTGTGATCCCACGATGCGTTGGTTCTTGCAGTTGCGACAGGCACAGCATCGTCTATAGCAGGGCAGCGGTGCGTGGAGATTCTTCTCACACATCGATGCTGAGTCGGGAAAAACAGTCGCAAGAAGAGAAATGTATCGATTTTTGCAGTTCTTCAGGTTTCTTCCAGCTCCCAACAGCAGGAACAACCTCCAGAGGCCCAAAACTGGAATAGCACTGCCTGGCAGGTCAGAGCTCTCAGCAGCAGAGTTCAGGGGAGCTGGGGGTTAAGACTTTGTGTCCCTGAGACTTCAGAACAGGAGGCCAGCACACACAAGCCCTAGGACATTTTTCTTCAAGTAGGTTCACAGCAAAGTTCCAGTCTTTGTCCTTTCCTTGGCAGAAACAGCGACTCCAGGCCAACCCCATACAGCACACAAGAAAGGGGCAATACACCTCACAGCTCTTCAGCTCTTCTCCTTGGCAAAGGTTCCTCTTGAGTCCAGAAGTGATCTAAAGTTCTGGGGTTTAAGGTCTACTACTTATATCCCATTTTGTCATTGTTCTCTTTGTGCAGGGTCTCTGAGCCCAATCCAAAACAGTTCTGTCCTCATTGGTGCAGTATGACCAGAGGAGGTGGAGACAACATTGTGCAAGGGAGACAGGCCCTATTCAGGGACAATGACATCTCCTCCCACTACTCTAAATGCAGCCAAGACCCATTTAGCTCAGATCTGAGTCATCCAGGAAAGGCCAGGCTCACCTCAACCCCCCCAGTGGTTGTCTACAGTAAATGCACAGCCCCTGTCACTCCAAAACCAGACAGTCAATCCACAAGATAGCAGAGGCACACAGAATGGTTAAACAAGAAAATGACTACTTTCTAAAAGTGGCATTTTCAAACACACAACTTAAAAACCATCTTTATTAAAATATGTGTTATTAAATTCAGAGTTCAGAGAGCCTAAACTTTATTCCTCAATGTTGTCCCAAAGGAAAGTTATACTTTGTAAGAGGTTACAAAGTGTCTCCCATTCTATCCTATGGGGCTGATAGCCTTTCAATAGTGAAAAACAAAAAACACAATATTTCACTATCAGGACATGTAACACATACCAGCACATGTCCTACCTTTCACATACACTGCACCCTACCCAGGGGGGTACCATGGGCCTACCATATGTATGCCTTACATGTAAGGAAAGGGCAAGTTTGGGCCTGGCAAGTGGGTGCACTTGCCAGGACAACATGGCAGTTCACAACTCTGCGCACAGATACTACAGTGGTAGGTCTGAGACACATTTAGAGGGCTACTCATGTGGGTGGCACAACCAGTGCTGCAGGCCTGCTAGTAGCATTTAATTTACAGGCCCTGGCACACTCAGCGCACTTTACTAGGGACTTACCAGTTAATCAAATATGCCAATCAGGGAGAACCAATTGTAATAACAATTTACACAGGGAGTACTTGAACTTTGACACTGATCAGCTGTGGCAAAGTGCCCAAAGCATCTAAGCCAGCAAAAACAAAATCCAGCACAGCATCAAAAATACAGGAGGTAGAGGCAACAAGTCTGGGGAAACCACACCAAAGATGCCAAGTCTAACAGGGATGCAATTACTCATGGAGCAATACCTCCAGATGCAATTGTGCCACCCATAATTCTGAATCTCTCTGGGACTGGAATGATAGGGTCAGCAAACTCCGGACCTGATCACTCTGAGCCCGCAGCCACTATACACTTTTTAATGCTGATGGGGCAATGAGAATTAACACAGCCCAGCCCACACCTGACCACTGCACCAGCACATGGTGAGCAGGCAGTGTTCCTCTGGACAGGCTGATTTTTGCCCTGAGGTCCTACTCCCTGCTAAACCTCAACCACCCTCTTAATAACACTTCCAGCCTGTTCTGAGCAGGTGGAAAAATTAGTGGTTTTCTTCCTGGAATCGGTGAATATCACACACAAAATCTCCCTGTTTGTGTGGTTATTCCTCATTCCAGGGAGAAAAATGGTAATCACTGTTTTTTACTGCAGAGATTCAGGCCCTCAAGTATTCCCGCACTAAAACCCCACACACTCTTAAAAAGCACTTTGGTGTAGAAGGCGTTAAGTCATGTGGTCTCCTCTCCCCATCACTTTGCCACATATCCAATTTGTTCAGTTTTAAAAGTAAACTTTTCCATTAAACAGAATCTGTTATATACATGCCTGCTGCGAGATAAGATGTACTATATTGGCGCATCAAATCTAGATAGTTTTGTGGCATTTGTGCAAGTTTAGATGTTTTTCTGGCATTTGTGCATGATATTAAATGAACAAATATATATATATTTTTTTTTACTGATGAAAACCAAAGGTTACAAGCATGTTATAGTTAGCAAATAGAACTTAAAAAATCTTAGAAATTCACTAAAAAAATCAAAGGTTACAGGGACGTTATAGTTAGGGTCAGATTTTGCTCATACTAAACCAGAGAAATTCAGCTGTTATAGTTACCTGAGTTAACTATAACTTGCGCCCCCGCAATGCACTGCTTTTGACCTCACATATTCCATCACTCATGACATGCTCAGTGACATCACTGATGACATCAATGATGACATCTCAAATATATTAGCCCCGGGGAGGTGGTGGTCCACAGGCCTGTATGGGGGGGCTGGAGCCCTCCACGCATTTTAATATGAACATAGCCCCAGGGAGATGGAGGGCCCGCGGGCTGCGGGGGCCCACGCAGCCCCCGCATTATTAATTCAAATTGCTCCCAGGACCTTGCCCACCTGGGGCCTAATTAAATAAAGCACAGGAGCCCACGCTTCATTTAAAAAAAAAATTCAGTGGGGTTCACGGATCCACTGTGGCTCCCGCCGAATATTTAAAAACAAAATGCTTTTTGGGCTCCAGGGGGTCCCACAGGACCCCCTGAACAGGCCCAGGGGGTCAGGGTGTTTCTACCCTGTCCCCTTTTCTTTTTTTTCAAGTTTTTTCCTGTGACTATGTTCAGCCTAGCCACAAGATGGCTGCCAACACTTCCTGGTTTGAAGTGTTGGCAGCCAATCAGATCTCAGGCACGAGAACGGGAGGATTCGTGGATCAACCGCAGCCACAGTTGTATATCTGAGAAATCTTTACATTTCTCAAGAACTACTGAAGGGATTTACACCATTTAACACAAAGAGTGCATTCTGGACCAAGAGCTACCTTTTTGCCAAATTTGGTGTAATTCCGTTCAGCAGATCGGGCTGTAGCCGTGTCAAAAGTTTCCTATAGAAATTAACATGGAGAAAAAGCTTTATAGGAACCCCCCTTTTTCTCGGCCCCCACTTGATGGATCACTCTGACATTTTTAAGACAGCAGCTGACGTGACCGCCCCATTAGTTCTGAAAGTTTCCCGAAGATTCGTCAAACGGCGTCAAAGTTATTGGCAAATCAAAAAACACTTTTCCTATGGAAACTAGGTCCTAACTATAACTACCTACTGCTGATCGCCAATAGGTAGTATATATATATACATATATTATCTACTGGCGGTCGCCAGTAGATAGTTATAGTTAGGACCTATTTTCCATAGGAAATCCGCAACATTTTATTCCCAATAACTTTGGCGCCGGTTGACGAATCTTCACGAAATTTTCAAAACTCGTGGGGTGCTCCGGTCCGCTCCTATCCTGAAAGTCTCGGGGTGATTCGTCAAGTGGGGGCTGAGAAAAAAGGGGGGTCCCAAAACGTGTTTTCCCAATGCAATTTTCCATAGGAACCTTTAGTCGCAGCTACAGCCTGAACTGCTGAACGGAATTACACCAAATTTGGCAAAAGGTAGCCCTTGGTTCAGAGTTGTGCCTTTTGGTTAAATGGTGTAAATCCGTTCAGTAGTTCCTGAGAAAATCAAAAGTAAAATCACATATATATCTATGGCCGCGGAGGATCCGTGCACCCTGCGCGCACCCCCGATCACGAGCTGTATGCTAATTGGCTGTCAACACTCCAAACCAGGAAGTGTTGGCAGCCATCTTGTTCCTCGGTAGAACCGAGGCACAGAAACAAGTGCGCAAAACGCAAAAGGGAGCAGGGTAGAAACACCCTGACCCCCTAGGCCTGCTTAGGGGGTCCCACAAGGACCCCCAGAGCCAAAAAAAGCATTTTAAAAAAATCAAAAAATCAGCGGGATGCGCGCAGGGTGCGCAGATCCCGCCGTGAAAAAAAAATGAATCGCGGCCTCCTGCGCTTCTTTGTGATTTGGCCCCTGGGTGGGCCAAGTCCCGGGGGCATGTGGGGGTTAATTGAAAAATTGTGTGGGGGGGCCTCTAAGGCCCCCCCAAGCCCCGGGGACTGCCACCCCCCGGGGCTTTGAATTAGAAATGGTGCGGGAGGGCACTGGGCCCTCCCGCAGCCCCGGGGACCGCCACCCCCGGGGCTTCTGTTTTTTAATTAAATTACCTGTGTGGGGGTGCTCGAGCCCCCCCACATGCCCCGGGGACCGCCACCTCCCCGGGGCACTAAGAATTTAAATGTGTGGGTCCGTTTCGGACCCCCGAGCCCCGGGGACTACCACCTCCCCGGGGCTTTGAACATGTTGGGAGGGGGATGCGCGGCCCCCCTCCTGGAGCCTGTGATGGCCCTGGGGACCACCACCCCCCAGGGCTGGCTCCTGCAGTGTCCCGGGGTGCCCAACCCCGGGACACTATAGTTTGCTATGGCAGGGCGGGAGCCTCGCGGCTCCCGTCCTGTCATAGAAAACTTGCTTTGAATTTTGGAAGAGAGAGCAGGAAACCTGCTCTCTCTTCCAAAATTCAAAGCAATTGCTTTTCCACACGGGGAGCTGCATCTTAGCAGCTCCCCATGTGGAAAAGCAATGCCGGCTCCCGAGGGACGTGGGGAGCCGGCGGGACCATGGGGGGTTGGGGACCCCCCACGGTCCCCAACAGAGAGGGCCAGCCCTGGGGGATGGGGTCCCCGGGGCTACAAGTGGCCCGGGAGGGGGGACACGCGGCCCCCTTCCCCAACATTTTTTTTTTTTTTAAATGCCGGCCCCGGGGGATGGGGTCCCCGGGGCCATAAGTGGCCTGAGGAGGGGGGCAACGCAGCCCCCCTCCAAAACAATAAAAAAAAAAAAAAGGCCATGCCCCAGGGGATGGGGTCCCCGGGGCCGATTAAGGCCTTGGGAGGGGGGCCACGCGGCCCCCTTCCAAATTTAAAAAAAAAAAAAGAAAAAGGGGGCAGGCCCTGGGGGATGGGGTCCCCAGGGCCAATAAATTAGAAAAAGAAGGGGGGCCACACCTCCCCCCTTCTTAAAAAAAAAAAAAAAAAAAAAGAGCGGCATCGCGCTGGAGGCCACGCCCCCTTCTTGCAGCACTCTGCAAACACGCCCCTGGTGCGTTTGCAGATGGGGAACGAATTCCCCTTGAATACTGGGGGTCCCTGGGGGCCAACTAGCCCACCAGGAACCTCCAGTATGCGCCAGGGGGCTGCGTTGCAGAGAGGTGTTCTGAGGCCACGCCCCTTTTTACACCTCTTTGCAACGCAGCTCTGTGGCGCTTAATGGAGGTAGCTGGTGGGCTAGTTGCACCCCAGGGACCCTCAGGATTCAAGGGGAGTTAATCCCCCGACTTAAAACGCACCACGGGGCGTGTTTGCACAGTGGTGAAGGGAGGGGGCGGGGCCTGAGGTGACATGTGTGCAAACATGCCCTGTGGCGTGTTTTAAGTTGGGGGATTAAGTCCCCTTGAATCCTGAGGATCCCTGGGGTCCAACTAGCCCACCAGGTACCTCCAGTAAGCACCACAGAGCTGTGTTGCAGAGAGGTGTAAAAAGGGCGTGGCCTCAGACCACCTTTCTGTAAAAGCAGGCCTTTGGCGCTTACTGGAAGTACCTGGTGGGCTAGTTGGGCCCCAAGGACCCTCAGGATTCAAGGTGACCTAATCCCGCAACTTAAAACGCGCCACGGGGCGCATTTGCACAGTGGTGAAGGGAGGGGGCGGGGCCTGAGGTGACCTGTGTGCAAACACGCCCTGTGGCGTTTTTTAAGTTGGGGGATTAAGTCCCCTTGAATCCTGAGGGTCCCTGGGGTCCAACTAGCCCACCAGGTACCTTCAGTAAGCACAACAGAGTTGCGTTGCAGAGAGGTGAAAAAAGGTGCATGGCCTCGGAACGCCTCTCTGCAACTCAGCTCTGTGGTCCTAACTGTAGGTACCTGGTGGGCTAGTTGGGCCAATACCAATAACTGATTCTTAGGTCTACACACACATCTACTCACTCACCCGTACAGTCACTCATACTTACAGTCACTCAGTACAGGACTATCATATGCACTCATACACCTATATAAACACTCACACACCGCCACTCATCCATAGAGGTACTCACACACCTAGTCAGTCATGCAAAAAATTAATCACACACCCATTTACTCACCTATACAGTTATACACACAACAGCTCACTTACTCATACAAATACTAGCACATTCTTACGCTCTTATACAATAACTGATACAAGCACACACGCATCCATACAGCCACTCTCACAATCACACACTCTCACGTATAGCCTTTTAAATACTCTAACACACATATATACTGCCTTTTACATATGTAGTTACTCGCACATGTACCACTGAGATATACATTCACTCACTAACACACCCATACACACACTCACCCACCCAAGCAGTCCATCACAGATGTACTCTTCAAATCATGCACCCAGTGAATCACCCACTCACACATCTGTGTACAGAGTCACACACACCCCACCCACACAAACACTCAGGCACCCATACAGATACTCAGAGAACCAATCAATAACCCATATAGACACTCATGTAGCTATTCGCAAATCCATGCATCCACTTGCACACCAACAGACACAGACGGATACAGACATTCACACAGTTTAGTCACTAACCCATGCATTCAGTAAGATACGTTTTATCATTCACTTGTAGAGTCAGTCACGCACGTACTAAATCATCCATTCAGACACTTATACACCCACTCATTCTTCAATACGCCTTTCCCTATATATATTAAACATATTTAAACTTTACAGAAACACACAGTCACTGGATGATATCATTAGTGATGTCATCAGTGATGTCACTGACCATGTCAGGAGTGAAGTAATATGTGATGTCATCAGCAGTGCATTGCGGGGGCGCGAGTTATAGTTAGCTGAACTAACTATAACGGGTGAATTTCTATGGTTTTGTACGAGTGAAATGTCCAACTAACTATAACTGTCCCTAAAACCTATGGTTTTGTCAGTGAATATATATATATATATATCAGGCACAAGGTCACCGAGATGGCAGAAAAGCGGCTGATGAAGGGTTGATAATATGGACATTGAGGCTCCCAATTCAAGTACACAGTGTGACAGTGCCATCAGCGAGGTATGATTCTTTTCCCATCATTGAATGGAAGGTTACGCTAAACAATGACAATCTGGAATAACACACTACGATAGAAGGCGCATGTAAGGTACATACATTCAAAGATGGCGGCCAAGAAAATCAGGAGGGACTGTGGTGTGAGTGCAGTCCCTCCTTGCTGAACACTGTGCAGGAGGAGCCTAATGAGGCTTTTAAATACATCGGAATGCCAAAACCCACCTTGCTCACCAAGAAGCATTTGAAAAAGTCGAGAGACGAAACGCGTCATGCTGGGTGAAATAAAGGATTGTCAAACCCGAGAGTGCTTCGTGTTTGTTCCTGGAAGTAGGGACCCCTTGTTGATTCATATATATATATATATATATATATACACAAATCCACACCTCTGTCAAAGCGAACGGAGACGCACTCCCCTTCTCAGAGTCTTTTATTCAAATAACCACAGCAATCCAGAACTGATACGTGCACTTGGGCCACACGCATTTCGAACTCTCATAGTTCTTGGTCACGGGCCATAATGGACACTCCCAAGCTGACGCGCTTTTCAAGCCCCACATTTGTATACTTTCAATTAAGCTCCAGTGAGCGTCATAGCAGTTGCCTTAGTAATGCATTGTGGGATCAAGAGTTCACAGCATTTTGCTAAAATTCATAAATCCTAAAATAGGTTATTCTAGTGTCCAACCATAAAACGCACTATCCGGATTGTCTTTGTGAAATAGGGCCCAAGTGCACGTATCGGTTCTGGATTGCTGTGGTTATTTGAATAATAGACGCTGTGAAGGGGAGTGGTCTCCGTTCTCTTTGACAGAGGTGTGGATTTATATTATCTACTGGCGGTCGCCAGTAGATAGTTATAGTTAGGACCTATTTTCCATAGGAAATCCGCAACATTCTATTTGAAATAACTCTTGCGTCGGTTGACGAATCTTCGCAAAATTTTTAAACTTTATGGCCCGCTCCGGTCCGCTCCTACCCTGAAAGTTTCGGGGTGATTCGTTAAGCGGGGGCCGAGAAAAAAGGGGGGTCCCAAAACATGTTTTCCCCATTCATTTTCCCGTAGGAAACTTTAGCCACGGCTACAGCCCGAACTGCTGAACGGAATTTCACCAAATTTGGCAAAGAGGTAGTTCTTGGTTCAGAAAGAACCCTTTTTGTTAAATGGTGTAAATCCGTTCAGTAGTTCCTGAGAAAATCAAAAGTAAAGTCACATATATATCTAGGGCCGAGTAGGGTCCGCGTACCCTCCTGATCACGAGCTGCATGCTAATTGGCTGTCAACACTCCAAGTCAGGAAGTGTTGGCAGCCATTTTGTCCCTCGGTAGAACCGAGGCACAGAAACAAGTGCGCAAAACGCACAAAGGGGGCAGGGTAGAAACTCCCTGACCCCCTAAGTCTGCTCAGGGTGTCCCACAAGGACCCCCTGGGCAGAAAAAAGCATTTTACATTTTTTTTTAAACGATCGTGCCGCAGGCCCCGCCCCCTTCCTTTACCAGTCTGCAAACGCACCCCCTGGCGCATTTGCAGAGGGGGAACGAATTCCCCTTGAATACTGGGGGTCCCTGGGGGCCAACTAGCCCACCAGGAACTTCCAGTATGCGCCAGGGGGCTGTGTTGCAGAGAGGTGTACAGAGGCCACGCCTCTTTTTACACCTCTCTGCAACGCAGCTCTGTGGCGCTTTTTGGAGGTACATGGTGGGATAGTTGGACTCCAGGGACCCTCAGGATTCAAGGGGACTTAATTCCCCAACTTAAAACGCGCCACGGGGCGCATTTGCACAGTGGTGAAGGGAGGGGGCGGGGCTTCAGGTGACATGTGTGCAAACAGGCCCCATTGTGCGCGAATCCTGGCGAAAGAAAAATCGAAGCGCGGTCTCCGCGCTTCGATTGTATTTTGCCTCGGGTGGCCCAAGTCCCGGGGGCATGGTGGGGGTTTAATTTTATGTGTGGGGGCCTCAAGGGCCCCCCAAGCCCCGGGGACCGCCACCCCCGGGGCTTTTTTTAGGAGTCGGTGCGGGAGGGCTCTGAGCCCTCCCGCAGCCCCGGGACCACCACCTCCCGGGGCTTTTTTTATGAATTGAACAACCTGTGTGGGGGGGCTCCAGCCCCCTCACACGCCCCGGGGACCGCCACCTCCCCGGGGCACTAACAAATTAAAATGGGGGTCCGTTTTGGACCCCCAAAGCCCCGGGGACCACCACCTCCCCGGGGCTGTGCTGATGTAGGGAGGGGGCCGCGCGGCCCCCCTCCCTGGAGCCCTTGATGGCCCTGGGGACCGCCACCCCCAGGGCCGGCTCCTGCAGTGTCCCGGGGTGCCTACCCCCGGGACACTGTAGTTTGCCATGGCAGGACGGGAGCCTCGCGGCTCCCGTCCTGCCCATAGCAAACTGCTTTGGATATTGGAAGAGAGAGCAGGGAAACCTGCTCTCTCTTCCAATATCCAAAGCACATTGCTTTTCCACATGGGGAGCAGCATGTCAGCTGCTCCCCATGTGGAACAGCAATGCCGGCTCCCAAGGGACGTGGGGAGCCGGCGGGACTGTGGGGGATTGGGGACCCCCCACAGTCCCTCAACGAAGAGGGCCAGCCCCGGGGGATGGGGTCCCCGGGGCAAGTAGTGGCCCAGGAGGGGGGCCACGCGGCCCCCTCCCCAAAAAAGAAAAAAAGAAAAATAGAAAGGCCGGCCCGGGGATGGGGTCCCCGGGACCTTAAATGGCCTGAGGAGGGGGCCACGCAGCCCCCTCCCAAGAAAATAAAGAAAGGCCATGCCCCGGGGGATGGGGTCCCCGGGGCCAATACAGGCTCAGGGAAGGGGGGCCACGCGGCCCCCTTCCCGCTTTTTTTTTTTAAATTAAATTAAAAAAAGGGGTAAGGCCCTGGGGGATGGGGTCCCCAGGGCCCAAAAACAGGAAAAGGAAGGGGGCCACACAGCCCCCCTTCAGGGGACAAAAATTATTATTTTTTTAAAAACGATCGGGCCCGCAGGCCCCGCCCCCTTCCTTCACCACTCTGCAAACGCGCCCCCTGGCGCGTTTGCAGAGGGGGAACGAATTCCCCTTGAATACTGGGGGTCCCTGGGGCCAACTAGCCCACCAGGAACCTCCAATATGCGCCAGGGGGCTGCGTTGCAGAGACGTGTAGAGAGGCCACACCCCTTTTACACCTCTCTGCAACGCAGCTCTGTGGCGCTTTGGAGGTATATGGTGGGCTAGTTGGACTCCGGGGACCCTCAGGATTCAAGGGGACTTAATCCCCCAGCTTAAAACGCGCCACGGGCATGTTTGCACAGTGGTGAAGGAGAGGGCGGGGCTTCAGGTGACATGTGTGCAGACAGGCTACGTGGCGCGTTTTAAGATGGGGAATTAAATCCCTTCAATCCTGAGGGTCCCTGGGGGCCAACTAGCCCAACAGGTACATCCAGAAAGCGCCACAGAGCTGCGTTGCAGAGAGGTGTAAAAGGGTGTGGCCTCTCTACACGTCTCTGCAACGCAGCCCCTGGCGCATATTGGAGGTTCCTGGTGGGCTAGTTGGCCCCTAGGGACCCTCAGGATTCAAGGGGACTTAATCCCCCAACTTAAAACGCGCCACGGGGCGCGTTTGCACAGATGTCACCTCAGGCCCCGCCCCTCCCTTCACCATTGTGCAAATATTCTTCTAAAATCATCCGAAATACGAATTCCGATTTACTCACCTGTTATCAGGAGAGACCTCAGTGCTGTATCTTTCAGCCCAGTACTGGTCCTGAAAAGTAATTTTAACCATACTTACCAGTAACTTGAATTTCCTTCCATAGGCTAACATTGACTGGTTTCACTTGGAAATTCTTCTAAGTGTGGAGTTTTGGAACTTTAAAATATTCCTCTAAAATCAGCCGAAATACGAATTCCGATTTACTCACCTGTTATCAGGAGAGACCTCAGTGTTGCATCTTTCAGCCCAGTACTGGTCCTGAAAAGTAATTTTAACCGTACTTACCGGTAACTTGAATTTCCTTCATAGGCTAACATTGACTGGTTTCACTTGGAAATTCTTCTAAGTGTGGAGTTTTGGAACTTTAAAATATTCCTCTAAAATCAGCCGAAATACGAATTCCGATTTACTCACCTGTTATCAGGAGAGACCTCAGTGCTGCATCTTTCAGCCCAGTACTGATCCTCAAAAGTAATTTTAACCGTACTTACCAGTAACTTGAATTTCCTTCCATAGGATATCATTGCCTGCTTTTTGCTGAAAAAGTTTCTAAGTGTTGATTTTTGAAACATACAAATATTCCTCTAAAATCAGCCGAAATACGAATTCCGATTTACTCACCTGTTATAAGGAGAGACTTCAGTGCTGTATCTTTCAGCCCAGTACTGGTCCTGAAAAGTAATTTTAACCGTACTTACCAGTAACTTGAATTTCCTTCCATAGGCTAACATTGACTGGTTTCACTTGGAAATTCTTCTAAGTGTGGAGTTTTGGAACTTTAAAATATTCCTCTAAAATCAGCCGAAATACGAATTCCGATTTACTCACCTGTTATCAGGAGAGACCTCAGTGCTGCATCTTTCAGCCCAGTACTAATCCTGAAAAGTAATTTTAACCGTACTTACCAGTAACTTATATTTTCTTCCATAGGAATCCATTGTCTGGTTTTCAGCAAAAAGTTTCAAAGTGTTGATTTTTACAAACTACAAATATTCCTTAAAAATCACCTGTATGACTTAAACGCATTCTTTCAACTGTTTACAGGAGATGCACCAGTGCTGGATCCAGGATCCAACACTGAGTAAGAAAAAGTAACGATAACAGTTTTTACCTGCTAAGTGAATTTCCTTCCATAGGTTAACATTGGTGATTCTATGAGAAAAAGTTTCTAAGTGTCAACTTTTAAAATACAATAATATTCCTTAAAAATCACGACTGTAACCAAAACGCTTTTACTCAACTGTTTACAGGAGATGTACCAGGACTGAATCTAGGATCCAGTCCTGTGGTTAGAAAAGTAATCCATAAAGTAACTAATTGCATTTAACTAGAAATTCACATTGAGCTGAATGTTGCATTGTGTTTGAAAATGTGTTGCCCATTGCAACAACTGTAACTACTGTACTTAAAAGTCTATTGCCTATGTGCAAAGTATTTAAACTAAAGTAATTCATTCTGAGAAAGTATTTTTTGTAATGTAATGTATAATGTAATTACAATGTAATTTAAAAAATAAAATCTGTAAAAAAAATTGTTTCTAAAAATGTAGTAAATCAGTATGAAAAAATTAATATAACAATTAATACATTTAAAAATTGTCATTTACAAAACCTTTGAAATTCACTGAAAAAACCGTAGGTTTCAGGCACGTTATAATTAGAAATTAGCATTTAAAAAACCTTTGAAATTCACTGAAAAAACCATAGATTTCAGACACGTTATAGTTACAAATTAGCATTTAAAAAACCTTTGAAATTCACTGAAAAAACCATAGGTTTCAGACACGTTATAGTTACAAATTAGCATTTAAAAACCTTTGAAATTCACTGAAAAAACCATAGGTTTTAGGGACAGTTATAGTTACTTGGACATTGCACTCGTACAAAACCCGTGAAATTCCCCGTTATAGTTAGTTCAGCTAACTATAAGTGGCGCCCGCAATGCACTGCTGATGACGTCACATATTACATCACTCATGACATGGTCAGTGACATCACTGATGACATCACTGATGACATCTCAAATGACATCACTGATGACATCATCCACGTGATAATCTG
The DNA here is from genome assembly GCA_963921515.1 of Calotriton arnoldi. Lineage (NCBI taxonomy): Eukaryota > Metazoa > Chordata > Amphibia > Caudata > Salamandridae > Calotriton > Calotriton arnoldi. Next base: position 131,614 of record CAWUFW010018169.1, read on the forward strand.
ATGCACCTCCTCACACCCTAATATAATCTTTGATACACCCACTCTAAATTACAGACTGCCATTCGCAAAACCATAGACACTCCAACACCAATAACTACATACCCACTCACTGATTCTTAGGTCTACACACACACATCCACTCACTCACCCGTACAGTCACTCATACTTACGGTCACTCAGTACAGGACTATCATATGCACTCTTACTCCTATATAGACACTCAAACAACGCCACTCATCCATAGAGATACTCAGACACCTAGTCAGTCATGCAAATAATTAAACACACTGCCATTTACTCACCTATACAGTTATACACACACCAGCTCACTTACTCATACAAATAGTAGCACATTGTTACGCTCTTATACAATCACTGATACAAGCATACACTCATCCATACAGCCACTATCACAATCACTCACTCTTGCTTATAGCTATTTATATACTCCAACACACATATATACTGCCTTTCACATATGTAGTTACTCACACATGTACCACTGGGACATACATTCACTCACTAACACACTCTTACACACACTTACCCACCCATACAGTCTATCACAGATGCACTCTTGAAACCATCCACCCAGTGAATCACCCACTCACACATCTATGCACAGAGTTGCACACACCCCTCCCACACAAACACTCAGGCACCCATACAGATACTCAGACAAGCATTCAATAACTCATATAGACACTCATTTAGCTATTCACAAACACATGCAGCCACTTACACAGCAACAGACAGACGGATACAGACATTCACCCAGTTTAGTCACTAACCCATGCATTCAGTAAGATACGTTAAATCACTCACTTATAGAGTCAGTCACGCACCTACTAAATCATCCATACAGACACTTACACACCCACTCATTCTTCAATACGTCTTTTCCTATATATATTAAAAATATTTAAACTTTACAGAAACACACAGTCACTGGATGATGTCATCAGTGATGTCATTTGAGATGTCATCAGTGATGTCATCAGTGATGTCACTGACCATGTCATGAGTGATGTAATATGTGACGTCATCAGCAGTGCATTGCGGGGCGCGAGTTATAGTTAGCTGAACTAACTATAACGGGGAATTTCACGGGTTTTGTACGAGTGCAATGTCCAAGTAACTATAACTGTCCCTAAAACCTATGGTTTTTTCAGTGAATTTCAAAGGTTTTTTAAATGCTAATTTGTAACTATAACGTGTCTGAAACCTATGGTTTTTCAGTGAATATATATATATATATATATTTATATATATGCGCCAATCTCCTCCACACCTCACTGGCTTGTTTCCGTCGCCGAGATAGAAGCACGGATACCGACTTTTGTGCAAAATTGTGCTTTATTGTTTCCCTTCAGCAGTTGCCGGCCACAACTCGTTTCAGCCCCGGAGGGCCTTGATCACATGATCTTTTTTTCTTTTGCCAATATCTTTGGCGCCGTTTGACGAATCTTCGCGAAATTTTCAAAACTAATGGTTCGCTCAGGTCAGCTCCTGTCTTAAAAGTTTCGGGGTGATTCGTCAAGTGGGGGCCGAGGGAAAAGGGGGGTCCCACAACGCGTTTTCCCCATGTTAATTTCCATAGGAACTTTAGACAATGCTACAGCCCGAACTGTTGAACGGAATTACACCAAATTTGACAAAAAGGTAGGTCTTGGTTCAGAAAGCGTGCTTTTTTTTAAATGGTGTAAATCCGTTCAGTAGTTGCTAAGAATTTTTTTTTTTAAATATTGATATCTGAGGGCTGAGGAGGTTTCGCGAAACCTCCCGAGCACGAGCTTCATTCTGATTAGCTGCCAACACTCCAAACCAGGAAGTATTGGCAGCCATCTTGTGACTCGGTAAAATCGAGTCCCAAGAAATCAGTTAAAAAAAGGATAAAAAACAAGAAAAGGGGGCAGGGTAGAAACACCCTGACCCCCTAGGCCTGCTCAGGGGGTCCCACAAGGACCCCCACGGGCCCAAAAAAGCTTTTTTTAAAAACACAATTGGCTGAATTCGCGCTGGGTGCGCGTATCCGGCAGAAAAAAATATTAAAAAATGAAGCGGTGGCTCCCACGCTTCGTTTCTTTAAGCCCCCGGGGGGCCAGGTCCCGGGGGCAATGTACAATTAATTAGAGGGGGACCCCACAGACCCGGGGACCGCCACCTCCCCGGGGCTTCACCATAATGTGCGGGGGTCACGCAGCCCCAGGGACCGCCACCTCCCCAGGGCATATTTATAAAAAATGCATGGGGGGCTCCTTGCCCCCACGCTGCCCCGGGGACTGCCACCTCCACGGGGCTTTAGTTTAATAGGGGTGGGGGGCCTCACAGGCCCCCCAAGCCCTGGGAACTGCCACGTCACCTGGGCTCCAATTGTATTATAGAAGTGTGGGGGGCTCCTACCCCTCCCCACACTGCCCTGGGAACCACCACCTCCCCGGGGCTTAAATCAGTTGAGAGAGGGGTCGCGTGGCCCCCCTCCTGGAGCCCTAGATGGCCCTGGGGACTGTCACCCCCCCAGGGCCGGCTCCTGCAATGTCCCGGGGTACCCACCCCCGGGACATTGCCGTTTGCTATGGCAGCCCTGTCATAGCAAACACTGCTTTGCTTCATGGAAGCGAGAGCAGGAAACCTGCTCTCGTTTTCAAGAAGCAAAGCAGTGTTGCTTTTGGACAAGGGGAGCTGTATGTCAGCAGCTCCCCTTGTCCAAAAGCAATGCCGGCTCCCGCAGGAGGCGGGAAGCCGGCTGGCACCGTTGGGCATTCGGGCTCCCCCCGCGGTCCCCAATGTGAGGGCCGGCCCCGGGGGATGGGGTCCCCAGGGCCAATAGTGGCCCAGGGAAGGGAGGCCACGCAGCCCCCTTCCTGGGAAAAATAACATTATTTTTTTTTTTTAAACGAGGCCAGGCCCCGGGGGATGGGGTTCCCAGGGCCAATAGTGGCCCAGGGAAGGGAGGCCACGCGGCCCCCTTCCCATTTTTTTTAAAAAGAAAAAAATGCTCAGGCCCTGGGGGATGGAGTCCCCAGGGCCCAAAAATACTTAAAGAAGGGGGCCACACAGCCCCCTTCTAAAAATATTTTTAAAAAGAATAGCCGGCATCTCACCAGAGGCCCCGCCCCTCCCTGCACCACTCTGCAAAGGCACCTTCTTGCGCGTTCTAAGTTGGGGATTAAGTCCCCTTGAATCCTAAGGGTCCCTGGGGACCAACTAGCCCACCAGGTACCTCCAGCAAGCCTCACACAGTGGGATTGCTGAGAGGTGGTCCGAGGCCATGCCCCTTTTTACACCACTCTGCAAATGCGCCTCTTGGCGCACTGCTGGTGGGGCGATGAGGTCCTCTTGTGTCCTGAGGAACTCAGGACTAAAGTGGACTTCATCCCCCGAGCAGCAGTGCACCAGGAGGCACGTTTGCAGAGTGGTGGTGAAAGGGGGCGTGGCCTGAGTCCACCTCTCAGCAATCCCACTATCTGGGGTTTACTGGAGATATCAGGTAGGCTAGTTGGCCCCTAAGGACCCCCAGCAGCGAAGGGGACTTTAATCCCTTTCGAAGAGCATGCCAGGGAGCGCGTTTGCAGACTGGTGGCCAAAGGGAGCGTGGCCTGCTATGAGTACTTACCAATGCTGCTGTGTGGTACATACTGGAGGTAATAGGAGGGGTAGTTGGCCCCCAAGGTTGCCCTTGGGGGCCAACTACCCCTCCTGTTACCTCCAGTAAATCCCACACAGTGGGATTGCTAAGAGGTCTTCGGAGGGCACGCCCTCCCTTTCTTCACCACTCTGCAAACGCACCTCCTGGCACACTACGGGTTGGGGGATAAAGTCCACTTTACTCCTGAGGGACTTTGGGGGCCAAGAAGCCTTCCTGGTACCTCCTGTAAGTCCTACGCAGCAGAATTCCTGAGTGCTGGTTGGAGGCCCAGCCCCCTTTCTCCACCGCTCTGCAAACGCGACTACCAGTTGAAGAAGCAGTTGCAATGTAATAGGTTTTGAGAGAGTTAGAGCTATTGGCGTTGTAAATGTAAAAGTGTTTTTATTAATGTTTCTTGGAGTGGAGTGGATGTAGGTTGTGTGTAGTGGAATTATGTGTTATGTTGTGCAGTGAAATTATGTGGATAGAAAGTATGTGGTATTTAGTGTATAGGAATTATGTAGAGTGGGATTCTGTGTTATGGAGAGTAATTGTGTGGTATGATAGTCTGTGTTGTGGAGTTGTAACCTCAGGTTTAGTCTTCCTTGTTTCCATAGAAGCTAAACTATAAACTCAATGAGACAAAAAAAAAAGAAGGAACCACTGAGGAGCACTTCTGGACCTAGTCAGAGGTATGAGCAGAGCCACTGGAATTATGCGACTGTTTGGCTGCAACAACTTTTGCAAAATTCTACATTTTCCGCATTTGCCACATAATCCATCATCTGCTGCATAATCTGGTGATTTGAACAAAAACAAACCTTGTTTCTAGCTCAAATGGCTCAAACGTTACCAAAAATGCAGCAACAAGTGTTACAGCATGGTGGAAGGCCCTTTGCAACCCTACAATGGTCACCAGTTTCTTATTGCTAAATGCTGGTATTAAATTGGTACTAATGGTGTGTAAACCACTCTTGCTTCTTTCTGCACCTCTCTTGCCTCTTTCTGCATTTCTGTTGGTTCTTTCTGCACATTTCTTTCTTTTTCTGCACTTTGTTTGCCTCGTTCTGCTCATCTCTTGCACTTTCTGCACCTCTCTTGCCTCTTTTTGCACCTCTCTTGCCTCTTTCTGCACCTCACTTGCTTCTTTCTGTACCACTCTTGCCTCTTTCCGTCACCCTTCTTCCCTCTTTCTGCACCTCTTTTGCCTCTTTCTGTACCCCTGTTCCATCATTCTGCACATCTCCTGCCTGTTTCTGCACCTCTGTTGCCTCTTTCTGCACTTCTCTTGCCTCTTTCTGCACCTCTGTTGCTTCTTTCTGCACTTCTGTTGCCTCTTTCTGCATCCCTCTTGCCTCTTTCTGCACATCTGTTGCTTCTTTCTGCACCTCTGTTGCTTCTTTCTGCACTTCTCTTGCTTCTTTCTGCACCTCTGTTGCTTCTTTCTGCACCCCTCTTGCCTCTTTCCGCACCCTTCTTCCCTCTTTGTACAACTCTCTTGCCTCTTTCTACACCCCTATTGCCTCTTTCTGCACTTCTGTTGGTTCTTTTGCACTGCTCTTGCTTCTTTCTGCACCTCTCTTGCAAATTTCTGCAACCCTCTTGCCTTTTTCTGCTCCCTTCTTCCCACTTTCTGCACCTCTTTTGCCTCTGTCTGCACCCCTGTTCCCTCTTTCTGCACCTCTTTTGCCTGTTTCTGCAACTTTCTTGCCTCTTTCATCAGTTCTCTTGCCTCCTTCTGCACCTCTCTTGCTTCTTTATGCACCCTTGTTTCCCTTTTGGCATCCCTCTTGCCTATTTCTGCACTTCTCTTACCTCTTTCTGCACCTCTGTTGCTTCTTTCTGCACTTCTGTTGCTTCTTTCTGCATCCCTCTTGCCTCTTTCTGCACATCTGTTGCTTCTTTCTGCACCTCTGTTGCTTCTTTCTGCACTTCTCTTGCTTCTTTCTGCACCTCTGTTGCTTCTTTCTGCACCCCTCTTGCCTCTTTCAGCACCCTTCTTCCCTCTTTGTACAACTCTCTTGCCTCTTTCTACACCCCTATTGCCTCTTTCTGCACTTCTGTTGGTTCTTTTGCACTGCTCTTGCTTCTTTCTGCACCTCTCTTGCAAATTTCTGCAACCCTCTTGCCTTTTTCTGCTCCCTTCTTCCCACTTTCTGCACCTCTCTTGCCTCTTTCTGCACCCCTGTTCCCTCTTTCTGCACCTCTTTTGCCTGTTTCTGCAACTTTCTTGCCTCTTTCATCAGTTCTCTTGCCTCCTTCTGCACCTCTCTTGCTTCTTTATGCACCCTTCTTTCCCTTTTTGCATCCCTCTTGCCTATTTCTGCAGTTCTCTTGTCATTTTCTGCACCTCTCTTGCCTCTTTCTGCACCTCACTTGCCTCTTTCTGCACTTCTCTTGCTTCTTTCTACACCTCTGTTGCTTCTTTCAGCAATTCTCTTGCTTGTTTCTGCACATCTCTTGCGTCTTTCTGCACCTATGTCACCTCTTTCTGCACCTCACTTGCTTCTTTCTGTACCCCTCTTGCCTCTTTCTGCACCCCTCTTTCCTCTTTCTGCACCTCTCTTGCCTCTTTCTGCACCCCTGTTCACCCTTTCTGCACCTATCATGCCTGTTTCTGTACCTCTCTTGCCTCTTTATGTACCTCTGTTGCTTCTTTCTGCACTTCTCTTGCCTCCTTCTGCACCCTTCGCTCCTCTTTCAGCACCTCTGTTGCTTCTTTCTGCACTTCTCTTCCTTCTTTCTGCACCCCTCCTGACTCTTTCTGTACCCCTCTTGCCTCATTGTGCACCTCTCCTACCTCTTTGTGCACCCCTCTTGCCACTTTTTGCACCTCTGTTGCTTCTTTCTGCACTGCTCTTGCTTCTTTCTGCACCTCTGTTGTTTCTTTCTGCACTTCTCTTGCATCTTTCTACACCTCTCGTCCTTCTTTCTGCACCCCTCTTGCCTATTATTGCCTATTATTGTACCCCTCTTGCCTCATTGTGCACCTCTCCTACCTCTTTGTGCACCCCTCTTGCCTCTTTTTGCACCTCTGTTGGTTCTTTCTGCACTGCTCTTGCTTCTTTCTGCATCCCTCTTGCCTCTTTCTGCACCCCTCTTCCCTATTTCTCCACCTCTCTTGCTTCTTTCTGCACTGCTCTTGCTTCTTTCTGCACCTCTCTTGCAAATGTATGTATCCCTCTTACCTCTATATGCACCCCTGTTCCCTCTTTCTGTACCTTTCTTGCCTCTTTCTGTACCCCTCTTACCTCTTTCAGGACCTCTGTTGCCTGTTTCTGCAACTTTCTTGCCTCTTTCTTCAGTTCTCTTGCCTCCTTCTGCACCTCTGTTGCTTCTTTCTGCACTTCTTTTGCCTCCTTCTGCACCTCTCTTGCTTCTTTCTGCACCCCTGTTGTCTCTTTCTGCACTCGTCTTCCCTCTTTAAGCACCTCTGTTGCTTCTTTCTGCACTTCTCTTGCTTCTTTCTGTACCCCTCTTGCCTCTTTGTGCACTTCTCCTGCCTCTTTCTGCACCTCTCTTGCCTTTTTCTGCAGTTCTTTTGCATCTTTCTGCACCTCTTTTGCTTCTTTCTGCACTTTTCTTGCCTCTTTCTGTACCCCTCTTGCCTCTTTCTGCACCTCTGTTGATTCTTTCTGCACTGCTATTGCTTCTTTCTGCACCCTCTGATGCATATTTCTGCATCCCTCTTGCCTCTTTCTGCACCCCTCTTCCTTCTTTCTGCACATCTCTTGCCTTTTTCTGCAGTTCTTTTGCATCTTTCTGCACCTCTTTTGCTTCTTTCTGCACTTCTCTTGCTTCTTTCTGCACCTCTGTTGCTTCTTTCTGCACCCCTCTTGCCTCTTTCTGCACCCTTCTTCCCTCTTTGTACAACTCTCTTGCCTCTTTCTACACCCCTATTGCCTCTTTCTGCACTTCTGTTGGTTCTTTTACACTGCTCTTGCTTCTTTCTGCACCTCTCTTGCAAATTTCTGCAACCCTCTTGCCTTTTTCTGCTCCCTTCTTCCCACTTTCTGCACCTCTTTTGCCTCTGTCTGCACCCCTGTTCCCTCTTTCTGCACCTCTTTTGCCTGTTTCTGCAACTTTCTTGCCTCTTTCATCAGTTCTATTGCCTCCTTCTGCACCTCTCTTGCTTCTTTATGCACCCTTGTTTCCCTTTTGGCATCCCTCTTGCCTATTTCTGCACTTCTCTTGCCTCTTTCTGCACCTCTGTTGCTTCTTTCTGCACTTCTGTTGCTTCTTTCTGCATCCCTCTTGCCTCTTTCTGCACATCTGTTGCTTCTTTCTGCACCTCTGTTGCTTCTTTCTGCACTTCTCTTGCTTCTTTCTGCACCTCTGTTGCTTCTTTCTGCACCCTCTTGCCTCTTTCTGCACCCTTCTTCCCTCTTTGTACAACTCTCTTGCCTCTTTCTACACCCCTATTGCCTCTTTCTGCACTGCTCTTGCTTCTTTCTGCACCTCTCTTGCAAATTTCTGCAACCCTCTTGCCTTTTTCTGCTCCCTTCTTCCCACTTTCTGCACCTCTCTTGCCTCTGTCTGCACCCCTGTTCCCTCTTTCTGCACCTCTTTTGCCTGTTTCTGCAACTTTCTTGCCTCTTTCATCAGTTCTCTTGCCTCCTTCTGCACCTCTCTTGCTTCTTTATGCACCCTTCTTTCCCTTTTTGCATCCCTCTTGCCTATTTCTGCAGTTCTCTTGTCATTTTCTGCACCTCTCTTGCCTCTTTCTGCACCTCACTTGCCTCTTTCTGCACTTCTCTTGCTTCTTTCAAAACCTCTGTTGCTTCTTTCAGCAATTCTCTTGCTTGTTTCTGCACATCTCTTGCGTCTTTCTGCACCTCTGTCACCTCTTTCTGCACCTCACTTGCTTCTTTCTGCACCCCTCTTGCCTCTTTCTGCACCCCTCTTTCCTCTTTCTGCACCTCTCTTGCCTCTTTCTGCACTCCCTGTTCACCCTTTCTGCACCTATCATGCCTGTTTCTGTACCTCTCTTGCCTCTTTATGTACCTCTGTTGCTTCTTTCTGCACTTCTCTTGCCTCCTTCTGCACCCTTCGCTCCTCTTTCAGCACCTCTGTTGCTTCTTTCTGCACTTCTCTTCCTTCTTTCTGCACCCCTCCTGACTCTTTCTGTACCCCTCTTGCCTCATTGTGCACCTCTCCTACCTCTTTGTGCACCCTCTTGCCACTTTTTGCACCTCTGTTGCTTCTTTCTGCACTGCTCTTGCTTCTTTCTGCACCTCTGTTGTTTCTTTCTGCACTTCTCTTGCATCTTTCTACACCTCTCTTCCTTCTTTCTGCACCCCTCTTGCCTATTATTGTACCCCTCTTGCCTCATTGTGCACCTCTCCTACCTCTTTCTGCACCCCTATTGCCTCTTTTTGCACCTCTGTTGGTTCTTTCTGCACTGCTCTTGCTTATTTCTGCACTACTTTTGCAAATTTCTGCATCCCTCTTGCCTCTTTCTGCACCCCTCTTCCCTATTTCTCCACCTCTCTTGCTTCTTTCTGCACTGCTCTTGCTTCTTTCTGCACCTCTCTTGCAAATTTATGTATCCCTCTTACCTCTATATGCACCCCTGTTCCCTCTTTCTGTACCTTTCTTGCCTCTTTCTGTACCCCTCTTACCTCTTTCAGGACCTCTGTTGCCTGTTTCTGCAACTTTCTTGCCTCTTTCTTCAGTTCTCTTGCCTCCTTCTGCACCTCTGTTGCTTCTTTCTGCACTTCTTTTGCCTCCTTCTGCACCTCTCTTGCTTCTTTCTGCACCCCTGTTGTCTCTTTCTGCACTCGTCTTCCCTCTTTCAGCACCTCTGTTGCTTCTTTCTGCACTTCTCTTGCTTCTTTCTGTACCCCTCTTGCCTCTTTGTGCACTTCTCCTGCCTCTTTCTGCACCTCTCTTGCCTTTTTCTGCAGTTCTTTTGCATCTTTCTGCACCTCTTTTGCTTCTTTCTGCACTTTTCTTGCCTCTTTCTGTACCCCTCTTGCCTCTTTCTGCACCTCTGTTGATTCTTTCTGCACTGCTATTGCTTCTTTCTGCACCTCTGATGCATATTTCTGCATCCCTCTTGCCTCTTTCTGTACCCCTCTTCCTTCTTTCTGCACATCTCTTGCCTTTTTCTGCAGTTCTTTTGCATCTTTCTGCACCTCTTTTGCTTCTTTCTGCACTTTTCTTGCCTCTTTCTGTACCCCTCTTGCCTCTTTCTGCACCTCTCTTGATTCTTTCTGCACTGCTATTGCTTCTTTCTGCACCTCTGTTGCATATTTCTGCATCCTTCTTGCCTCTTTCGGTACCCCTCTTCCTTCTTTCTGCACCCCTCTTGCCTCTTTCGGCACCCCTCTTCTCTATTTCTGCACACCTGTTCCCTCTCTCTACACCCCTTTTGCCTGTGTCTGCAACTCTCTTGCCTTTTTCTTCAGTTCTCTTGCCTCATTCTGCACCTCACTTGCCTCTTTCTGCACTTCTCTTGCTTTTTATCTGCACCCTTCTTCACTTTTTCTGCACATCTCTTGTCTCTTTCTGCACCTCTCTTGCTTCTTTCTGCACATCTCTTGGTTCTTTCTGCACTGCTCTTTCCTCTTTCTACACTGCTCTTGCCTTTTTCTGCACCCCTCTTGCCTTTTTCTGCACCTCTTTTGCTTCTTTCTGCACTTCTCTCTCATCTTTCTGCACCCCTCTTGCCTCTTTCTGCACCTCTGTTGGTTCTTTCTGTACCTCTCTTGCCTCTGTGTGCACCCCTGTTCCCTCTTTGTACACCTCTTTTGCCTGTTTCTGCAACTCTCTTGCCTCTTTCTGTACTTTTCTTGCCTCTTTCTGCACCTCTGTTGCTTCATTCTGCACTTCTCTTGCCTCTTTCTGGACCCATATTGCCTCTTTCTGTACCTCTGTCTTCTTTCTGTACTTCTCTTGCTTCTTTCTACACCTCTCTTGCTTCTTTCTGTACCCCTCGTGCCTCTTTCTGCACCCTTCTTCCCTTTTCCTGCATGTCTCTTGGTTCTTTCTACACTGCGCTTGCCTCTTTCTGCACCCCTCTTCCCTCTATCTGCACCTGTTTTGCTTCTTTCTGCACCCCTCTTCCCTCTTTCTGCACCTCTGTTGGTTCTTTCTGCACTGCTCTTGCTTCTTTCTGCACCTCTGTTGTTTCTTTCTGCACTTCTCTTGCATCTTTCTACACCTCTCTTGCTTCTTTCTGCACCCCACTTGCCTCTTTCTGCACCCTTCTTTCCTCTTTGTGCACCTCTCTTGCCTCTTTCTGCACCTCTTGCCTCTGTCTCCACCCCTCCACCCCTCTAGCCTCTTCCCGCATCTCTTTTGCTTGTTTCTGCTCTTCTTTTGCCTCTTTTTGTACCCGTCTTGTCTCTTTCTGCACCTCTGTTGGTTCTTTCTGCACTGTTATTGCTTCTTTCTGCACCTCTGTTGCAAATTTCTGCATCCCTCTTGCCTCTTTCTGTACCCCTCTTCCCTCTTTCTGCACATCTCTTGACTCTGTCTGCACACCTGTTCCCTCTCTCTGCACCCCTTTTGCCTGTGTCTGCAACTCTCTTGCCTCTTTATGCAGTTCTCTTGCCTCCTTCTGCACCTCACTTGCCTCTTTCTGCACTTCTCTTGCTTGTTATATGCACCCTTCTTCACTTTTTCTGCATATCTCTTGCCTCTTTCTGCACCTCTCTTGCTTCTTTCTGCACATCTCTTGGTTCTTTCTGCACTGCTCTTGCCCCTTTCTACACTGCTCTTGCCTCTTTCTGCAGCCCTCTTGCCTTTTTCTGCACCTCTTTTGCTTCTTTCTGCACTTCTCTCTCATCTTTCTGCACCCCTCTTTCCTGTTTCTGCACCTCTGTTGGTTCTTTCTGTACCTCTCTTGCCTCTGTGTTCACCCCTGTTCCCTCTTTGTACACCTCTTTTGCCTGTTTCTGCAACTCTCTTGCCTCTTTCTGCACTTTTCTTGCCTCTTTATGCACCTCTGTTGCTTCATTCTGCACTTCTCTTGCCTCTTTCTGCAACCATTTTGCCTCTTTCTGTACCTCTGTTGCTTCTTTCTGTACTTCTCTTGCTTCTTTCTACACCTCTCTTGCTTCTTTCTGTACCCCTCGTGCCTCTTTCTGCACCCTTCTTCCCTTTTCCTGCATGTCTCTTGGTTTTTTCTGCACTGCGCTTGCCTCTTTCTGCACCCCTCTTGCCTCTATCTGTACCTGTTTTGCTTCTTTCTGCACTTCTATTGCATCTTTCTGCACCACTCTTGCCTCTTTCTGCACCTCTGTTGGTTCTTTCTGCACTGCTCTTGCTTCTTTCTGCACCTCTGTTGTTTCTTTCTGCACTTCTCTTGCATTTTTCTACACCTCTCTTGCTTATATCTGCACCCCACTTGCCTCTTTCTGCACCCTTCTTTCCTCTTTGTGCACCTCTCTTGCCTCTTTCTGCACCTCTCTTGCCTCTGTCTGCACCCCTCTAGCCTCTTCCTGCATCTCTTTTGCTTGTTTCTGTTCTTCTTTTGCCTCTTTTTGTACCCCTCTTGTCTCCTTCTGCACCTCTGTTGTTTCTTACTGCACTGCTCTTGCTTTTTCTGCACCTCTCTTGCATCCCTCTTACCTCTTTATGCACCCGTTCCCTCTTTCTGCACCTTTCGTGCCTGTTTCTGTACCTCTCTTGCCTCTTTCTGCACCCTTATAACCTCTTTCAGCACCTCTGTTGCTTCTTTCTGCACTTCTCTTGCTTCTTTCTGCACCCTCTTTCCTCTTTGTACACATCTCCTGCCTCTTTCTGTACCCCTCTTGCCTCTTTCTGCACATCTCTTGACTCTGTCTTCATACCTGTTCCCTCTCTCTGCACCCCTTTTGCCTGTTTCTGCACCCTTCTTCCCTTTTTCTGCACTGCTCTTGCCTCTTTCTGCACTGCTCTTGCCTCTTTCTGCACCCCTCTTGCCTCTTTCTGCACCTCTTTTGCTTCTTTCTGCACTTCTCTCTCATCGTTCTGCACCCCTCTTGCCTCTTTCTGCACCTCTGTTAGTTCTTTCTGTACCTCTCTTGCCTCTGTGTGCACCCCAGTTCCCTCTTTGTACACCTCTTTTGCCTGTTTCTGCAACTCTCTTGCCTCTTTCTACACTATTCTTGCCTCTTTCTGCACCTCTGTTGCTTCATTCTGCACTTCTCTTGCCTCTTTCTGCACCCCTCCTGCCTCTTTCTGCACCTCTGTTGCTTCTTTCTGTACTTCTCTTGCTTCTTTCTATACCTCTCTTGCTTCTTTCTGTACCCCTTGTGCCTCTTTCTGCACCCTTCTTCCCTTTTCCTGCATGTCTCTTGGTTCTTTCTGCACTGTGCTTGCCTCTTTCTGCACCCCTCTTGCCTCTATCTGCACCTGTTTTGCTTCTTCCTACACTTCTCTTGCCTCTTTCTGCATCCCTCTTGCCTCTTTCTGCACCTCTGTTGGTTCTTTCTGCACTTCTCTTGCATCTTTCTACACCTCCCTTGCTTCTTTCTGCACCCCACTTGCCTCTTTCTGCACCCTTCTTCCTTCTTTGTGCACCTCTCTTGCCTCTTTCTGCACCTGTCTTGCCTCTGTCTGCTCCCCTCTAGCCTCTTTCCGCATCTTTTGCTTCTTTCTGCTCTTCTTTTGCCTCTTTTTGTACCCCTCGTCTCCTTCTGCACCTCTGTTGTTTCTTACTGCACTGCTCTTGCTTCTTTCTGCACCTCTCTTGCAAATTTCTACACCCCTCTTGCCTCTTATGGCACCCCTCTTCTCTATTTCTGCACCCCTGTTCCCTCATTCTGCACCTCTTCTGCCTGTTTCTGCACCTCTGCTGCCTCTTTCTGCACCTCTGTTTCTTCTTTTTGCACTTCTCTTGCCTCTTTCTGCAAACCTCTTCCTTCTTTCCGCACCTCTGTTGCTTCTTTCTGTACTTCTCTAGCTTCTTTCTGCACTTCTGTTGCTTCTTTCTGCACCCCTCTTGCCTCTGTCTGCATCCTTCTTCCCTCTTTGTACAACTCTCTTGCCTCTTTCTAAACCTCTCTTCCCTCTTTCTGCACCCCTCTTGCCTCTTTGTGCACCTCTGTTCCTTCTTTCTGCACTTCACTTGCCTCTTTCTGCACCCCTCTTGCCTCTTTCTGCCAATTATGTTGGTTCTTTTGCACTGCTCTTGCTTCTTTCTGCACCTCTTGCAAATTTCTGCACCCCTCTTGCCTTTTTCTGCACCCTCTTCCCTCTTTCTGCACCTCTTTTGCCTGTTTCTGCAACTTGTTTGCCCCTTTCTTCAGTTCTCTTGCCTCCTTCTGCACCTCTGTTGCTTCTTTCTGCACTTCTTTTGGCTCCTTCTGCACCTCTCTTGCTTCTTTCTGCACCCTTCTTCCCTTTTTCTGCACATCTCTTGCCTCTTTCCTCACCTCTCTTGCTTCTTTCTGCACATCCCTTGGTTCTTTCTGCACTGCTCTTGCCTCTTTCTGTACCCCTCTTGCCTCTTTCTGCACCTCTTTTGCTTCTTTCTGAACTTCTCTCATCTTTCTGCACCCCTCTTGCCTCTTTCTGCACCTCTGTATGTTCTTTCTGTACCTCTCTTTCCTCTGTGTGCAGCCCTGTTCCCTCTTTGTATACCTCTTTTGCCTGTTTCTGCAACTCTCTTGACTCTGCACTTTTCTTGCCTCTTTCTGCACCTCTGTTGCTTCCTTCTGCACTTCTCTTGCCTCTTTCTGCACCCCTCTTGCCTCTTTCTGCACCTCTGTTGCTTCTTTCTGTACTTCTCTTGCTTCTTTCTGTACCCCTCGTGCCTTTTTCTGCACCCTTCTTCCCTTTTCCTGCATGTCTCTTGGCTCTTTCTGCACTGCTCTTGCCTCTTTTTGCATCCCTCTTGCCTTTTTCTGCAGTTCTCTTGCCTCTTTCTGCACCTCTCACATCTTTCTATACCTCTGTTGCATCTTTCTGCACCTCACTTTCTTCTTTCAGCACCCATCTTGCCTCTTTCTGCACCCCTCTTTCCTCTTTCTGCACCTCTCTTGCCTCTTTCTGCACCGCTGTTCCCTCTTTCTGCACCTTTCCTGCCTGTTTCTGCACCTCTCTTGCCTCTATCTGTACCTCTTTTGCTTCTTTCTGCACTTCTCTTGCCTTTTTCTGCACCCTTTGTGCCTCTTTCAGCACCTCTGTTGCTTCTTTCTGCACCCCTCCTGCCTCTTTCTGCACCCCTCTTGCCTCTTTGTGTACCTCTCCTACCTCTTTGTGCACCCCTCTTGCCTCTTTTTGCACCTCTGTTGGTTCTTTCTGCACTGCTCTTGCTTCTTTCTGCACCACTCTTGCAAATTTCTGCATCCCTCTTGCCTCTTTCTGCACCCCTCTTCCCTATTTCTCCACCTCTCTTGCTTCTTTCTGCACTTCTCTTGCTTCTTTCTGCACTGCTATTGCTTCTTTCTGCACTGCTCTTGCTTCTCTCTGTACCTCTCTTGCAAATGTATGTATCCCTCTTACCTCTTAATGCACCCCTGTTTCATCTTTCTGCACCTTTCTTGCCTGTTTCTGCACCTCTCTTGCCTCTTACGGCACCTGTGTTGCTTCTTTCTATACTTCTCTTGCATCTTTCTGCACCCCTCTTACCTCTTTCAGCACCTCTGTTGCTTCTTTCTGCACCTCTCTTGCCTCTTTCTGCACCCTTTTTCCCTCTTTCTGCAGTTCTGTTGCCTCCTTCTGCACCTCACTTGCCTCTTTCTGCACTTCTCTTGCTTTTTTCTGCACTCTTCTTCCCTTTATCTACACATCTCTTGCTTCTTTCTGCACATCTCTTGCTTCTTTCTGCACATCTCTTGCCTCTTTCTGCACCCCTCTTGCCTCTTTCTGCACCTCTGTTGCTTCTGTCTGTACTTCTCTTGCTTCTTTCTGCACCTCTTGCTTCTTTCTGCACCCCTCTTGCCTCTTTCTGCGCCTCTGTTGGTTCTTTCTGTACCTCTCTTGCCACTGTGTGCACCCCTATTCCCTCTTTGTACACCTCTTTTTCCTGTTTCTGCACCTCTCTTGCCTCGGTCTGCACCTCTCTAGCCTCTTTCCGCATCTCTTTTGCTTGTTTCTGCTCTTCTTTTGCCTCTTTCTGTATCCCTCTTGCCTCCTTCTGCACCTCTGTTTTTTCTTACTGCACTGCTCTTGCTTCTTTCTGCACCTCTCTTGCAAATTTCTGCACCCTTCTTGCCTCTTTCGGCACCCCTCTTCTCTCTTTCTGCACCCCTGTTTCCTTCTGCACCCCTTCTGCCTGTTTCTACACCTCTGCTGCCTCTTTCTGAACTTCTCTTGCCTCTTTCTGCACCTCTTTTGCACTTCTCTTGTCTCTTTCTGCACACCTCTTCCCTCTTTCCGCACCTCTGTTGCTTCTGTCTGTACTTCTCTTGCTTCTTTCTGCACCTCTTGCTTCTTTCTGCACCTCTCTTGCCTCTTTCTGCACCCTTCTTCCCTCTTTCTGCAGTTCTGTTGCCTCCTTCTGCACCTCACTTGCCTCTTTCTGTGCCTCTGTTGCTTCTTTCTGTACCCCTCGTGCCTCTTTCTTCACCCTTCTTCCTTTTTCCTGCACATCTCTGGGTTCTTTCTGCACTGCTCTTGCCTCTTTTTGCTTCTCTTTTGCATTTTTCTGCAATTCTCTTGCCTCTTTCTGCACCTCTCTTACATATTTCTGTACCTCTGTAGCCTCTTTCTGCACCTCACTTTCTTCTTTCAGCACCCCTCTTGCCTCTTTCTGCACCCCTCTTTCCTCTTTCTGCACCTCTCTTGCCTCTTTCTGCACCCCTGTTCCCTCTTTCTGCACCTTTCCTGCCTGTTTCTGCACCTCTCTGGCCTCTATCTGTACCTCTGTTGCTTCTTTCTGTACTTCTCTTGCCTCTTTCTGCACCCTTTGCGCCTCTTTCAGCACCTCTGTTGCTTCATTCTGCACTTCTCTTGCCTCTTTCTGCACCCCTCCTGCCTCTTTCTGCACCTCTGTTGCTTCTTTCTGTACTTCTCTTGCTTCTTTCTACACCTCTCTTGCTTCTTTCTGTACCCCTTGTGCCTCTTTCTGCACCCTTCTTCCCTTTTCCTGCATGTCTCTTGGTTCTTTCTGCACTGTGCTTGCCTCTTTCTGCACCCCTCTTGCCTCTATCTGCACCTGTTTTGCTTCTTCCTTCACTTCTCTTGCCTCTTTCTGCATCCCTCTTGCCTCTTTCTGCACCTCTGTTGGTTCTTTCTGCACTTCTCTTGCATCTTTCTACACCTCCCTTGCTTCTTTCTGCACCCCACTTGCCTCTTTCTGCACCCTTCTTCCTTCTTTGTGCACCTCTCTTGCCTCTTTCTGCACCTGTCTTGCCTCTGTCTGCTCCCCTCTAGCCTCTTTCCGCATCTTTTGCTTCTTTCTGCTCTTCTTTTGCCTCTTTTTGTACCCCTCGTCTCCTTCTGCACCTCTGTTGTTTCTTACTGCACTGCTCTTGCTTCTTTCTGCACCTCTCTTGCAAATTTCTGCACCCCTCTTGCCTCTTATGGCACCCCTCTTCTCTATTTCTGCACCCCTGTTCCCTCATTCTGCACCTCTTCTGCCTGTTTCTGCACCTCTGCTGCCTCTTTCTGCACCTCTGTTTCTTCTTTTTGCACTTCTCTTGCCTCTTTCTGCAAACCTCTTCCTTCTTTCCGCACCTCTGTTGCTTCTTTCTGTACTTCTCTAGCTTCTTTCTGCACTTCTATTGCTTCTTTCTGCACCCCTCTTGCCTCTGTCTGCATCCTTCTTCCCTCTTTGTACAACTCTCTTGCCTCTTTCTAAACCTCTCTTCCCTCTTTCTGCACCCCTCTTGCCTTTTTGTGCACCTCTGTTCCTTCTTTCTGCACTTCACTTGCCTCTTTCTGCACCCCTCTTGCCTCTTTCTGCCAATTATGTTGGTTCTTTTGCACTGCTCTTGCTTCTTTCTGCACCTCTTGCAAATTTCTGCACCCCTCTTGCCTTTTTCTGCACCCCTCTTCCCTCTTTCTGCACCTCTTTTGCCTGTTTCTGCAACTTGTTTGCCTCTTTCTGCACTTCTTTTGGCTCCTTCTGCACCTCTCTTGCTTCTTTCTGCACCCTTCTTCCCTTTTTCTGCACATCTCTTGCCTCTTTCCTCACCTCTCTTGCTTCTTTCTGCACATCCCTTGGTTCTTTCTGCACTGCTCTTGCCTCTTTCTGTACCCCTCTTGCCTCTTTCTGCACCTCTTTTGCTTCTTTCTGAACTTCTCTCATCTTTCTGCACCCCTCTTGCCTCTTTCTGCACCTCTGTAGGTTCTTTCTGTACCTCTCTTTCCTCTGTGTGCAGCCCTGTTCCCTCTTTGTATACCTCTTTTGCCTGTTTCTGCAACTCTCTTGACTCTGCACTTTTCTTGCCTCTTTCTGCACCTCTGTTGCTTCCTTCTGCACTTCTCTTGCCTCTTTCTGCACCCCTCTTGCCTCTTTCTGCACCTCTGTTGCTTCTTTCTGTACTTCTCTTGCTTATTTCTGTACCCCTCGTGCTTCTTTCTGCACCCTTCTTCCCTTTTCCTGCATGTCTCTTGGCTCTTTCTGCACTGCTCTTGCCTCTTTTTGCATCCCTCTTGCCTTTTTCTGCAGTTCTCTTGCCTCTTTCTGCACCTCTCTTACATCTTTCTATACCTCTGTTGCCTCTTTCTGCACCTCACTTTCTTCTTTCAGCACCCATCTTGCCTCTTTCTGCACCCCTCTTTCCTCTTTCTGCACCTCTCTTGCCTCTTTCTGCACCGCTGTTCCCTCTTTCTGCACCTTTCCTGCCTGTTTCTGCACCTCTCTTGCCTCTATCTGTACCTCTTTTGCTTCTTTCTGCACTTCTCTTGCCTTTTTCTGCACCCTTTGTGCCTCTTTCAGCACCTCTGTTGCTTCTTTCTGCACCCCTCCTGCCTCTTTCTGCACCCTCTTGCCTCTTTGTGTACCTCTCCTACCTCTTTGTGCACCCCTCTTGCCTCTTTTTGCACCTCTGTTGGTTCTTTCTGCACTGCTCTTGCTTCTTTCTGCACCACTCTTGCAAATTTCTGCATCCCTCTTGCCTCTTTCTGCACCCCTCTTCCCTATTTCTCCACCTCTCTTGCTTCTTTCTGCACTTCTCTTGCTTCTTTCTGCACTGCTGTTGCTTCTTTCTGCACTGCTCTTGCTTCTCTCTGTACCTCTCTTGCAAATGTATGTATCCCTCTTACCTCTTAATGCACCCCTGTTTCATCTTTCTGCACCTTTCTTGCCTGTTTCTGCACCTCTCTTGCTTCTTACGGCACCTGTGTTGCTTCTTTCTATACTTCTCTTGCATCTTTCTGCACCCCTCTTACCTCTTTCAGCACCTCTGTTGCTTCTTTCTGCACCTCTCTTGCCTCTTTCTGCACCCTTCTTCCCTCTTTCTGCAGTTCTGTTGCCTCCTTCTGCACCTCACTTGCCTCTTTCTGCACTTCTCTTGCTTTTTTCTGCCCTCTTCTTCCCTTTATCTGCACATCTCTTGCTTCTTTCTGCACATCTCTTGCCTCTTTCTGCACCCCCTCTTGCCTCTTTGTGCACCTCTGTTGCTTCTGTCTGTACTTCTCTTGCTTCTTTCTGCACCTCTTGCTTCTTTCTGCACCCCTCTTGCCTCTTTCTGCGCCTCTGTTGGTTCTTTCTGTACCTCTCTTGCCACTGTGTGCACCCCTATTCCCTCTTTGTACACCTCTTTTTCCTGTTTCTGCACTTCTCTTGCCTCGGTCTGCACCCCTCTAGCCTCTTTCCGCATCTCTTTTGCTTGTTTCTGCTCTTCTTTTGCCTCTTTCTGTATCCCTCTTGCCTCCTTCTGCACCTCTGTTTTTTCTTACTGCACTGCTCTTGCTTCTTTCTGCACCTCTCTTGCAAATTTCTGCACCCTTCTTGCCTCTTTCGGCACCCATCTTCTCTCTTTCTGCACCCCTGTTTCCTTCTGCACCCCTTCTGCCTGTTTCTACACCTCTGCTGCCTCTTTCTGAACTTCTCTTGCCTCTTTCTGCACCTCTTTTGCACTTCTCTTGTCTCTTTCTGCACACCTCTTCCCTCTTTCCGCACCTCTGTTGCTTCTGTCTGTACTTCTCTTGCTTCTTTCTGCACCTCTTGCTTCTTTCTGCACCTCTCTTGCCTCTTTCTGCACCCTTCTTCCCTCTTTCTGCAGTTCTGTTGCCTCCTTCTGCACCTCACTTGCCTCTTTCTGTGCCTCTGTTGCTTCTTTCTGTACCCCTCGTGCCTCTTTCTTCACCCTTCTTCCTTTTTCCTGCACATCTCTGGGTTCTTTCTGCACTGCTCTTGCCTCTTTTTGCTTCTCTTTTGCATTTTTCTGCAGTTCTCTTGCCTCTTTCTGCACCTCTCTTACATATTTCTGTACCTCTGTAGCCTCTTTCTGCACCTCACTTTCTTCTTTCAGCACCCCTCTTGCCTCTTTCTGCACCCCTCTTTCCTCTTTCTGCACCTCTCTTGCCTCTTTCTGCACCCCTGTTCCCTCTTTCTGCACCTTTCCTGCCTGTTTCTGCACCTCTCTTGCCTCTATCTGTACCTCTGTTTCTTCTTTCTGTACTTCTCTTGCCTCTTTCTGCACCCTTTGCGCCTCTTTCAGCACCTCTGTTGCTTCTTTCTGCACCCCTCCTGCCTCTTTCTGCACCCCTCTTGCCTCTTTGTGTACCTCTCCTACCTCTTTGTGCACCCCTCTTGCCTCTTTTTGCACCTCTGTTGGTTCTTTCTGCACTGCTCTTGCTTCTTTCTGCACCACTCTTGCAAATTTCTGCATCCCTCTTGCCTCTTTCTGCACCCCTCTTCCCTATTTCTCCACCTCTCTTGCTTCTTTCTGCACTTCCCTTGCTTCTTTCTGCACTGCTCTTGCTTCTTTCTGCACTGCTCTTGCTTCTCTCTGTACCTCTCTTGCAAATGTATGTATCCCACTTACCTCTTAATGCACCCCTGTTTCATCTTTCTGCACCTTTCTTGCCTGTTTCTGCACCTCTCTTGCCTCTTACGGCACCTGTGTTGCTTCTTTCTATACTTCTCTTGCATCTTTCTGCACCCCTCTTACCTCTTTCAGCACCTCTGTTGCTTCTTTCTGCACCTCTCTTGCCTCTTTCTGCACCCGTCTTCCCTCTTTCTGCAGTTCTGTTGCCTCCTTCTGCACCTCACTTGCCTCTTTCTGCACTTCTCTTGCTTTTTTCTGCACTCTTCTTCCCTTTATCTGCACATCTCTTGCTTCTTTCTGCACATCTCTTGCTTCTTTCTGCACATCTCTTGCTTCTTTCTGCACATCTCTTGGTTCTTTCTGCACTGCTCTTGCCTCTTGCTGCACCCCTCTTGCCTCTTTCTGCACCTCTGTTGCTTCTGTCTGTACTTCTCTTGCTTCTTTCTGCACCTCTTGCTTCTTTCTGCACCCCTCTTGCCTCTTTCTGCGCCTCTGTTGGTTCTTTCAGTACCTCTCTTGCCACTGTGTGCACCCCTATTCCCTCTTTGTACACCTCTTTTTCCTGTTTCTGCACCTCTCTTGCCTCGGTCTGCACCCCTCTAGCCTCTTTCCGCATCTCTTTTGCTTGTTTCTGCTCTTCTTTTGCCTCTTTCTGTATCCCTCTTGCCTCCTTCTGCACCTCTGTTTTTTCTTACTGCACTGCTCTTGCTTCTTTCTGCACCTCTCTTGCAAATTTCTGCACCCTTCTTGCCTCTTTCTGCACCCTTCTTGCCTCTTTCGGCACACCTGTTCCCTCTTTCTGCACCTTTCCTGCCTGTTTCTGCACCTCTCTTGCCTCTATCTGTACCTCTGTCGCTTCTTTCTGCACCCCTCCTGCCTCTTTCTGCACCCCTCTTGCCTCTTTGTGTACCTCTCCTACCTCTTTGTGCACCCCTCTTGCCTCTTTTTGCACCTCTGTTGGTTCTTTCTGCACTGCTCTTGCTTCTTTCTGCACCACTCTTGCAAATTTCTGCATCCCTCTTGCCTCTTTCTGCACCCCTCTTCCCTATTTCTCCACCTCTCTTGCTTCTTTCTGCACTTCCCTTGCTTCTTTCTGCACTGCTCTTGCTTCTTTCTGCACTGCTCTTGCTTCTCTCTGTACCTCTCTTGCAAATGTATGTATCCCTCTTACCTCTTAATGCACCCCTGTTTCATCTTTCTGCACCTTTCTTGCCTGTTTCTGGACCTCTCTTGCCTCTTACGGCACCTGTGTTGCTTCTTTCTATACTTCTCTTGCATCTTTCTGCACCCCTCTTACCTCTTTCAGCACCTCTGTTGCTTCTTTCTGCACCTCTCTTGCCTCTTTCTGCACCCTTCTTCCCTCTTTCTGCAGTTCTGTTGCCTCCTTCTGCACCTCACTTGCCTCTTTCTGCACTTCTCTTGCTTTTTTCTGCACTCTTCTTCCCTTTATCTGCACATCTCTTGCTTCTTTCTGCACATCTCTTGCTTCTTTCTGCACATCTCTTGCTTCTTTCTGCACATCTCTTGGTTCTTTCTGCACTGCTCTTGCCTCTTTCTGCACCCCTCTTGCCTCTTTCTGCACCTCTGTTGCTTCTGTCTGTACTTCTCTTGCTTCTTTCTGCACCTCTTGCTTCTTTCTGCACCCCTCTTGCCTCTTTCTGCACCTCTGTTGGTTCTTTCTGGACCTCTCTTGCCACTGTGTGCACCCCTATTCCCTCTTTGTACACCTCTTTTTCCTGTTTCTGCACCTCTCTTGCCTCGGTCTGCACCCCTCTAGCCTCTTTCCGCATCTCTTTTGCTTGTTTCTGCTCTTCTTTTGCCTCTTTCTGTATCCCTCTTGCCTCCTTCTGCACCTCTGTTTTTTCTTACTGCACTGCTCTTGCTTCTTTCTGCACCTCTCTTGCAAATGTCTGCACCCTTCTTGCCTCTTTCGGCACCCCTCTTCTCTCTTTCTGCACCCCTGTTCCCTTCTGCACCCCTTCTGCCTGTTTCTACACCTCTGCTGCCTCTTTCTGAACTTCTCTTGCCTCTTTCTGCACCTCTTTTGCACTTCTCTTGTCTCTCTCTGCACACCTCTTCCCTCTTTCCGCACCTCTGTTGCTTCTGTCTGTACTTCTCTTGCTTCTTTCTGCACCTCTTGCTTCTTTCTGCACCTCTCTTGCCTCTTTCTGCACCGTTCTTCCCTCTTTCTGCAGTTCTGTTGCCTCCTTCTGCACATCACTTGCCTCTTTATGTGCCTCTGTTGCTTCTTTCTGTACCCCTCGTGCCTCTTTCTTCACCCTTCTTCCTTTTTCCTGCACATCTCTGGGTTCTTTCTGCACTGCTCTTGCCTCTTTTTGCTTCTCTTTTGCCTTTTTCTGCAGTTCTCTTGCCTTTTTCTGCACCTCACGTTCTTCTTTCAGCACCCCTCTTGCCTCTTTCTGCACCCCTCTTTCCTCTTTCTGCACCTCTCTTGCCTCTTTCTGCACCCCTGTTCCCTCTTTCTGCACCTTTCCTGCCTGTTTCTGCACCTCTCTTGCCTCTATCTGTATCTCTGTTGCTTCTTTCTGTACTTCTCTTGCCTCTTTCTGCACCCTTTGCGCCTCTTTCAGCACCTCTGTTGCTTCTTTTTGTACTTCTCTTCCTTATTTCTGCATCCCTCCTGCCTCTTTCTGTACCCCTCTTGCCTCTTTGTGCACCTCTCCTACCTCTTTGTGCACCCCTCTTGCCTCTTTTTGCACCTCTGTTGGTTCTTTCTGCACTGCTCTAGCTTCTTTCTGCACCTCTCTTGCAAATTTCTGCATCCCTCTTGCCTCTTTCTGCACCCCTCTTCCCTATTTCTCCACCTCTCTTGCTTCTTTCTGCACTTCTCTTGCTTCTTTCTGCACTGCTCTTGCTTCTTTCTGTACCTCTCTTGCAAATGTATGTATCCTTCTTACCTCTTTATGCACCCCTGTTTCGTCTTTCTGCACCTTTCTTGCCTGTTTCTGCACCTCTCTTGCCTCTTACGGCACCTCTGTTGCTTCTTTCTATACTTCTCTTGCATCTTTTTGCACCCCTCTTACCTCTTTCAGCACCTCTGTTGCTTCTTTCTGCACTTCTCTTGCTTCTTTCTGCACCCCTCTTGCCTCTTTCTGTACCCCTTTTGCCTCTTTGTGCCCCTTTCCTGCTTCTTTCTGCACCTCTTGCCTTTTTCTGCAGTTCTCTTGCATCTTTCTGTACCTCTTTTGCTTCTTTCTGCACTTTTCTTGCCTCTTTCTGTACCCCTCTTGCCTCTTTTTGCACCTCTGTTGGTTCTTTCTGCACTGCCATTGCTTCTTTCTCCACCTCTGTTGCAAATTTCTGCATCCCTCTTGCCTCTTTCTGTACCCCTCTTCCCTCTTTCTGCACCTCTCTTGCCTCTGTCTCCACACCTGTTCCCTCTCTCTGCACCCCTTTTTCCTGTTTCTGCAGCTCTCTTGCCTCTTTCTGCACTTCTTTTGCTTTATTCTGCACCCTTCTTCCATTTTTCTGCACATCTCTGGCTTCTTTCTGCACTGCACTTGCCTCTTTCTGAACCCCTCTTGCCTCTTTCTGCACCTCTTTTGCTTCTTTCTGTACTTCTCTCTCATCTTTCTGCGCCCCTCTTGCCTCTTTCTGCACCTCTGTTGGTTCTTTCTGTACCTCTCTTGCCTATGTGTGCACCCCTGTTCCCTCTTTGTACACCTCTTTTGCATGTTTCTGCAACTCTCTTGCCTCTTTCTGCACTTGCCTCTTTCTGCACCTCTGTTGCTTCTTTCTGTACCCCTCGTGCCTCTTTCTGCACCCTTCTTCCCTTTTCCTGCATGTGTCTCTTGGTTCTTTCTGCACTGCTCTTGCCTCTTTCTGCACCCCTCTTGCCTCTTTCTGCCCCCTTCTTACCTTTTTCTCCACATCTATTGCCTCTTTCTGCACCTCTCTTGCCTCTTTCTGCACCCCTCTTGCCTCTTTCTGCACCTCTTTAGATTCTTTCTGCACTTCTCTCTCATCTTTCCGCACCCCTCTTGCCTCTTTCTGCACCTCTGTTGGTTCTTTCTGTACGTATCTTACCTCTGTGTGCACTCCTGTTCCCTCTTTGTACACCTCTTTTGCCTGTTTCTGCAACTTTCTTGCCTCGATCTGTACTTTTCTTGCCTCTTTCTGCACCTCTGTTGCTTCCTTCTGCACTTCTCTTGCCTCTTTTAGCACCCCTCTTGCCTCTTTCTGCACCTCGTTTGTGTCTTTCTGTACTTCTCTTGCTTCTTTCTATACCTCTTTTTCTTCTTTCTGTACCCCTCGTGCCTCTTTCTGCACCCTTCTTCCCTTTTCCTGCATGTCTCTTGGTTCTTTCTGCACGTATCTTGCCTCTTTCTGCACCCCTCTTGCCTCTTTCTGTACCTGTTTTGCTTCTTTCTGCACTTCTCTTGCTTCTTTCTGCACCTCTCTTACAAATTTCTGCACCCCTCTTGCCTCTTTCGGCACCCCTCTTCTCTCTTTCTGCACCCCTGTTCCCTCTTTCTGCACCCCTTCTGCCTGTTTCTACACCTCTGCTGCCTCTTTCTGAACTTCTGTTGCCTCTTTGTGCACCTCTGTTGCTTCTTTTTGCACTTCTCTTCTCTCTTTCTGCACACCTCTTCCATCTTTCCACACCTCTGTTGCTTCTTTCTGTACTTCTCTTGCCTCTTTCTGCACCCCTCTTGCCTCTTTCTGCCCCCTTCTTACCTTTTTCTCCACATCTATTGCCTCTTTCTGCACCTCTCTTGCTTCTTTCTGCAAATCTTTTGGTTCTTTCTGCACTGCTCTTGCCTCTTTCTGTACCCCTCTTGCCTCTTTCTGCACCTCTTTAGATTCTTTCTGCACTTCTCTCTCGTCTTTCCGCACCCCTCTTGCCTCTTTCTGCACCTCTGTTGGTTCTTTCTGCACCTCTGTTGGTTCTTTCTGTACGTCTCTTGCCTCTGTGTGCACCCCTGATCCCTCTTTGCACACCTCTTTTGCCTGTTTCTGCAACTCTCTTGCCTCTTTCTGCACCTCTGTTGCTTCCTTCTGCACTTCTCTTGCCTCTTTTAGCACCCCTCTTGCCTCTTTCTGCATCTCGTTTGTGTCTTTCTGTACTTCTCTTGCTTCTTTCTACACCTCTTTTGCTTCTTTCTGTACCCCTCGTGCCTCTTTCTGCACCCTTCTTCCCTTTTCCTGCACGTCTCTTGGTTCTTTCTGCACGTATCTTGCCTCTTTCTGCACCCCTCTTGCCTCTTTCTGTACCTATTTTGCTTCTTTCTGCACTTCTCTTGCCTCTTTCTGCACCCCTCTTGTCTCTTTCTGCACCTCTGCTGGTTCTTTCTGCACTTCTCTTGCTTCTTTCTATACCTCTCTTGCTTCTTTCTGCACCCCACTTGCCTCTTTATGCACCCTTCTTCCCTCTTTGTGTACCTCTTACCTCTTTCTGCACCTCTCTTGCCTCTGTCTGCACCCCTCTAGCCTCTTTCCGCATCTCTTTTGCTTGTTTCTGCTCTTCTTTTGCCTCTTTCTGTACCTCTTGCCTCCTTCCGCACCTGTTTTTTCCTACTGCACTGCTCTTGCTTCTTTCTGCACCTCTCTTACAAATTTCTGCACCCCTCTTGCCTCTTTCGGCACCCCTCTTCTCTCTTTCTGCACCCCTGTTCCCTCTTTCTGCACCCCTTCTGCCTGTTTCTACACCTCTGCTGCCTCTTTCTGAACTTCTGTTGCCTCTTTGTGCACCTCTGTTGCTTCTTATTGCACTTCTCTTCTCTCTTTCTGCACTGCTCTTCCATCTTTCCACACCTCTGGTGCTTCTTTCTGTACTTCTCTTGCTTCTCTCTGCACCTCTCTTGCTTCTTTCTGCACCCTTCTTCCCTTTTTCTGCACATCTCTTGCTTCTTTCTGCACTGCTCTTTCCTCTTTCTGCACCCCTCTTGCCTCTTTCTGCACCTCTTTTGCTTCTTTCTGCACTTCTCTCTCATCTTTCTGCACCCCTCTTGCCTCTTTCTGCACCTTTGTTGGTTCTTTCTGTACCTCTCTTGCCACTGTGTGCACCCGTTCCCTCTTTGTACACCTCTTTTTCCCGTTTCTGCAACTCTCTTGACTCTTTCTGCACTTTTCTTGCCTCTTTCTGCACCTCTGTTGCTTCGTTCTGTACTTCTCTTGCTTCTTTCTCTACCTCTCTTGCTTCTTTATGTACCCTTCGTGCCTCTTTCTGCACCCTTCTTCCCTTTTCCTGCACATCTCTTGGTTCTTTCTGCACTGCTCTTGCCTCTTTTTGCATCACTTTTGCCTTTTTCTGCAGTTCTCTTGCCTCTTTCTGCACCTCTCTTACATCTTTCTGTACCTCTGTTGCCTCTTTCTGCACATCACTCTTCTTTCAGCACCCCTCTTGCCTCTTTCTACACCCCTTTCCTCTTTCTGCACTGCTCTTGCTTCTTTCTGTACCACTCTTGCAAATGTCTGCATCCCTCTTGCCTCTTTCTGCACCCCTCTTCCCTATTTTTCCACCTCTCTTGCTTCTTTCTGCACTTTTCTTGCTTCTTTCTGCACTGCTCTTGCTTCTTTCTGCACCTCTCTTGCAAATGTATGTATCCTTCTTACCTCTTTATGCACCCTAGTTTCGTCTTTCTGCACCTTTCTTGCCTGTTTCTGCACCTCTCTTGCCTCTTACGGCACCTCTGTTGCTTCTTTCTATACTTCTTTTGCATCTTTCTGCACCCCTCTTACCTCTTTCAGCACCACTGTTGCTTCTTTCTGCACTTCTCGTGCTTCTTTCTGCACCCCTCTTGCCTCTTTCTGTACCCCTTTTGCCTCTTTGTGCACCTTTCCTGCTTCTTTCTGCACCTCTTTTGCTTCTTTCTGCACTTTTCTTGCCTCTTTCTGTACCCCTCTTGCCTCTTTCTGCACCTCTGTTGGTTCTTTCTGCACTGCTATTGCTTCTTTCTGCACCTCTATTGCAAATTTCTGCATCCCTCTTGCCTCTTTCTGAACCCCTCTTCCCTCGTTCTGCAACTCTCTTGCCTCTTTCTGCAGTTCTCTTGCCTCCTTCTGCACCTCACTTGCCTCTTTCTGCACTTCTCTTGCTTTTTTCTGCAACCTTCTTCCCTTTTCTGCACATCTCTTGCTTCTTTCTGCACTGCTCTTGCCTCTTTCTGCACCCCTCTTGCCTCTTTCTGCATCTCTGTTGGTTCTTTCTGTACCTCTCTTGCCTCTGTGTGCACCCCTGTTCCCTCTTTGTACACCTCTTTTGCCTGTTTCTGCAACTCTCTTGCCTCTTTCTGCACTTTTCTTGCCTCTTTCTGCACCTCTCATGCCTCTTTCCACACCCCTCTTGCCTCTTTCTGCACCTCTGTTGGTTCTTTCTGTACCTCTGTTGCCTCTTTCTGTACCTCACTTTCTTCTTTAAGCACCCCTCTTGCCTCTTTCTGCACCCCTCTTTCCTCTTTCTGCACCTCTCTTGCCTCTGTCTGCACCCCTGTTCCCTCTTTCTGCACCTTTCCTGCCTGTTTCTGCACCTCTCTTGCCTTTATCTGTACCTCTGTTGCTTCTTTCTGCACTTCTCTTGCCTCTTTCTGCACCTCTCCTACCTCTTTGTGCACCCCTCTTGCCTCTTTTTGCACCTCTGTTGGTTCTTTCTGCACTGCTCTTGCTTCTTTCTGCACCACTCTTGCAAATGTCTGCATCCCTCTTGCCTCTTTCTGCACCCCTCTTCCCTATTTCTGCACCTCTCTTCCCTCTGTCTGCACACTTGTTCCCTCTCTCTGCACCCCTTTTGCCTGTTTCTGCAACTCTCTTGCCTCTTTCTGCAGTTCTCTTGCCTCCTTCTGCACCTCACTTGCCTCTTTCTGCACTTCTCTTGCTTTTTTCTGCACCCTTCTTCCCCTTTTCTGCACATCTCTTGATTCTTTCTGCACTGCTCTTGCCTCTATCTGCACCCCTCATGCCGATTTCTGCACCTCTGTTGGTTATTTCTGCATCTCTGTTGGTTCTTTCTGTACCTCTCTTGCCTCTGTGTGCACTCCTGTTCCCTCTTTGTACAACTCTTTTGCCTGTTTCTGCAACTCTCTTGCCTCTTTCTGTACTTTTCTTGCCTCTTTCTGCACCTCTGTTGCTTCCTTCTGCACTTCTCTTTACTCTTTTAGCACCCCTCTTGCCTCTTTCTGCACCTCGTTTGTGCCTTTCTGTACTTCTCTTGCTTCTTTCTACACCTCTCTTGCTTCTTTCTGTACCCCTCGTGCCTCTTTCTGCACCCTTCTTCCCTTTTCTTGCACGTCTCTTGGTTCTTTCTGCACTGCTCTTGCCTCTTTCTGCACCCCTCTTGCCTCTTTCTTCACCCTTCTTACCTTTTTCTGCACATCTATTGCCTCTCTCTGCACCTCTCTTGCTTCTTTCTGCACATCTCTTGGTTGTTTCTGCACTGCTCTTGCCTCTTTCTGTACTCCTCTTGCCTCTTTCTTCACCTCTTTAGCTACTTTCTGTACTTCTCTCTCATCTTTCTGCACCCCTCTTGCACCTCTGTTGATTCTTTCTGTACCTCTTTTGCCTCTGTGTGCACTCCTGTTCCCTCTTTGTATACCTCTTTTGCCTATTTTTGCAACTCTCTTGCCTCTTTCTGCACTTTTCTTGCCTCTTTCTGCACCTCTCTTGCTTCCTTCTGCACTTCTCTTGCCTCTTTCTTCACCCCTCATGCCTCTTTCTGCACCCTTCCTCCCTTTTCCTGCACGTCTCTTGGTTCTTTCTGCACTGCTCTTGCCTCTTTCTGCACCCCTCTTGCCTCTATCTGCACCTGTTTTGCTTCTTTCTGCACTTCTCTTGCCTCTTTCTGCACCCCTCTTGCCTCTTTCTGCACCTCTGTTGGTTCTTTTGGTTCTTTCTGCATTGCTCTTGCTTCTTTCTGCACCTGTTGTTTCTTTTTGCACTTTTCTTGCATCTTTCTACACCTCTCTTGCTTCTTTCTGTGCCCCACTTGCCTCTTTCTGCACCCTTCTTCCCTCTTTGTGTACCACTTGCCTCTTTCTGCACCTCTCTTGCCTCTGTCTGCACCCCTCTAGCCTCTTTCTGTACCCCTCTTGCCTCTTTCTGCACCTCTTTAGCTTCTTTCTGCACTTCTCTCACATCTTTCTGCACCCCTCTTGCCTCTTTCTGTACCTCAGTTGATTCTTTCTGTACCTCTCTTGCCTCTGTGTGCACTCCTGTTCCCTCTTTGCACACCTCTTTTGCCTGTTTCTGCAACTTTCTTGCCTCTTTCTGCACTTTTTTGCCTCTTTCTGCACCTCTGTTGCTTCCTTCTGCACTTCTCTTGCCTCTTTTTGCACCCCTCTTGCCTCTTTCTGAACCTCGTTTGCTTCGTTCTGTACTTCTCTTGCTTCTATCTACACCTCTCTTGCTTCTTTCTGTACCCCTCGTGCCTCTTTCTGCACCCTTCCTCCCTTTTCCTGCACATCTCTTGGTTCTTTCTGCACTGCTCTTGCCTCTTTCTGCACCCCTCTTGCCTCTATTTGCACCTGTTTTGCTTTTTTCTGCACTTCTCTTGCCTCTTTCTGACCACTCTTGCCTATTTCTGCACCTCTGTTGGTTCTTTTGGTTCTTTCTGCATTGCTCTTGCTTCTTTCTGCACCTCTGTTGTTTCTTTTTCTACTTCTCTTGCATCTTTCTACACCTCTCCTGCTTCTCTCTGTACCCCACTTGCCTCTTTCTGCACCCTTCTTCCCTCTTTGTGTACCTCTTGCCTCTTTCTGCACCGCTCTTGCCTCTGTCTGAACCCCTCTAGCCTCTTTCTGCATCTCTTTTGCTTGTTTCTGCACCTCTGCTGCCTCTTTCTGAACTTATCTTGCCTCTTTCTGCACCTCTGTTGCTTCTTTTTACACTTCTCTTGCCTCTTTCTGCACACCTCTTCCCTCTTTCCGCACCTCTGTTGCTTTTTTCTGTACTTCTCTTGCTTCTTTCTGCACCTCTCTTGCTTCTTTCTGCACCTCTCTCACCTCTTTCTGCACCCTTCTTCCCTCTTTCTGCACCTCTCTTGCCTCTCTGCACCTCTCGTGCCTCTTTCTGCACACACAGGGCTACTTTTAAACTGACCTCAGGATCAGCAGTGCACACATGCAAGTGTAGAAAAGGGCTGCTGGCCTCTAAACTGCCATGCCCTATTATATGCTAGGGACTTAGACGTAGTTTTAATCCCCCTGCCCTATTATGTACTAGGGCCTTACAGGGGAGGTCATGCCAATCACAGGGGTACCCCAACCCATAGTGTAACCTAGTGTATGTAGGTGTTTTCACTGTATTACATGTGTCTTTCAGCATAACACTGGCAGCTCTGGGCCTGGTTAGGCAGAGCCCAGGGTCAGTCAGAGTCAGTTACCACCAATAACAGTCAGCAAAAGTTGGGGGTGCCCAGGGCACAGGATGACATTGCAACAAGGCCTCTTTCTGCACCTCTGTTGGTTCTTTCTGCATATCTCTTGCTTCTTTCTGTACCTTTTTTCCTCTTTCTGGACTTCTGTTGCCTCTTTCTGCATTTCTCTTGTTTCTCTCTGTGCCTTTCTTCATCTTTCTGCACATGTCCTACCTCTGTAGGCATAGTTAGAAATTAGCATTTAAAAAACCTTATAAATTCACTGAAAAAACCATAGGTTTCAGGGACGTTATAGTTAGAAATTAGCATTTAAAAAACCTTAGAAATTCACTGAAAAAACCGCAGGTTTCAGGGATGTTATAGTTAGTTGGACATTTCACTCGTACAAAACCAGAGAAATTCGGCTGTTGTAGTTTGTTGAGCTAACTATAACTCGCGCCCCCGCAATGCACTGCTGATGATGTCACATATTACATCATTCATGACATGGTCAGTGACATCACTGTTGACATCTCAAATGACATCACTGATGACACCATCCACGTGATAAACTGATGCACCTCCTCACACCCTAATATAACCTTTGATACACCCACTCTAAAATACAGACTACCATTTTCGAAACCATAGACACACCAATACCAGTTACTACATACCCACTCACTGATTCCTAGGTCTACACACACATCCACTCATTCACCCATACGGTCACTCATACATGCAGTCATTCATCAATACAGCACTATCATATGCACTCATACACCTATACAGACACTCACACACTGCCACTCATCCATAGTTACTGTCAGTCAGTCATGCAAAGAATCAATCACACTCCCATTTACTCACCTATACAGTTATACACACACCACCTCACTTATTCATACAGATACTAACACATACTTACTCTCTTATGCAATCACTGATACAAGCACACACTCATCCATACAGCCACTCTCACAATCACTCACTCTCACATATAGTCATTTATATACTCCAACACTCACATATACTGCCTTTCACATATGTAGTTACTCACACATGTACCACTGAGACATCCATTCACTCACCAACACATCCATACACACACTCACCCACCCATACAGCCCTTCACAGATGCACTCTTGAACCCATACACCCAATGAATCACCCACTCACAAATCTATGCACAGAGTCACACACCCCCCACCCACCCACACAGACACTCAGGCACCCATACAGAAACTCAGACAACCAATCAATAACCCATATAGACACTCATGTAGCTACTCACCAACCCATGCAGCCGCTTACACACCAACTGACAGACTAATACAGACATTCACATAGTTTAGTCACTAACCCATGTATTCAGTAAGACACGTTTAATCACTCACTTATACAGTCAGTCACGCACCTACTAAATCATCCATTCAGACAATTATACACCCACTCATTCTTCAATACACCTTGGCATATATATATATATATATAAAACATATTTAAACTTTACAGAAATACACAGTCACTGGATGATGTCATCAGTGATGGCATTTGAGATGTCATCAGTGATGTCATCAGTGATGTCACTTACCATGTCATGAATGATGTAATATATAGTTAGAATTAGCTCAACTAACTATAACGGCCCAATTTCTCTGGTTTTGTACGAGTGAAATGTCCAACTAACTATAACATCCCTGAAACCTGTGGTTTTTTCAGTGAATTTCTAAGGTTTTTTAAATGCTAATTACTAACTATAGCGTCCCTGAAACCTATGGTTTTTTCAGTGAATTTATATATATATATATATATATATATATATATATATATATATATATATATCTACTGGCGGTCGCCAGTAGATAGTTATAGTTACAACCTATTATCCATAGGAAATCCGCGACATTCTATTTGAAATAACTCTCTTGCCGGTTGACGTATCTTCGCAAAATTTTCAAACTTTATGGCCCGCTCCGGTCCGCTCCTACCCTGAAAGTCTCGGGGGATTCGTCAAGCGGGGG
Organism: Calotriton arnoldi; assembly: GCA_963921515.1. Lineage (NCBI taxonomy): Eukaryota > Metazoa > Chordata > Amphibia > Caudata > Salamandridae > Calotriton > Calotriton arnoldi. The sequence goes on from CAWUFW010018169.1 coordinate 164,449, forward strand.
CCGAGAAAAAGGGGGGTCCCAAAATGCGTTTTCCCCATGCAATTTTCCATAGGAAATTTTAGACACGGCTACAGCCCGAACTGCTGAACGGAATTACACCAAATTTGGCAAAGAGGTAGTTCTTGTTTCAGAAAGAACCCTTTTTGTTAAATGGTGTAAATCCGTTCAGTAGTTGCTGAGAAAATCAAAAGTAAAAAGATAGTGATATCTATGGCCGAGTAGGGTCCGCGTACCCTCCCGATCACGAGCTGCATGTTAATTGGCTGTCAGCTGGCTGTCAACATTCCGATTCAGGAAATGTTGGCAGCCATTTTGTCCCTCGGTAGAACCGAGGGACAGAAACAAGTGCGCAAAGCGCACAAAGGGGGCAGGGTAGAAACACCCTGACCCCCTAGGTTTGCTCAGGGGGTCCCACAAGGACCCCCTGGGCAAAAAAAAAAAAAAAAATTTTTTTTAAATCGGCAGGATGCGCTCAGGGTGCGCGAATCCTGCCGAAAAAAAAAACGAAGCGCGGTCTCCCGCGCTCGATTGTATTTTGCCCCCGGGTGGCCCAAGTCCTGGGGGCATGGTGGGGGGTTAATTTTATGTGTGGGGGCCTCAAAGGGCCCCCAAGCCCCGGGGACCGCCACCCCCGGGGCTTTTTTTTTAAATGGTGCGGGAGGGCTCTGAGGCCTTTCGCAGCCCCGGGGACCACCACCTCCCGGGCTTTTTTTATAATTCAAAAACCTGTGTGGGGGGGCTCCAGCCCCCCCACACGCCCCGGGGACCGCCACCTCCCCGGGGCTGTGACCTGAATGGGAGGGGGGCCGCGCGGCCCCCCTCCTGGAGCCCTTGATGGCCCTGGGGACCACCACCCCCCAGGGCCGGCTCCTGCAGTGTCCCGGGGTGCCTACCCCCGGGACACTGTAGTTTGCTATGGCAGGACGGGAGCCTCGCGGCTCTCGTCCTGCCATAGCAAACTGCTTTGGATATTGGAAGAGAGAGCAGGGAAACCTGCTCTCTCTTCCAATATCCCAAGCACATTGCTTTTCCACATGGGGAGCTGCATCTTAGCAGCTCCCCATGTTGAAAGCAATGCCGGCTCCCAAGGGACGCGTGGAGCCGGCGGGACTGTGGGGGGATTGGGGACCCCCCCACAGTCCCCAACGGAGAGGGCCAGCCCCGGGGGATGGGGTCCCCGGGGCCTTAAATGGCCAGAGGAGGGGGCCACGCAGCCCCCTCCAAAGAATAAAAATAAAAATAGAGGCCAGGCCCCAGGGGATGGGGTCCCGGGGCCAATACAGGCCCAGGGAAGGGAGGCCACGCGGCCCCCTTCCCGTTTTTTTTATTTTTTAATTAAAAAAAGGGGTAAGGCCCTGGGGGATGGGGTCCCCAGGGCCCATAAACAGGAAAAGGAAGGGGGCCACACAGCCCCCTTCAGGGGACAAAAAAATTAAAAAAAAAACGATCGGGCCCGCAGGCCCCGCCCCTTCCTTCACCACTCTGCAAACGCGCCCCTGGCGCGTTTGCAGAGGGGAACGATCCCCTTGAATACTGGGGGTCCCTGGGGCCAACTAGCCCACCAGGAACCTCCAGTATGCGCCAGGGAGCTGCCTTGCAGAGAGGTGTACATAGGCCATGCCCCTTTTACACCTCTCTGCAACGCAGCTCTGTGGCGCTTTTTGGAGGTATATGTTGGGCTAGTTGGACTCCGGGGATCCTCAGGATTCAAGGGGACTGAATCCCCCAACTTAAAACGCGCCACGGGGCGCGTTTGCACAGTGGTGAAGGGAGGGGGCGGGGCTTCAGGTGACATGTGTGCAAACAGGCCCCGTGGCGTGTTTTAAGATGGGGGATTAAGTCCCCTTGAATCCTGAGGGTCCCTGGAGTCCAACTAGCCCACCATGTACTTCCAAAAGCGCCACAGAGCTGCCTTGCAGAGAGGTGTAAAAGGGGTGTGGCCTCTGTACACGTCTCTGCAACGCAGCCCCCTGGCGCACACTGGAGGTTCCTGGTGGGCTAGTTGGCCCCCAGGGACCCTCAGGATTCAAGGGGACTTAATCCTCCAACTTAAAACGCGCCACGGGCGCGTTTGCACAGATGTCACCTCAGGCCCCGCCCCCTCCCTTCACCATTGTGCAAATATTCCGCTAAAATCAGCCGAAATACGAATTCCGATTTACTCACCTGTTATCAGGAGAGACCTCAGTGCTGCATCTTTCAGCCCAGTACTGATCCTGAAAAGTAATTTTACCGTACTTACCAGTAACTTGAATTTCCTTCCATAGGATATCATTGCCTGCTTTTTGCTGAAAAAGTTTCTAAGTGTCGATTTTTGAAACATACAAATATTCCTCTAAAATCAGCCGAAATACGAATTCCGATTTACTCACCTGTTATCAGGAGAGACCTCAGTGCTGCATCTTTCAGCCCAGTACTGATCCTGAAAAGTAATTTTAACCGTACTTACCAGTAACTTGAATTTCCTTCCATAGGATATCATTGCCTGCTTTTTGCTGAAAAAGTTTCTAAATGTCGATTTTTGAAACATACAAATATTCCTCTAAAATCAGCCAAAATACGAATTCCGATTTACTCACCTGTTATCAGGAGAGACCTCAGTGCTGCATCTTTCAGTCCAGTACTGATCCTGAAAAGTAATTTTAACCGTACTTACCAGTAACTTGAATTTCCTTCCATAGGATATCATTGCCTGCTTTTTGCTGAAAAAGTTTCTAAGTGTCGATTTTTGAAACATACAAATATTCCTCTAAAATCAGCCGAAATACGAATTCCGATTTACTCACCTGTTATCAGGAGAGACCTCAGTGCTGCATCTTTCAGCCCAGTACTGATCCAGAAAAGTAATTTTAACCATACTTACCAGTAACTTGAATTTCCTTCCATAGGATATCATTGCCTGCTTTTTGCTGAAAAAGTTTCTAAGTGTCGATTTTTGAAACATACAAATATTCCTCTAAAATCAGCCGAAATACGAATTCCGATTTACTCACCTGTTATCAGGAGAGAACCCAGTGCTGCATCTTTTAGCCCTGCACTGACCCTGAAAAGTAATTTTAACCGTACTTACCAGTAACTTGTATTTCCTTCCATAGGAATCCATTGTCTGGTTTTCATCAGAAAAGTTTCAAAGTGTCGATTTTCACAAACTACAAATATTCCTTAAAAATCGCCTGTATGACTTAAACGCATTCTTTCAACTGTTTACAGGAGATGCACCAGTGCTGGATCCAGGATCCACCACTGAGTGAGAAAAAGTCACGATAACACTACTTACCTGCTAAGTGAATTTCCTCCCATAGGATAACATTGGTGATTCTATGTGAAAAAGTTTCTAAGTGTCAACTTTTAAAATACAATAATATTCCTTAAAAATCACTACTGTAACCAAAACGCTTTTACTCAACTGTTTACAGGAGATGTCCCAGGACTGAATCTAGGATCCAGTCCTGTGGTTAGAAAAGTAATCCATAAAGTAACTAATTGCATTTAGCTAGAAATTCACATTGAGCTCAATGTTGCATTGTGTTTGAAATTGTGTTGCCCATTGCAACAACTGTAACTACTGTACTTAAAAGTCTATTGCCTATTTGCAAAGTATTTAAAGTAAATTAATTCATTCTGAGAAAGTATATTTTGAAATGTAATGTATAATGTAATTACAATGTAATTTAAAAAATAAAATATCTAAAAATAAATAGTTAAAAAAAATGTAGTAAATCAGTATGAAAAAAATAAAAATAACAATTAATACATTTAAAAATTGGCATTTACAAAACCTTTGAAATTCACTGAAAAAAACCATAGGTTTCAGACATGTTATAGTTAGGAATTAGCATTTAAAAACCTTTGAAATTCACTGAAAAAACCATAGGTTTTAGGGACAGTTATAGTTAGTTGGACATTGCACTCGTACAAAACCCGTGAAATTCCCCGTTATAGTTAGTCCAGCTAACTATAACTCGCGCCCGCAATGCACTGCTGATGACGTCACATATTACATCACTCATGACATGGTCAGTGACATCACTGATGACATCACTGATGACATCTCAAATGACATCACTGATGACATCACTGATGACATCATCCAGTGACTGTGTGTTTCTGTAAAGTGATGTCATCAGTGATGTCACTGACCATGTCATGAGTGATGTAATATGTGACGTCATCAGCAGTGCATTGCGGGGCGCGAGTTATAGTTAGCTGAACTAACTATAACGGGGGAATTTCTATGGTTTTGTACTAGTGAAATGTCCAACTAACTATAACTGTCCCTAAAACCTATGGTTTTTTCAGTGAATTTCAAAGGTTTTTAAATGCTAATTTCTAACTATAACGTGTCTGAAACCTATGGTTTTTCAGTGAATTTCAAAGGTTTTTAAATGCTAATTTCTAATTATAACGTGCTTGAAACCTATGATTTTTAAGTGAATTTCAAAGGTTTTTTTAAATGCTAGTTTCTAACTATGCCTACAGAGGTAGGACATGTGAAGAAAGAAGAAAAACGCACAGAAAGAAGCAAAAGATGTGCAGAAAGAACCAACAGAGGAGCAGAAAGAGGCCTTGTTGCAAAATCATCCTGTGCCCACAACTTTTTCAGACGGGTACTGGTGGTAACTGACTCTGACTAACCAGAGCCAGTGCTATGCTAAAAGACACTTAGAATACAGTGAAAACACCCACATACACTAGGGAACACTATGCGTTGGGGTACCCCTGTGATTAGCATGACCTCCTCTGCAAGTCCCTAGTACATAATAGGGCAGGGGGATTAAAACTACCTCTTAAAACGCGCTACAGGGCGCGTTTGCACAGTGGTGAAGGGAGGGGGGGCCTGAGGTGACATGTGTGCAAACGCACCCCGTGGCACGTTTTAAGTTTCAGGATTAAGTCCCCTTGAATTCTGAGGGTCCCTGGGGCCCAACTAGCCCATTAACAACACAAAATCCGCGGGTCTAATATGTATATAACTAAAGAGTTTTGACCAGCCAAGACTACAATAAGTAATAACTAATATGGGAAACTCATTAAAGAGGACGGATTCCCATCACCCACCGAAGTGGCATGCTTCATCATTTGGGATCTCCTCTCAGCTGCAGGCTACTGCAACCAAGGAGCTACAACTCCTTTCAGAAATGTAAAGGAGGAGCTCGCGGATGTTTTTAATCAGTGATTTAGAGACACAATCGCTAAAGATTGATGGAGCATGAACAGTGTGGCGAAGAAATTGTGCAGTGTACAAAGTGATATAAAATTGACTAACATGAGAAAAATAAATTTATAAAGTATCTCGTGTTTGTCAAAGGTTAAAAAGCAGTAAACGCGCGATCTAAATAAATGTGCGAACGCGCTAGAGAAACGGTCTACATGTTTCAGCCAGAGGAGGCTTTCTTCAGGACCATGATGAAACTACTGCACTGTAAAAAAAGTGAAAAAGAACGATACAACCATATACCTGTGAAAAACTCTGTATGTTCACAGGTCTTGTACTCCCGTATCAAATCGGGAGGGTACCTGCCGCTCCTGGCAACAGCTCAGGGCGTGAGGCAATGCTCTATTCCGTCGTTACCCCGGACCGGATCCTGAGAGTCACTCGCCCAACTAGCCCCCAGGTACCTACAGTTAGGACCACAGAGCTGAGTTGCAGAGAGGCGTTCCGAGGCCACGCACCTTTTTCACCTCTCTGCAACGCAACTCTGTTGTGCTTACTGAAGGTACCTGGTGGGCTAGTTGGCCCCCAGGGTCCCTCAGGATTCAAAGGGAATTAATTCCCCAACTTAAAACGCACCACAGGGCGTGTTTGCGCACATGTCACCTGAGGCCCCGCCCCCTCCCTTCACCACTGTGCAAACGCGCCCCGTGGAGCGTTTTAAGTTGGGGGACTAGGTCACCTTGAATCCTGAGGGTCCCTGGGGCCCAACTAGCCCACTAGGTACTTCCAGTAAGCACCAGAGACCTGCGTTGCAACGCCTGTAACAAATTGTGCAGTTGTGTTTAGGTAGTGAAGAGGGTCGTGCTGGGGGTAGTGTTTTAGGGTTTAGGGTAGTGCAGTGGTGTTTGTGTAGTGTAGGGGGTCATGCTGGGGGTAGATTTAGGGTTTAGGGTAGTGCAGTGGAGTTTGGGCAGTGGAGGGGGCGTGCTGGGGGTAGTGTTTTAGGGTTTAGGGTTGTGCAGTGGTGTTTGGGTAGTGTAGGGGTCGTGCTGGGGGTAGTGTTTTAGGGTTTAGGGCAGTGCAGTAGTGTTTGGATAGTGTAGGGGGTCGTGCTGGGGGTAGTGATTTAGGGTAGTGCAGTGGTGTTTGGGTAGTGTAGGGGTACTGCTGGGGGTAGTGTTTTAGGGTTTAGGTTAGTGCAGTGGTGTTTGGGTAGTGTAGGGGTACTGCTGGGGGTAGTGTTTTAGGGTTTAGGGTAGTGCAGTGGTGTTTGTGTAGTGTAGGGGGTAGTGTTTTAGGGTTTAGGGTAGTGCAGTGGTATTTGTGTAGTGTAGGAGGTCGTGTTTTAGGGTTTAGGGTAGTGCAGTGGTCTTTGGGTAGTGTAGGGAGTCGTGCGGGGGTAGTGTTTTAGGGTTTAGGGTAGTGTAGGGGGTCATGCGGGGGTAGTGTTTTAGGGATTAGGGTAGTGCATTGGTGTTTGGGTAGTGTAGGGGGTCATGCGGGGGTAGTGTTTTAAGGTTTAGGGCAGTACAGTGGTGTTTGGGTAGTGTAGGGGGTCGTGCTGGGGGAGTGTTTTAGGGTTTAGGGCAGTGCAGTGGTGTTCGGGTAGTGTAGGGGGTCGTGCTGGGGGAGTGTTTTAGGGTTTAGGGCAGTGCAGTGGTGTTCGGGTAGTGTAGGGGGTCGTGCTGGGGGAGTGTTTGAGGTTTAGGGCAGTGCAGTCGTGTTCAGGTAGTGTAGGGGGTTGTGCTGGGGGTAGTATCTTAGGGTTTAGGGTAGTGCAGTGGTGTTCGGGTAGTGTAGGGGGTCGTGCTGGGGATAGTGTTCTAGGGTTTAGGGCAGTGCAGTGGTGTTTGGGCAGTGTAGGGGGTAATACTGGGGGTGGTGTTTTAGGGTTTAGGGCAGTGCAGTGGTGTTCGGGCAGTGTAGGGGGTCCTGCTGGGGGTGGTGTTTCAGGGTTTAGGGCAGTGCAGTGGTGTTCGGGCAGTGTAGGGGGTGGTGTTTCAGGGTTTAGGGCAGTGCAGTGGTGTTCGGGCAGTGTAGGGGGTCGTGCAGGGGGTGGTGTTTCAGGGTTTAGGGCAGTGGTGTTCGGGCAGTGTATAGGGTCGTGCTGGGGGTGGTGTTTCAGGGTTTGGGGCAGTGCAGTGGTGTTCGAGCAGTAAAGGGGGTCGTGCTGGGGGTGGTGTTTCAGGGTTTAGGGCAGTGCAGTGGTGTTCGGGCAGTGTAGGGGCGGTGCAGGGGGTGGTGTTTCAGGGTTTAGGGCAGTGCAGTGGTGTTCTGGCAGTGTAGGGGGTGCTGCAGGGGGTGGTGTTTCAGGGTTTAGGGCAGTGCAGTGGTGTTCGGGCAGTGTAAGGGGTCATGCAGGGGTGGTGTTTCAGGGTTTAGGGCGGTGCAGTGGTGTTTGGGCAGTGTAGGGGGTCGTGCTGGGGCTGGTGTTTCAGGGTTTAGGGCAGTACAGTGGTGTTCGGGCAGTGTAGGGGGTCGTGCTGGGGCTGGTGTTTCAGGGTTTAGGGCAGTGCAGTGGTGTTCGGGCAGTGTAGGTGGTCGTGCTGGGGCTGGTGTTTCAGGGTTTAGGGCAGTGCAGTGGTGTTCGGGCAGTGTAGGGGGTCATGCTGGGGCTGGTGTTTCAGGGTTTAGGGCAGTGCAGTGGTGTTCGGGCAGTGTAGGGGTCTTGCTGGGGCTGGTGTTTCAGAGTCTAGGGCAGTGCAGTGGTGTTCGGGCAGTGTAGGGGGTCTTGCTGGGGCTGGTGTTTCAGGGTTTAGGGCAGTGCAGTGGTGTTCGGGCAGTGTAGGGGGTCGTGCTGGGGGTGGTGTTTCAGGGTTTAGGGCAGTGCAGTGGTGTTTGGGCAGTGTAGGGGTCCTGCTGGGGCTAGTGTTTCAGGATTTAGGGCAGAGCAATGGTGTTCAGGCAGTGTAGGGGTTTTGCTGGAGGTGGTGTTTCAGGGTTTAGGGCAGTGCAGTGGTGTTCGTGCAGTGTAGGGGGTGGTGTTTCAGGGTTTAGGGCAGTGGTGTTCAGGCAGTGTAGGGGGTCTTGCTGGGGTTGATGTTTCAGGGTTTAGGGCAGTGCAGTGGTGTTCGGGCAGTGTAGGGGGTCGTGCTGGGGGTGGTGTTTCAGGGTTTAGGGCAGTGCAGTGGTGTTCGGGCAGTGTAGGGTGTCGTGCTGAGGGGTGGTGTTTCAGGGTTTAGGGCAGTGCAGTGGTGTTCGGGCAGTGTAGGGGGTCGTGCAGGGGGTGGTGTTTCAGGGTTTAGGGCAGTGCAGTGGTGTTTGGGCAGTGTAGGGGGTCGTGCAGGGGTGGTGTTTCAGGGTTTAGGGCAGTGCAGTGGTGTTCGGCAGTGTAGGTGGTCTTGCTGGGGGTGGTGTTTCAGGCTTTAGTGCAGTGGTGTTCGGGCAGTGTAGGAAGTCTTGCTGGGGGTGGTGTTTCAGGGTTTAGGGCAGTGCAGTGGTGTTCGGGCAGTGTAGGGGGTCTTGCTGGGGCTGGTGTTTCAGGGTTTAGGGCAGTGCAGTGGTGTTCGGGCAGTGTAGGGGGTCGTGCTGGGGCTGGTGTTTGAGGGTTTAGGGTAGTGCAGTGGTGTTTGGGCAGTGTAGGGGGTCGTGCTGGGGCTGGTGTTTCAGGGTTTAGGGCAGTGCAGTGGTTTTCGGGCAGTGTAGGCGGTCGTGCTGGGGCTGTTGTTTCAGGGTTTAGGGCAGTGCAGTGGTGTTCGGGCAGTGTACGGGGTTGTGCTGGGGCTGGTGTTTCAGGGTTTAGGGCAGTGCAGTGGTGTTCGGGCAGTTTAAGGGGTCGTGCTGGGGGTGGTGTTTCAGGGTTTAAAGCAGTGCAGTGGTGTTCGGGCAGTGTAGGGGGTCGTGCTGGGGGTGGTGTTTCATGGTTTAGGGCAGTGCAGTGGTGTTCGGGCAGTGTAGGGGGTCGTGCTGGGGGTGGTGTTTCAGCGTTTAGGGCAGTGCAGTGGTGTTCGGGCAGTGTAGGGGGTCATGCTGGGGGTGGTGTTTCAGGGTTTAGGGCATGCAGTGGTGTACGGGCAGTGTAGGGGAACTTGCTGGGGGTGGTGTTTCAGGGTTTAGGGCAGTGGTGTTCGGGCAGTGTCGGGGGTCTTGCTGGGGGTAGTGTTTCAGGGTTTAGGGCAGTGCAGTGGTGTTCGTGCAGTGTAGGGGGTCGTGCTGGGGGTGGTGTTTCAGGGTTTAGGGCAGTGCAGTAGTGTTCGGGCAGTGTAGGGGATCGTGCAGGGGGTGGTGTTTCAGGGTTTAGGGCAGTGCAGTGGTGTTCGGGCAGTGTAGGGGTCATGCTGGGGCTGGTGTTTCAGGGTTTAGGGCAGTGCAGTGGTGTTCGCGCAGTGTAGGGGGTCTTGCTGGGGGTGGTGTTTCAGGGTTTAGGGCAGTGCAGTGGTGTTCGGGCAGTGTAGGGGGTCTTGCTGGGGGTAGTGTTTCAGGGTTTAGGGCAGTGCAGTGGTGTTCGTGCAGTGTAGGGGGTCGTGCTGGGGATGGTGTTTCAGGGTTTAGGGCAGTGCAGTAGTGTTTGGGCAGTGTAGGGGGCATGCAGGGGGTGGTGTTTCAGGGTTTAGGGCAGTGCAGTGGTGTTCGGGCAGTGTAGGGGGTCGTGCTGGGGGTGGTGTTTCAGGGTTTAGGGCAAGGCAGTGGTGTTCGGGCAGTGTAGGGGGTCGTGCTGGGGGTGGTGTTTCAGGGTTTAGGGCAGTGGTGTTCGGGCAGTGTAGGGGGTCTTGCTGGGGGTGATGTTTCAGGGTTTAGGGCAGTGCAGTGGTGTTCGGGCAGTGTAGGAGGTCTTGCTGGGGGTAGTGTTTCAGGGTTTAGGGCAGTGCAGTGGTGTTCGGGCAGTGTAGGGGTCATGCTGGGGGTGGTGTTTCAGGGTTTAGGGCAGTGCAGTGGTGTTCGGGCAGTGTAGGGGGTCGTGAAGGGGTGGTGTTTCAGGGTTTAGGGCAGTGCAGTGGTGTTTGGGCAGTGTAGGGGTCGTGCTAGGGTATGTGTTTCAGGGTTTAGGGCAGTGCAGTGGTGTTCGGGCACTGTAGGGGGTCGTGCAGGGGCTGGTGTTTCAGGGTTTAGGGCAGTGCAGTGGTGTTCGGGCAGTGTAGGGGGTCGTGCTGGGGGTAGTGTTTTATGGTTTAGGGTAGTGCAGTGGTGCTTGTGTAGTGTAGGGGGTCGTGCTGGGGGTAGTGTTTTAGGGTTTAGGGTAGTGCAGTGGTGTTTGTGTAGTGTAGGGGTCATGTTTTAGGGTAGTGCAGTGGTGTTTGGGTAGTGTAGGGGGTCGTGCTGGGGGTAGTGTTTTAGGATTTAGGTTAGTGCAGTGGTGTTTGGGTAGTGTAGGGGATCGTGCTGGGGGTAGTGTTTTAGGGTTTAAGGTAGTGCAGTGGTGTTTGTGTAGTGTAGGGGGTCGTGCTGGGGGTAGTGTTTTAGGGTTTAGGGTAGTGCAGTGGTGCTTGTGTAGTGTAGGGGGTCATGCTGGGTGTAGTGTTTTAGGGTTTAGGGTAGTGCAGTGGTGTTTGTGTAGTGTAGGGGGTCATGTTTTAGGGTAGTGCAGTGGTGTTTGGGTAGTGTAGGGGGTCGTGCTGGGGGTAGTGTTTTAGGATTTAGGTTAGTGCAGTGGTGTTGGGGTAGTGTTTTAGGGTTTAGGGTAGTGCAGTGGTGTTTGTGTAGTGTAGGGGGTCATGCTGGGGGTAGTGTTTTAGGGTTTAGGATAGTGCAGTGGTGCTTGTGTAGTGTAGGGGGTCGTGCTGGGGTAGTGTTTTAGGGTAGTGCAGTGGTGTTTTTGTAGTGTAGGGGGTCATGTTTTAAGATGCAACGCTCCAATACCTGACCAGTCTGCACTACATAAAACTGCAAAAAAACTAAAAATAAAAAGTGTTTTGCACACTTTTGTCTTTGGGCTATATGTGGGCTACATCTGGGTAATATGTGTGCTACATTTGGGCTCTTTTTTCACTGGTGGCCATCTTGGAAGACTTCTTTGTTATGAAGTTTCCTAATTTCCTCATTTACTGCAGTCTCCTCAGTAGGAAATGCTTTCAGTTTTTACTTTGATTCCATCAAGAAGGCATTCAGATGTGTCACACATTTGCCATAAATTCAGAATGTTATTACTCTAGTTGTTCATTAGATCACTGTAGTAAAGCTACTGCTCACCAAGGAGTTAACTGGAAGTCTACTGCTGGTATTGAAAGTGATTGTTTCAGTCTGCATGTCAGAATTTTCTAATGAAATAGAAGAGGATTTGAGATCTCACTTAAAACATGCACTAAATTTTCTTTTTGCAGCACTAACCATAATTTCTATGGCAAAATGAACCCCCTCATTTTGTTCCTTTTTAAATTAAATGTTTTAAGTGTTACCAGTTTATTCCAATCAAGATGGCTTCAGGTGTGCCATACTTTTGTCATAAGTAAGACTGTTAGCACTCTAGTTGTTCTTTAGAACACTCTGGGAAGCTGCAGTAGAACACAAAGGCATCAACTGACAGGCTGCTCCTGTTGAAATATAACAGGAAGATATTTGAGATCTCACTTAAAACATGTCCTAATTTTTCTTTCTACAGCACTAACCATAATTTCTATGGCAAAATGAACCCCCTCATTTTGTTCCTTTTTAAATTAAATGTTTTAAGTGTTACCAGTTTATTCCAATCAAGATGGCTTCAGGTGTGCCATACTTTTGTCATAAGTAAGACTGTTAGCGCTCTAGTTGTTCTTTAGAACACTCTGGGAAGCTGCAGTAGAACACAAAGGCATCAACTGACAGGCTGCTCCTGTTGAAATATAACAGGAAGATATTTGAGATCACACTTGAAACATGTCCTAATTTTTCTTTCTACAGCACTAACCATAATTTCTATGACAAAATGAACCCCATCATTTTGTTCCTTTTTAAATTAAATGTTTTAAGTGTTACCAGTTTATTCCAATCAAGATGGCTTCAGGTGTGCCATACTTTTGTCATAAGTAAGGCTGTTAGCACTCTAGTTGTTCTTTAGAACACTCTGGGAAGCTGCAGTAGAACACAAAGGAATCAACTGACAGTCTCTGCCCTTGTTGGATGTACATGTTTTACTGAGAATGTCAGACTTCATTCTCACATGACTGAGAAAGATAATGTGAATTTACAGAAAATATGCTCTCATTTTAGCTTCTGGGGCACCTTCCAAAACTGTATGGGACAAGCATGTGAAAATGGTTTTCTCTCAAACATGATTCATGATATCCCAGCAGAAGGTTTTTCACAGGGTAAAATCACCTTAGAACACACCACAATTCCTGAAATTAGTATGGTACCATCAACAAATGAATTCTAATGTAACTAAAGTCTGTTATCACCCTTTATAGTTCTCCTTTTGGTAACCCTCAAAATCTTCGATTCACTACAATGCATTTCAAAGGGTACTATCATTTATATTGGTCCCAAGATGGCTGCCAGCAATTCCAGGATGAAGTGCTGACAGCCAATCAGATCTCACGATGACACGTGTGGTTAGGCTCCGCCCAGATATATATGTATTTTTACTTTTGATTTTCTCAGCAACTACTGAACGGATTTACACCATTTAACAAAAAGGGTTCTTTTTGAACCAAGAACTACCTCTTTGCCAAATTTGGTGTAATTCCGTTCAGCAGTTCGGACTGTAGCCTTGCATAAAGTTTCCTATGGGAAATTGATTTTTTGACTCTTATTTTTTTAATTTCTCCGCAACTACTGAACGGATTTACACCATTTAACAAAAAGGGTTCTGTCTGAACCAAGAACTACCTATTTGCCAAATTTGGTGTAATTCCGTTCAGCAGTTCGGGCTGTAGCCGTGTCTAAAGTTTCCTATGGGAAAATGAATGGGGAAAACGCGTTTTGGGACCCCCCTTTTTTCTCGGCCACCGCTTAACGAATCACCCTGAGACTTTCAGGGTAGGAGCGGACTGGAGCGCCCCACAAAGTTTGAAAATTTCGCGAAGATTCGTCAACCGGCAAGAGAGTTATTTCAAATAGAATGTCGCGGATTTCCTATGGAAAATAGGTCCTAACTATAACTATCTACTGGCGACCGCCAAGAGATAATATATATATATATATATATATATATATATATATATATATATATATATATATCAAAGCTCCACACTTGCCCACAAGTGAGGTTGCACTCTCCAGCAACTGTTCACGGGTAAATGAGCGACATTAAGGCTGTAAGGACACCGAAGCGTGAAGTAAGCTTTACCCGTGAACAGTTGCTGGAGAGTGCAACCTCACTTGTGGGCAAGTTTGGAGCTTTGATATTAACGCGGCGGCCCAGCCGCGGAGGTTTGCACCACCCCGTGAAGAGAGGGGGCCATGGGTCTTTGAATTTTCAGAGCCTCGGAGATGGACTAACAACAACAAGGGATTTATGGTTCACCCACGCCTCAGGGCCCATTGAGGGTCTTATGAACAGTGACATTTCATGCTAACCATCATGGATTTTAAGTTAACACGCACCACAAAGCCCATAAGCCATTGCGTTTTGAATCACCTGAGTAAAGCCCATTTGCGGGCAAATAAATGTGGGTGTGTTCTATGTGCACTTTCTTTCTGTCGAGCCTCTGATGAGGGCGAATGCCCAGAAATGCGTCAGGCAGTAATGAGCGACATTAAGGCTGTAAGGACACCGAAGCGTGAAGTAAGCTTTACACATGAACAGTTGCTGGAGAGTGCAACCACACTTGTGGGCAAGTTTGCAGCTTTGATATTAATGCGGCGGCCCAGCCACGGAGGTTTGCACCACCCCGTAAAGAGAGGGGGCCATGAGGCGTTGAATTTTCGGAGCCTCGGAGATGGACTAATAACAACAAGGGATTTATGGTCCACCCACGCCTCGGGGCCCATTGAGGGTCTTATGAACAGTGACATTTCGTGCTAACCATCATGGACTTTAAGTTAACACGCACCACAAAGCCTAAAAGGCATTGCGTTTTGAATCACCTGAGTAAAGCCCATGTGCGGGCAAATAAATGTGGGTGTGTTCTCCGTGCACTTTCTTTCTGTCGAGCGTCTGATGAGGGCGGATGCCCAGAAACGCGTCAGGCAGTAATGAGCGACATTAAGGCTGTAAGGACACCGAAGCGTGAAGTAAGCTTTACCCGTGAACAGTTGTTGGAGAGTGCAACCTCACTTGTGGGCAAGTTTGGAGCTTTGATATTAACGCGGCGGCCCAGCCGTGGAGGTTTGCACCACCCCATGAAGATAGGGGGCCATGGGGCTTTGAATTTTCAGATCCTCGGAGATGGACTAACAACAACAAGGGATTTATGGTTCACCCACGCCTCGGGCCATTGAGGGTCTTATGAACAGTAGTAACATTTCGTGCTAACCATCATGGATTTTAAGTTAACACGCACCACAAAGCCCATAAGGCATTGCGTTTTGAATCACCTGAGTAAAGCCCATTTGCGGGCGAATAAATGTGGGTGTGTTCTATGTGCACTTTCTTTCTGTCGAGCCTCTGATGAGGGCGGATGCCCAGAAACGCGTCAGGCAGTAATGAGCGACATTAAGGCTGTAAGGACACCGAAGCGTGAAGTAAGCTTTACCCGTGAACAATTGCTGGAGAGTGCAACCTCACTTGTGGGCAAGTTTGGAGCTTTGATATATATATAAATATATATCCACAACATTGAGATTTCCCTCATGGGGACATCCTTCCCAGAAGACCAGAGTGCACTGCAGCACACGCCCACTTGGGGTGATCTGATACGCCCACTGGGGCGGGATTGTAGCAATAAATTACAGGTGTTCCAGTGTTCAGTTGCAGTTCTCTTTACTTTGGCTTGCGATCAAGAACGTACAGTTCAAAACGCGTTATTTGATGTTTGGAGGTGGGAATTCTGCAGTGCTGCGGCCCTCCATGGCAGAGGTAACCTTCTGGGAAGGATGTCCCCATGAGGGACATCTCAATGTTGTGGATGTTTAGCGGCTGTTCCGGCCGCGGGGACGGCCCGCCGCTTGACTGCTGATCTGCGGTGCCCCGATTGCGTGGCGCTGATTGGAGCGGAAGGCTCAATTGGAGGGACTTTGGAATGCAGCATTGACAGCATCCTCACTTTGAGCAGCCATAATGTGGTGTATATGAGAAATGACTTGAGAGTGACTTTGCAACACCCACTGGGGGATTATGATGAAGGTGGTAACTATGAAGACCAGAGTGCACTGCAGCAAACGCCCACTTGGGGTGATCTGATACGCCCACTGGGGCGGGATTGTAGCAATAAATTACAGGTGTTCCACTGTTCGGTTGCAGTCCTCTTTACTTTGGCTTGTGATCAAGAACGTACAGTTTGAAACGCGTTAAGCCCGTATTTGATGTTTGGCGGTGGGAATTCTGCAGTGCTGCGGCCCTCCATGGCTGAGGTAACCTTCTGGGAAGGACGTCCCCATGAGGGAAATCTCAATGTTGTGGATGTTTAGCGGCTGTTCCGGCCGCGGGGACGGCCCGCCGCTTGATTGCGGATCTGCGGCGCCCTGATTGCGCGGCGCTGATTGGAGCAGAAGGCTCAATTGGAGGGACTTTGGAAAGCAGCATTGACAGCATCCTCACTTTGAGCAGCCATAATGTGGTGTATATGAGAAACGACTTGAGAGTGACTTTGCAACACCCACTGTGGGATTATCATGAAGGTGGTAACTACGAAGGCCAGAGTGCACTGCAGCACACACCCACTTGGGGTGATCTGATATGCCCACTGGGGCGGGATTGTAGCAATAAATTACAGGTGTTCCACTGTTCGGTTGCAGTCCTCTTTACTTTGGCTTGTGATCAAGAACGTACAGTTCGAAACTCGTTAAGTCCGTATTTGATGTTTGGAGGTTGGAATTCTGCAGTGCTGCGGCCCTCCATGGCAGAGGTAACCTTCTGGGAAGGACTCTCAGGTAGGTATCGCTGCAAAGGTACAGGCAGCATATATGAACACAGCCCCTCCACTCCTCTCTGCCAACGCGTTTCGGACCACCGCCCTTCTTCATGGGCAATCTGTGTTCCATTAACGGCAAGCAAATCATTACCAGTACATACCCTCATTTATTTCCATAATTATTCAAATGAACCATCTCAAAGCATTATGGGAATGGTAGTCAAATTAAACCCAAATGGGGTGCTGCCGTTAAAAACATCCTTTAAATTGTTGAGGGGAAACAGTGTCATACAGAGCTGCCTGCGCAATAGTTTGGGCACCTCCTGTTCCATTTCACTGTCCATATACACAGCAAAGGACCCGCTTCAATCATGCGGTGGTGCTCCTCCGTGATTAGGGCGGACCACATATTTGTAAAGAAAAGAGTTACCCCTATGTTGGAGGGACTCTCAGGTAGGTATCGCTCCAAAGGCACAGGCAGCATATATGAACACAGCCCCTCCACTCCTCTCTGCCAACCCGTTTTGGGCCACCGCCCTTCTTCATGGGCAATCTGTGTTCCATTAACGGCAAGCAAATCATTACCAGTACATACCCTCATTTATTTCCATAATTATTCAAATGAACCATCTCAAAGCATTATGGGAATGGTAGTCAAATTAAACCCAAATGTGGCGCTGCCGTTAAAAACATCCTTAAAATTGTTGAGGGGAAACATAGTGTCATACAGAGCTCCCTGCGCAATTGTTCGGGCACCTCCAGTTCCATTTCACTGTCCATATACACTGCAAAGGAACCGCTTCAATCATGCGCTGGTACTCCTCCGTGATCAGGGCCGACCACATATTTGTAAAGAAAAGAGTTACCCCTATGTTGGAGGGACTCTCAGGTAGGTATCGCTCCAAAGGCACAGGCAGCATATATGAACACAGCCCCTCCACTCCTCTCTGCCAACGCGTTTCGGGCCACCGCCCTTCTTCATGGGCAATCTGTGTTCCATTAACGGCAAGCAAATCATTACCAGTACATACCCTCATTTATTTCCATAATTATTCAAATGAACCATCTCAAAGCATTATGGGAATGGTAGTCAAATTAAACCCAAATGGGGCGCTGCCATTAAAAACATCCTTAAAATTGTTGAGGGGAAGAAGGGCTACACACACATCCACTCATTTACCCATACAATCACTCCTACATGCAGTCACTCTTCAATGCAACACTATCATATGCACTCATACACCTATACAGACACTCACACACTGCCACTCATCCATAGTTACTCACACACCTAGTCAGTCATGCAAAGAATCAATCACACTCCCATTTACTCACCTATACAGTTATACACACACCACCTCACTTATGCATACAGATACTAACGCATACTTACTCTCTTATATAATCAGTGATACAAGTACACACTCATCTATACAGTTACTCTCACAATCACTAACTCTCAGGTATAGTCATTTATATACTCCAACTCTCACATATACTGCCTTTTACATATGTAGTTACTTGCACATGTACCACTGAGACATCCATTCACTCACCAACACACCCATACACACACTCACCCACCCATACAGCCCTTCACAGATGCATTCTTGAACCCATACAGCCAGTAAATCACCTAATCACACATCTATGCACAGTCACACACCCCCCACCCACCCACAGAGACACTCAGGCACCCATACAGATACTTAGACAACCAATCAATAACCCATATAGACACTCATGTAGCCACTCACCAACCCATGCAGCCGCTTACACATCAACTGACAGACTAATACAGACATTCACACAGTTTAGTCACTAACCCATGCATTAAGTAAGACACATGTAATCACTCACTTAAACAGTCAGTCATGCACCTACTAAATCCTCAATCCAGACACTTATACACCCACTCATTCTTCAATACACCTTGGAATATATATAATACATATTTGAACTTTATAGAAACACAAAGTCACTGGATGATGTCATCAGTGATGTCATTTGAGATGTCATCAGTGATGTCACTGACCATGTCATGAATGATGTAATATGTGACGTCATCAGCAGTGCATTGCGGGGGCGCGAGTTATAGTTAGCTGAACTACCTATAACGGCGGAATTTCTCTGGTTTTGTACGAGTAAAATGTCCAACTAACTATAACGTCCCTGAAACCTATGGTTTTTTCAGTGAATATATATATATATATATATATATATATATATATATTCACTGAAAAAACCATAGGTTTCAGGCACGTTATAGTTAGAAATTAGCATTTAAAAAACCTTAGAAGTTCACTGAAAAAACCATAGGTTTCAGGGGCGTTATAGTTAGTTGGACAATTCACTCGTACAAAACCATAGAAATTCCCCCGTTATAGTTAGTTCAGCTAACTATAACTCGCGCGCCCGCAATGCACTGCTGATGACGTCACATATTACATCACTCATGACATGGTCAGTGACATCACTCATGACATCACTCATGACATCACTGATGACATCTCAAATGACATCACTGATGACATCACTGATGACATCATCCTTGTGATAGAGTGGCAGACCTCCTCTCACCCTAATATAACCTTTGATACACACACTCAAAAATACAAACTAACGATTGTAGTGGGCAGTGGGAGAGGAGGCGAGGCAAGATGGCGGTCGCTTGAGACCGTAGGTGCACACGGAGCACTGAGAGCCAGAAGAATTTAAAAATGCTGCAGTAGTGCAATCGGGGATATGAAGGACGAGACCTTCAGCTTGGACTTACACTACCCCCCACGTACCGGCAGAGATTACCTGCGACTGTTTGGAACAGTAATTGGGCTCTCTGTTCTGCGACACATCGCTAGGACATTTGTGGGAAAATCCTAAAACTTATTCAGCAGGTTCCTACCTGGCGGAGGCTCCGGACGCTGGGCCTGATCCTGTGGAGACATTTGGGAGTGCTGGACCCGCCGAGATGGGTCCCAAGAGCGCGGCGGGGGCTGCCAAGACCAGGGCGGTCAGATTGTTGCAAGGCGGGATGGCGGTGCCGGGAGACGCTGCGGTGGCCACGGATGCTCCGGCCCCGACCCTGGGATCTCCAGCTCCAGCTCTAACTCCACGGCGTGGACGCCGCGGTGCAGTGACTGACCAGGATCCAGGAAGAGGAAGAGGCGGGACAACGCAGAGGGGACGCCCGGCCGGCCCTACAGTGATCGACCTGCTGAGAGCTCCTCCCGGAAAACCAGTTCCGGGTCGCGACGAGAAGCTTCGGGACAACGCTTCCCCCGACACCGTGGCAACCACAGCAACCACAGATCGTGTAGGAGACTTACCCCTGCAGGAACTAGGAGACTCAGCTCAGGGAGATCAGATCAAGGTGAGAGCGGTGGAGAATGGTCATACTATCGGATCGGCAAACTTGGAAGGTAGCCCCGGGGGGCTCTTCCCTCAGCAGCCGACTCCGAATCCTTCAGGGGGGTCTGAAAACACTATGAATATCTTAACTGTGCAAGCAGCTGGGGAGGTCCAGATAGACCCGGATAAGGCAGAATTTGCTGCTGCTGACGGGAGGGCCCTTGGCGCACAACTCAATAATCTTGGCACTATGGGTATTAATCTCCCGCAACCAGTCAATGTCGATTCTGATTATCAAGCTTGCAAACATGAAATTAACCCCAGTGGGACCCTTGACAGTGGTAGTCAAATTGAACTCGATAAGGAACCTAGCGACTTTTTTTTCTCTGTTTCTGATGGGGATGAGTGGTCTGAGGATTCCTCTGTCGGTAGCACGGATCTAAGCCATAGCGATGTGGAGGTAGCAGGTGGCACTAAAAGTAAAACTGTGCAGAAGAAAAAAGAGAAAAAAAGGCTGGGTGGGAAAGAGTTGGCTTGGGACTATACCCCCACAAGCCAACTGTCTAATCCTACGCTTACTTCCCAAACCGTTTCTGATCCATCCGAGACAACCTTAGATGCCATCTTTCAGGCCATCTCTATGCACCGCGAGGAAACTCGCCAAGACAGTCGCAAGACTCACCATGCCATGCGCAAGATGCAAGGGGTTGTTCGAAAATTGACAAAAACTTGCAGTGTATTTGGAGAAAGACTAACTGATCTCGAATCCAGGATAGTCACCACAGAATCTGATCTAGCCTCTAATCTTGCGCTGGTGGGCTCCCATGATGCACAGCTGGTGGATGTTAGATGGAAGCTGGAGGAGTTTGAGAACCGCCAGCGAAGGAATAACCTGCGGGTTCTTGGAGTCCCTGAAGGGGTTGAGGGGGACGATATACGGTTATTTGTGGTGAAATTGCTACGAGACTCCCTGCCTGAATTAACTGATTGGAATTGGGCACTTGAGATTCAGCGGGCCCATCGGGTCCCCTTTGTTCAGAGACAGCCCGTTAGGGCAGGGGGCTTCCCCCGAGCCATTCTTGTATATTTTGGCAATTTTCTGTTGCGCCAAGCCGTCTCTGAAAAAGCAAGACCCGATGCAAAACGATCTAGCAATGATATTACCTATTTTGTTCACCCAGACTTCTGCCACTCCACCGTTGAAAGGCGGTGGCGGCTACGGCAGCTTATCAAACCATTTCAGGATAAAAAGGCGCAAGCCTTTTTAAACAATCCAGCTCGTCTCAAAGTGATCTTTGAGGGGCAAACAAAGTTTTTTATTTCAGAAATAAAAGCTAAGGAATTCCTGGACGGGCTCTCCAGCTAGGCCCAGGCTCACAATTATTATGAGTATTAGGAGCTACAAAATGTAGGGAAAGTACAGGATGGCACACAGGGGGTAGTAACCAGGAAAAAAAAAGGGGGGGAGGAAGGCGGGAAAAAAAAAAAAAAGAAAACTCTGGGGGGGGGAGGGGAAAAATATAATAACAAAACTCTAAATATATTTCTCCCTTTTGAAAATATCCTGGCGGAGGCACTATGAATTTGGGAATGTCGGCTGTAGGACACAGCATTCTATGTAAATCCCATAATTTAGGCTCTCACACTCTGTTGTGTAGCGCACCCATCACAATCAGACTCATGCCTGAGTCTGTATGCCTCACGTGGGGAGGTGGGGATGGTCGGGAGGGGGTGGGGTGCTCAGGGGAGGGGTGGGGGGGAAGGGGGCGGACAAGGTTGTGGGTTAAAAGCAAAGGGGAAAAAGCATGTCCAGAAACAGTAATAAAATAAGGAGACAATTAAAAGTGATAAATAGATGGCTGAATATGAAGCGAGATTTTATTGGGGGAAAAAGCTTCCGAAGGTCCCATGGAGAAATTCGAGAATCTGAGCCCAGTGTAAGATGGGGAAGATAACTATTTGTTCATGGAACGTTGCGGGGCTCAATGACCGGGCAAAAAGGGTAAGATTTGTTGAACTTATCAGACTTAACCACGCCGATATAATATGCGTACAGGAGACACACATTCCATGGCGGAAAAGGGAAGTAATGAGAATCACAGGGTATAATCTGTTGGCATGCACCACTCAGACATCTAATATACGCGGTGTGGCTATCTTAGCAAAATCTTCTTTGGGTACGGCCAAACGCAAATTAGTGGATGCCCTGGGTAGATGGGTGATCATTGAACTAGCCATGGGTGGCACTGTTTGTGCAATTTATGGATCTAATCAGGACGATCCTCAGATTTTTGAGGCTTTGAAAGTTGAACTGGCCACCTGGCCGACTCCTTTGATTCTCTGCGGGGATTTTAACATCTCTTTGGATGTTAGATTGGGGAACCAAGGGTCTGGGGGGTATTCAGGCCGGAAGCCTCGGGTGTATAGGGCATTTAATTCTTTAAAAATTAGCCATGGCCTGGTCGATAGAACCCGGCCAACCCCGGTTACACATATTTTTCCTGTCCACATAAATTATACAATAGGATCGATTATTTTTTTTGCACAAAAGATCTTGTAGGGCAAGCCGAGATTTTAAAACTTCCTAAAATAATTTCAGACCATAACCCTCTGATACTAGAACTTGATATAGCCGGTTTTAAGAGATTACGGAGCAAATGGAACTTTGATAGGAAACTTCTTGTAAATAGTGCGTATGTTGAATATATGAGGAAGTGGGCACAAGAATTTTTTTATATAAATAGGTTCAGTGCTAGCAGGGGGGCCGTATGGGATTCTTTTAAGGCTGCTTTCCGAGGTGAAACCATCTCTTTTGTTATCGGGGCAAGGAAGCAGCAAGAAAAAAAGAATCAACAATTGATGTGGTGTAGGAGAGTAGGATCTGCTTCACAGGGGTACCCCCACTTTTTGCTGATACTTCACTGGTTTTCGACATTAGTCTGGCTGGGGCCCTGCTATTCAGAACCCCAGCCTAGCTGTTTCCTCTTTAAAAGGGTCTCCATGTGCCTTAGGCACATCACTGATTGGGATCTGGAGTGCCCTTGTAAGTCCCTAGTATATGGTATACTATGTACCAAGGGCATAGGTACCTCAGAGGCCTGCCAGGGGCTGCAGCATGTATTATGCCACCCCTGGTAGGCCATCCAAACTGACACCACAGGTCTGCTACTGCAGCCTGGGTAAGGTGGTGCATGCACCCCTTGCTGTGGTATAGGTTACCTATATCACTAAAAGCATACACACATATAAACCTATAAGTCACTCCTAAGGCAGGCCTTATCAATCCTAAAGGCAGAGTGCATGGTTCCTATGTGAGAGGGTGCCCCTGCATGAGCAGGGCCCCTCTGCAGCGTTCGGAGACCATCTCTGATGCTGTTTGTAGTGCAGCCTGACCATATACTCTTAAACGCATTATATCCTCGCGGTAAAATGCTAACTATGGAATGGCTGCACCTAAACATGTCGTGTTTGGTGTCAAACATCTTGGAATACTACCCCCCGCCAATCCTGGCGGCGGGGGTAGCATTCCACCCTTCTAGAGGGAAAGGCATGTTAACTCTGACGAGTCCGGTAACTTCTTTCCAGAGCCCTGGCATCACAAAATGGATGCTGCTGCCACAGACACGAGTCTGGCCTCCTGCTGCTGGACAAAACTCCGGCAGGGGAGGCCTGGACAATAGGTTTCCTGTCCCAGGGAGGTGTGACCACCTCCCCAGACAGGACAATGTGTATTGGGGCTGGGCGGGAGCACTTTCGGGTGCTTTGAAGTCCTGCACTGGGGGCACATTTGGTGTCCCTGTGCATACCCCAGTTAAAACCGGATCAGGGGCTTGCAGCCCCTGCTTTGGCGCGAACTGGACAAAGGGAAAGGGGTGTAGCCACCCCTCTGCCCTGACCCACCCATAGGTGGGGCCACAGAGTAGTCCATCCCCTATTTTTAGAATAAAGGTAGGAACCCAGTCCCTAGGACTTTAGATTATACCTGGACGAAACTCTGAAACAGAATCCTGGACCTTCGACGCTCTACTCACGATTAGAGGACTGAAGAATCTCCCTTGGGGTCAAGGAGTGACTCTCCTGCTTGGCAGGCACCAAAGAAGCATCTGTCCGGTTCGCATCACTGAAGCTCCCGTCGGACGCCGAAGTCATCGCATCACCAGAGGTAGATTCTCAGACTTCCCCGAGGCTACCCTGAGTCCCCAGCAAAGCTGAGGCCCGTGGCTATCATGGGTGACTTGAGACCGTGACCCCTGGACACCGAGCACACTTGCAAGTGCACCATCTTCTGGGTCTCCCAAGAAGTCGTGCTTTGGGCTCCGAGTAGCCCTAGCCTCCAGCACCACCTGCACTGAAGATCACTGGCCCCCACTCCACGAGTGTCCTGTAAGCCAGCTCCACGTGCGGCGTCATGAGGCTCCTTTGCGGTCGCTAGCCCGTTGGCTAGTAGCCCTTAACGAAGGCCAATCTTTTCTTTCCTTGGCAGTCTGGTTGCCCCAGGCCTGCCCTCACTTACCCTCGCTGGGTGAGTTCCCCAGACCTTGCTGGTCTGCATCATCGACGATCTACATCTTACTCAAGACTTGCCGTTGCCAAGGCTTGTTGGGTCCAATCTGGTCGCCGACACCTCTGCACTCGACAGACATCGAGCAACAGCCCGAATCCTGCTCCTGGTCACCGACAACGCCTCCCGGACCACGTGGCAGAAGAGTCAAGACGACCGTCATCGAACCTGAAGCACTCGACATCGGTGGGCATCTGTCCATCGCCTCCCTGGTCACTGGCTAGTGACCCAGACTCTGTCCCCTCTGCTTTCAGGTTCTTCAGAACTCCGATCCACTCTTGGATCCACCCGGACACTTTTCTCCTGGTCGCCAGCAGCACTTTGCAGCAGATCGCCATAAGAACCGACGACGAAACCCGACCCCGAAAGGCACCTATGCACCCGGCATCCCTGGGTGAGGTAACACGAGTACTCCGGTGCTCCCGTGGGTAGAGACTCTTCAAAGTCCTAGATCTCAAAGGGTTTTGTCCTAGTCCTCTTTAAAGTGTCCCTTTCCTCTATTTTCCCGATCCCGACTTTCTCCATAGAAGTTAACGGCGTATCGCGGTTGTGTATTTACACTGCACGCGTCTCCCGTGGGTCCCCTGTGTCACTACCTTGGGTGGTTCCTTGTGGTCCAAGCACTTCTAGAGGCTCTAGGCCTAGTGTCTAGTTCAGTCGTGGTTCGCATACCACTTTATTGGTATATGGTTTGGTACGCCCCTAGGGCCCAAACGTGTATTTGTGCTATTACTGTGATTTAAGATCTTATAACCTATGTACTTCGAACTCTAGCCTCATAAAGAGACTAGAGGGGTGTGTTTAGTAATAAATACATATATTTTGAATATATACCTGGTGTGGTGCTCTTTCATTTGGTCACTCAAGAGATTATAGACTGGTAAAACAAGCTGCTTTACATTCCTTCAAGACTTAGCCTGAAGGCTGCTCTCCATAGCTACCACTAGGATAGCTTTCAATAAGGTTGTCTTTAAACCTACCTACCATAAGAGTCGATTTGGACTGGTGCAAGGTGCCCACTATAATTAGTGGACAGCATATGCCAGGCCAACTTCTCACATTGGTGTGCAGCGTGTGGGATTCCAGCTTGCTATTGTTTTACCAGATAATCTCAATTGAATTGATCAACTGAAAACCACTAAAGGTACCTAAGGTACATATAATTTAAGCTTAGAATATCAGTAAGTTCTACTGAACTTAGAGTTGTGTGTTAAGGGATAGCACAACCCTTTCTACAACTCAAGAGAGTTTAGTAGG
This sequence comes from Calotriton arnoldi, assembly GCA_963921515.1. Taxonomy (NCBI): domain Eukaryota; kingdom Metazoa; phylum Chordata; class Amphibia; order Caudata; family Salamandridae; genus Calotriton; species Calotriton arnoldi. The sequence goes on from CAWUFW010018169.1 coordinate 189,635, forward strand.
CCACACTAGAGTAAGTAGTGCATACACCACACCACACTAGTAATGTCTTTAAAAGCAGGATCCAAAGATGCCCTGCAGGAAGCCATGGAGCTTCCCCCTCCAAGTATGACACACTCCCATTCTTGGAACTGAGAGCTTTGTGTAACGTGAGGAAATTAAGGACAGGCCAAAGTCCCACCACCCAACACCTCCAGGAGTTGTTGGTGGCTTATGATCTTAGTAAGTCTTCAGAGACTGAAGGGGTAGGAGCAGAGGGTGGGCCAGCAGATGAGGAAGGGGCCAGGGGTACTACTACCCCCAACCCCCCCTCTGAAACTGACCAGGAGGGTGACAATGACCCTGACCTGGAAAACCCAATCCCTTCTGGGGACGATGAAGATGAGGATCTGGAGAACCACACCTTTGTCCCCCCAGGAAGGATTATGAGTGTGCTCAGAAAGTCTAGGTCTCCTTCTCAGGAGTCTAACCACTCTGGCACCTCCATAGGGAGCTCTGTTTCTTCTCACAGGAGGGAATCCTCTCATGAGAGAAGAAAGAGACTGGTCCAGTATGAGGAAACTCAACTGGAGATCAGGAAGAAGCAATTGGCTTTAGATAGAGAATCCCTAGATCTCCTTAAAGAGAGAAGAAAGTTGGGACTAGAGTCCCATGGTGGCAGCCATGTCCCTAGAGATAGGGAAAGGTCCTATGACCATAGGAACCTGAGCAAGATTGTCCCTCCCTACCAGAGTGGGGATGATATCCACAAATGGATAACTGCTTTAGAGAGGGCCTGTAAAGTACAGAAGGTCCCTCAGGAGCAGTGGGCAGCAATCTTGTGGCTCTCCTTTGCTGACAAAGGTAGAGACAAGCTCCTCACTGTTAGAGAGGAGGATGCTGACAATTACAAGGTCTTGAAGAGTGCTCTTATTGATGGGTTTGGCCTAACCACTGAACAGTACAGGTTGAAGTTCAGAGACACCCAAAAAGCACAGACTCAAGACTGGGTAGACTATGTGGATTGTTCTGCCAAGGCTCTGGAAGGCTGGTTGATGGGCAGTAAGGTGTGTGACTTCTCAGGATTGTATAATCTGATAATGAGGGAACAGATTCTTAATAACTGTCAAAACCAGCTGTTGCATCAGTACCTGGTTGACTCTGATCTGACCTCTCCCCAAGAATTGGGAAAGAAGGCAGACAAATGGGTCAGAACCAGGGTGAAGCAGAAGGTACAGAACCAAGGTGGGGAAACCAAGAAGCAAGATGCTAAGAACTCTGACAAGGGTGGGGAGAAGGGTAAAGATCAAAAGTCTTCATCAGGCCCCCAAAAATCTTCTTCTGGTGGGGATTCCCAGTCTACCAAGGGTAAAGGCCAAAGAAAACCATGGTGCAAGGTCTGTAAGCAAAAGACCCACTGGACCAGTGATTGCACCAAGTCCAAAGACTCCAGTCCAGCACCCACCAATGCCCCTAAGGCACCTGTTCTCCCTAGTACAGTTGGTGGAAGTGCTCCAGCAAAGGGTTTAGTAGGGTTCACCCTGGGAACTGAGTTGGGCTCTGACTTAGTCAGGGAACTGACTCAGGCTGTGTTAGTCTGTGATGGAGGCATGGATGTGACCTCCACTGTGAGTCCCAGTAATCTGGGCAAGTACAGACAACAGCCTTTAATCAATGGACGAGAGGCTTTGGCATTTAGGGACACAGGGGCAAGTGTCACAATGGTGACACAAGACCTTGTGCTACCTGGGCAAGATATGCTTGGTGAGATGTACCAAGTGACCAATGCTAGCAATGTCAGAACAGACCATACTCTGGCAGTTGTTAACTTCTCCTGGGGAGGGGTAACTGGCCTTAAGAAGGTTGTGGTAAGTGCAAACCTACCAGTCGAATGCTTGCTTGGCAATGACTTAGAGACTTCTGCTTGGGCAGAAGTGGAGCTCAGGACCCATGCAGAAATGCTGGGGATCCCTGCAGATGTGTTTGCTGTGACCAGGTCACAAGCTAAACTGTCTAAAACTGAACAGGCCTTGGATTCTGGAAGAAAGGACCAAGTGCCTTCCAAGAGGAGGAGTAGTAGGGTTAAGGCAGTGCCTTCCCCTTGGCTCAGGGGGAAGATCAGTCCCTTGAGGGGGATGATCTCAGCCCTGAAGAAGGAACTGTCCCAGAGGAACTTGAACCTGACCAGGTTGAGTTCTTGGGGACAGGGGGACCTTCTAGGGCAGATCTGAGCCAGGAGCAGCAGAGCTGCCCCTCCCTTGAACCCCTCAGACAGCAAGCTGCTGCTGAGGCTGCTGGGAAAGCTAGTGGTCCCCATACAGTGTATTGGGATGATGGACTCCTGTACTCAGAGAGTAGAGACCCCAAGCCTGGTGCTACCAGGAGGTTGGTAATACCTTTGAAGTTCAGGGGCTTCCTATTGACCCTAGCCCATGATATTCCCTTAGCAGGACACCTGGGCCAGAACAAGACTTGGGACAGAATTGTCCCTCACTTTCACTGGCCCCACATGTCTGAAGACAGTAAGGAGTTTTGTCGCTCCTGTGTAACCTGCCAAGCCAGTGGCAAAGCAGGTGGCACTACAAAGGCCCCCTGATACCACTACCTGTGGTGGGGGTGCCCTTTGAGAGGGTAGGGATTGACATTGTTGGTCCCATGGATCCCCAAACAGCATCTGGGCACAGATTTATACTGGTGGTAGTGGATCATGCCACCAGGTACCCAGAGGCTATACCCCTTAGGACCACTACAGCACCTGTGGTGGCAAGGGCCCTCCTGGGGATTTTCTCCAGAGTGGGCTTTCCTAAGGAGGTAGTATCAGACAGGGGTGCAAACTTCATGTCTGGTTACTTAAAAGCAATGTGGAAGGAGTGTGGAGTTACTTATAAGTTCACCACACCCTATCACCCACAATGCAATGGTTTAGTTGAGAGATTCAACAAAACCTTGAAGGGCATGATTAAAGGGCTCCCAGAAAAGCTTAGGCGTAGATGGGACATACTCTTGCCCTGCCTTTTATTCGCATATAGGGAGGTGCCTCAGAAGGGGTTGGTTACAGCCCTTTTGAACTTCTGTTTGGCCACCCTGTGAGGGGTCCACTGTGCTTGGTGAAGGAAGGATGGGAGTTACCTCTCAAGCCCCCAAAGCAAGATATAGTGGACTATGTACTTGGTCTCCGCTCCAGGATGGCTGAGTACATGAAAAAGGCAACCGAAAACCTTGAGGCTAGCCAGGAACTTCAGAAGGCCTGGCATGACCAAAAGGCTGTTCTGACTGTTTACCAGCCAGGACAGAAGGTGTGGGTGTTGGAGCCAGTGGCCCCAGCAGCTCTCCAAGACAAATGGAGTGGACCCCACACTATTGTTGAGCAGAAGGGTGAGGTCACTTACTTAGTGGACCTAGGAACACCCAGGAGTCCCCACAGGGTTCTCCATGTCAACAGACTTAAGCCATATATAGACAGGGCAGACATGGGCTTGCTCATGGCTACTGATGAAGGGCAGGAGGAAGAGAGTGACCCACTCCCTGACCTGCTCTCACAGAACCCTGACGATGGGTCAGTTGATGGTGTAGCCTTGGCAGGCAGCCTCACTACCCAGCAACAAACTGATTGCAGGCAAGTCCTCAATCAGTTTAGACATATGTTTTCACTGACACCCAGTCAGACCACCTGGTGCACTCATGAAGTGGACACTGGGGACAGTCTGCCTATTAAAAACATGATTTATAGGCAACCTGACCATGTCAGGGACTGTATCAGGACTGAAGTCCAGAAGATGTTGGAATTGGGAGTGATTGAGCCCTCAGATAGCCCTTGGGCTAGTCCAGTAGTCCTAGTACCTAAACCTCACACCAGGGGTGGGAAAAGAGAGATGAGGTTTTGTGTAGACTACAGAGGCCTCAATGCAGTCACTAGGACTGATGCCCATCCAATACCCAGGGCAGATGAGCTCATAGATACTTTGGCCTCTGCCAAATATCTCAGCACATTTGACCTAACAGCTGGCTACTGGCAGATCAGACTAGCTGATACTGCAAAGCCCAAAACAGCATTTTCAACCCCTAGTGGGCATTATCAATTTGTGGTGATGCCCTTTGGTCTGAAAAATGCACCTGCCACTTTCCAGAGGTTGGTGAACACAGTTCTCACAGGACTGGAAGCCTATAGTGCAGCTTATCTAGATGATATTGCTGTCTTTAGCTCCACCTGGGAGGATAACCTGGTCCACCTCAGGAATGTTTTACAGGCCCTGCAAAAGGCAGGCCTGACTATCAAGGCCACTAAGTGCCAGATAGGGCAGAGTCAGGTTGTGTACCTGGGCCACCTTGTGGGTGGAGGCCAGGTTCAACCTTTGCAGAGCAAGATCCAGACCATCATGGACTGGACTGCTCCCACTACCCAGACTCAGGTGAGAGCCTTCTTAGGCCTGACTGGGTACTATAGGAGATTTGTCAAGGGGTATGGATCAATAGTGACACCCTTGAATGACTTAACTTCTAAGAAAATGCCCAAAAAGGTTCAGTGGACAGTTAGCTGTCAAAAGGCATTTGATGACCTCAAGCAGGCCATGTGCACTGCTCCAATTCTGCAGAGTCCTGATTACTCCAAGATGTTCATTGTTCAAACTGATGCATCTGAATTGGGGGTAGGGGCTGTACTGTCACAATTGAATGAAGAAGGTCAGGATCAGCCAGTAGCTTTCATTAGCAGAAGGCTGACCCCTAGAGAGAAACGTTGGTCAGCCATAGAGAGGGAGGCCTTTGCTGTGGTCTGGGCTCTGAAGAAGTTGAGGCCATACTTGTTTGGTACACACTTCCTGGTTCAGACAGACCATAAGCCCCTCTTATGGCTAAAACAAATGAAGGGTGAAAACCCCAAACTGCTTAGGTGGTCCATTTCCCTACAGGGGATGGACTTTACAGTGGAACATAGGCCTGGGAGTAACCATGCGAATGCAGATGGACTCTCTAGGTATTTCCACTTAGAACATGAAGACTTAACTGGGCAAGGTTAGTTTAATGTCCCTACGTTTGGGGGGGTTGTGTAGGAGAGTAGGATCTGCTTCACAGGGGTACCCCCACTTTTTGCTGATACTTCACTGGTTTTCGACATTAGTCTGGCTGGGGCCCTGCTATTCAGAACCCCAGCCTAGCTGTTTCCTCTTTAAAAGGGTCTCCATGTGCCTTAGGCACATCACTGATTGGGATCTGGAGTGCCCTTGTAAGTCCCTAGTATATGGTATACTATGTACCAAGGGCATAGGTACCTCAGAGGCCTGCCAGGGGCTGCAGCATGTATTATGCCACCCCTGGTAGGCCATCCAAACTGACACCACAGGTCTGCTACTGCAGCCTGGGTAAGGTGGTGCATGCACCCCTTGCTGTGGTATAGGTTACCTATATCACTAAAAGCATACACACATATAAACCTATAAGTCACTCCTAAGGCAGGCCTTATCAATCCTAAAGGCAGAGTGCATGGTTCCTATGTGAGAGGGTGCCCCTGCATGAGCAGGGCCCCTCTGCAGCGTTCGGAGACCATCTCTGATGCTGTTTGTAGTGCAGCCTGACCATATACTCTTAAACGCATTATATCCTCGCGGTAAAATGCTAACTATGGAATGGCTGCACCTAAACATGTCGTGTTTGGTGTCAAACATCTTGGAATACTACCCCCCGCCAATCCTGGCGGCGGGGGTAGCATTCCACCCTTCTAGAGGGAAAGGCATGTTAACTCTGACGAGTCCGGTAACTTCTTTCCAGAGCCCTGGCATCACAAAATGGATGCTGCTGCCACAGACACGAGTCTGGCCTCCTGCTGCTGGACGAAACTCCGGCAGGGGAGGCCTGGACAATAGGTTTCCTGTCCCAGGGAGGTGTGACCACCTCCCCAGACAGGACAATGTGTATTGGGGCTGGGCGGGAGCACTTTCGGGTGCTTTGAAGTCCTGCACTGGGGGCACATTTGGTGTCCCTGTGCATACCCCAGTTCAAACCGGATCAGGGGCTTGCAGCCCCTGCTTTGGCGCGAACTGGACAAAGGGAAAGGGGTGTAGCCACCCCTCTGCCCTGACCCACCCATAGGTGGGGCCACAGAGTAGTCCATCCCCTATTTTTAGAATAAAGGTAGGAACCCAGTCCCTAGGACTTTAGATTATACCTGGACGAAACTCTGAAACAGAATCCTGGACCTTCGACGCTCTACTCACGATTAGAGGACTGAAGAATCTCCCTTGGGGTCAAGGAGTGACTCCCCTGCTTGGCAGGCACCAAAGAAGCATCTGTCCGGTTCGCATCACTGAAGCTCCCGTCGGACGCCGAAGTCATCACATCACCAGAGGTGGATTCTCAGACTTCCCTGAGGCTACCCTGAGTCCCCAGCAAAGCTGAGGCCCGTGGCTATCGTGGGTGACTTGAGACCGTGACCCCTGGACACCAAGCACACTTAAGTGCACCATCTTCTGGGTCTCCCAAGAAGTCGTGCTTTGGGCTCCAAGTAGCCCTAGCCTCCAGCACCACCTGCACCGAAGATCACTGGCCCCCACTCCACGAGTGTCCTGTAAGCCAGCTCCACGTGCGGCGTGACGAGGCTCCTTCGCGGTTGCTAGCCCGTTGGCTAGTAGCCCTTAACGAAGGCCAATCTTTTCTTTACTTGGCAGTCTGGTTGCCCCAGGCCTGCCCTCACTTACCCTCACTGGGTGAGTTCCCCAGACCTTGCTGGTCTGCATCATCGACGATCTACATCTTACTCGAGACTTGCCGTTGCCAAGGCTTGTTGGGTCCAATCTGGTCGCTGACACCTCTGCACTCGACAGACATCGAGCAACAGCCCGAATCCTGCTCCTGATCGCCGACAACGCCTCCCGGACCACGTGGCTGAAGAGTCAAGACGACCGTCATCGAACCTGAAGCACTCGACATCGGTGGGCATCTGTCCATCGCCTCCCTGGTCACTGGCTAGTGACCCAGACTCTGTCCCCTCTGCTTTCAGGTTCTTCAGAACTCCGATCCACTCTTGGATCCACCCGGACACTTTTCTCCTGGTCGCCAGCAGCACTTTGCAGCAGATCGCCATAAGAACCGACGACGAAACCCGACCCCGAAAGGCACCTATGCACCCGGCTTCCCTGGGTGAGGTAACATGAGTACTCCGGTGCTCCCGTGGGTAGAGACTCTTCAAAGTCCTAGATCTCAAAGGGTTTTGTCCTAGTCCTCTTTAAAGTGTCCCTTTCCTCTATTTTCCCGATCCCGACTTTCTCCATAGAAGTTAACGGCGTATCGCGGTTGTGTATTTACACTGCACGCGTCTCCCGTGGGTCCCCTGTGTCACTACCTTGGGTGGTTCCTTGTGGTCCAAGCACTTCTAGAGGCTCTAGGCCTAGTGTCTAGTTCAGTCGTGGTTCGCATACCACTTTATTGGTATATGGTTTGGTACGCCCCTAGGGCCCAAACGTGTATTTGTGCTATTACTGTGATTTAAGATCTTATAACCTATGTACTTCGAACTCTAGCCTCATAAAGAGACTAGAGGGGTGTGTTTAGTAATAAATACATATATTTTGAATATATACCTGGTGTGGTGCTCTTTCATTTGGTCACTCAAGAGATTATAGACTGGTAAAACAAGCTGCTTTACATTCCTTCAAGACTTAGCCTGAAGGCTGCTCTCCATAGCTACCACTAGGATAGCTTTCAATAAGGTTGTCTTTAAACCTACCTACCATAAGAGTCGATTTGGACTGGTGCAAGGTGCCCACTATAATTAGTGGACAGCATATGCCAGGCCAACTTCTCACATGTGGGATCTAGCTAGGGCCGAAGAAGAGCATATTTCACTGATAGCACAGGGACAGGAGGGAGTTCAAATTCAGTGGCAAATAATCGCACTGAAAGCAGAGTTAACCAACTGGTTAACGCAGAAATCTGCTGAAGAGTATCAATCTCATCGAAGCAGTGTTTATGAAACAGGGGAACAAGTCGGAAGGAGACTAGCGCTTTGTACTAGGCAGAAGCTATCTTTTAGTGCTATATCTATGATTAGGATAGGGGGGCAAGCCTATACTTATCCAGAGGACATAATTAGAGGTTTCCAAAATTACTATCAGGTCCTGTATCAAGATGACGGTAATAAAAGCAGAGAGGAGGTATCTCAAGGCAGGACAGAGAGCTTTGCCAATATTAACATTGGAGAGAGCCTGGATAGGCATACTAGTGAGGAGTTAGAGGCAGAAATTACACTCGAAGAAGTGCAACTTGCACTTTCAGGAATGGCTACAGGGAAGGCGGCAGGCCCTGACCGGATACCTCTTGAGGTATATAAAATTCTGGGACCAGGTATAATACTCATGCTTTTGGATCTTTTCAGGGGTGTACAGTATAATGGGACCTCCCCGAATCTTGGAAAGAGACGGCCATTATAATTTTTCCCAAGAAAGGGAAGCCATTGGATAATCCTTCTTCCTATCGGCCGATCTCTCTGATCAACTCCGACACCAAAATGTATTCTAAAATTTTGGCCAATCGGCTAGGAGGGGTCATAGAGCATCTGGTATCCCCATGGCAACACGGGTTTATCCCAGGTAAAGGCACAACGGATCATACCCGTAGGGTTATCTCTCTTTTGATATTATAACCAGGGGGGACCAGATGGCTATGATCCTCCTGGATGCTGAAAAAGCCTTTGATCGGGTGTCTTGGGAGTTTCTATGGCAGATATTGGAATTGAAGGGCTTTGGCCCTCGGATCATAAAGGCTATTAAGGCAATGTATTACCAGCCAAAAGCCCGACTTCAACTTATGGGGAGGGAATCTGGTAGTATTAATATATCTAGAGGGACTAGACAGGGTTGCCCCTGCTCCCCCATTTTATTCGCTTTATATATCGATCCCCTAGTTTCTAAGTTGTTACAGACCCGGAAGATTAAACCCATAATTACCGGAGGTTTTGAAACAAAAGTATTGGCCTACGCCGATGATATCGCGGTGTTAACCCCTAATCCGGCCGAGGCAATAGTAGAGATCAGTAGGATTGCTGAGGATTATGGTCTTTTTTCAGGGTATGCGCTGAATGCTGGGAAAACTATAGTACTATGTACTGATAACATAGTTTTCAATGATCCCAAGAGAGTAACTTCCGCAATGTACCTCGGGGTTCGAATAAGTGCTAAGGTGGACGAGATCTGTAGGATTAATTTTGATCCTTTGATAAAAAATATAGGGGATGAATTAAGGAGGGTTAATGGGCTACACTTATCTATTATTGGGAGAGGGAATTACCTTAAAATGACCATGTTACCCAAAATACTGTATTTGTTTCGGGCAATTCCGCTGGCTCTAGACGACAATCTATTAAGGGCATTGGAATCAGCCTTCTCCAATTTTATATGGCAATATGGGAAGGTTAGGAGAGCTTTGCGGTATTTAGCATTACCCCAAGACAGGGGAGGACTTGCTGTTCCTAATATCACCCTATATTATTGGGCAGCACTTTTACATCAGATGACCACCCTTTTATCAGTGAACCATACTAGGGAACCAGTACAGGGCATAAAAATACCTACAATTTATGAACTATCGATAGGGAAGGAAGCCTCAGGGCTACTGCTGAGACAACTGGAACCCAGCTACTATAAAAAAGTACGGTTTAAAGTGATATATAGCTCCTGGAAAATTTGGAAGCAGGTTTCTAAATTTATGGCAATTTCTAAATTGTCTAGATATACCCCCTCTGGCGCTCGCCTTTATTGCCATATCTGGCTAACGATGATATGGGGAAAAAGTGGGAAAAATATGGGGTAAGAACAATAGGGGATTTCTGTGGGGAGAACATGATTTTCAATTTTTAAGGCTACAACGGGTGTTTGGCGTTTTAGACAACCATTACTTTAAATTTGTCCAGATTAGTAATATTCTTACTTTATGGAGTCCTAGGATTATGCTAGACAAGATTCCACTTTTGGAAGCTGTAACCAGGGAATCGAGCAGAATCAGAGATTTTTATAAAATACTTCTTGACAAATGCCCCGACGACCTGGAAAAACTGAAGCATCCTGGGCAATAAAACTGGGAAACCCGGATGTTGATATCTATATGAGCCTTTCCCTAACTGCCAAAATTTTCTTATCGTCAAATTTAAAAGCTCAACTTTATAAAACTATATTTAATCTCTACTTCACTCCTGCTAAACTTTATCTTTGGGGGAAAAGGGCTGACGATAAATGTCCTAGATGTGGGTCAGGACCAGCCACCTTGATACATATGCTATATGATTGTGATAAATTGGCTCCATTGAAAGAAGGCCTGCTGGGCTTTTGGGAGGAATTATTCTGTCTCAGACTAGAATTAACCCCCACTCTGCTGATTCTTGGACACGATAGTACTCTGGGTCTTAATAAGGAACAAGAATATGGTGTGTTTCTGGGGGCAGCGGTATTTAGGATACTATTAGCCGCCAGGTGGAAAGATGCTGAGCCACCTAGCTTTCATATGTGACTGGCGAGGCTCCTTGGAATATACAAACAAGAGCTGGCAATTTATGCCTGTAGGGGTAGACAGGCCGGAGCCCGAGGGAGGAGGATCTGGGCTCATATGGCCAAATGGAGTAGAGTCACAAGGAGGGAGCTGGGGGCGTAAAACCAGCTGTACCATATTGCTAAGCCTGGTCAATGTGGCCATGGCCGTGGCCTAGGCTCTCTTTTGTTACATACTTTGTATAATTCATATCAAACTGTATCCAAATAATCTGTTGTTCTATGTGATCTTCCCATTGTAATATTTAGTAATACTTACTAATATTTATTTGTAGCTATCACTCTCTCTCTTATTTGCTGATTTCTTTTGCTTCTTGTTCTCCTTCTCTTTGATTCTTAAGTAAATTGTAATTATATTTCTGGATATGCTTAATAAAAAAAAGAAAAATAAAAAAATGCTTTGTAGTGAATCAAAGATTTTGAGGGTTACCAAAAGGAGAACTATAAAGGGTGATAACAGACTTTAGTTACATTAGAATTCATTTGTTGATGGAAAAAAAAGAAAAAAAAAAAATACAAACTAACATTTTCAAAACAATGGACATACCAATACCAGTTACAACACACCTATTCAGTAATTCCAAGATCTACACACACATCCACTCATTCACCAACAGTCCCTATACACTCACTCATACATGTACTCACTCATCATATGTACTCATACACCTATACATCCTGTTACACACCGCCACTCATCCATAGAGTTACTCACACACATAGTCACACATGTAAACAAAGTATCAAACATCCATTTACTTGCATATACAGTTATACACACACTACCACACTTACTTCTACAGAAACTTACACATACTTACTCTCTTAAACAATCACTTATAGAAACACCTACTTATTTGTACAGGAACTCTTCCAATCTCTCACTCTCACATATACTCACTTATATACACCAATACTCACATATACTAGTTTAAAACATATGTAGTTACTCATAAAGACACTATTGAGACAGTCATTCACTCACTAACACACCCATACACATACTCATCCACCTATACAGTCCTGCACACATGCTGTCTTCAACACATACAAACAGTGAGTCACTCATTCATGCATCTATGCACTAAGTAATACCCCCACCGAACCATACAGACACTCAGACACTCATACTGATACTCAAAAAACCAACTAATAACCCATATAAACACTCATGTAGCTACTCACCAACCCATGCAGCCACTTATACACAAAGTGAGAGACTGATACAGATATTTTCATATTTAAACATTACTCACTAACCCATGTATTCACTAAGATACACTTAGTCAGTTATACAATCAATTTTACAAAACAAAATCATCCATTTAGACACTTATATACCCATTTATTCTTCCATCGACCTTGAGATATACATATATAAAACATATTTAATTTTCAGAAAAACACACATTTACTGGATGATGTCATCAGTGATGTCATCAGTGATGTCATTTGAGATGTCATCAGTGATGTCATGAGTGATGTCACTGACCATGTCATGAGTGATGTAATATGTGACGTCATCAGCAGTGCATTGTGGGCGCGCGAGTTATAGTTAGCTGAACTAACTATAACGGGGGAATTTCTATGGTTTTGTACGAGTGAAATGTCCAACTAACTATAACGCCCCTGAAACCTATGGTTTTTTCAGTGAGCTTCTAAGGTTTTTTAAATGCTAATTTCTAACTATAACGTGCCTGAAACCTATGGTTTTTTCAGTGAATTTCTAAGGTTTTTTAATTGCTAATTTCTAACTATAACGTGCCTGAAACCTATGGTTTTTTCAGTGAATATATATATATTTATTATACTATGTAAACATGTGAAAATGTCTCGGTCCCCTGTTTGCCTCGGTGGCACGGAAAAAATGGGTGGAACTGACGTCAGCACGCCGACGAGGTTCTCTTATGGCTCCGATGACGTCATACGGTGTCGCGAGCGGAGCCGTGCTATTATGACGTCCTCGTTGACGTGGGAGAGCTAGGAAAGAATTTCCGTGGAATGCTGGTGCAGGGGATATTCACCTAAGTGTTCAGGCTAGTCCTTTGGGAGCAACTGTTTATGTTGCCACTCCAGAAACCGAAACCAGTGATCCGAGGGCAGAGGCCCTGCAGATGGCACACGAGGTGGGGTGCCCAGTCGTGTGCACCGGCGGGGCAGCGAAGTGACAAGCACCACAACCCACAAAAAAAGTAACGAGGGCACTGAATAACACAGGATCTTCTCTTTGTATCTGGCAGGAACAATGAAGTTAAAATGCCCTAGTACCAAAATGTAGAATTAGTGCTACAACGGCCTTCAAGAGGACCTGCGATGCCGCTTCTGCCTCCCGTACCCTGGAGGTGGCACATGGGTCACGCGGTACGGTCATACTGCGGTGGGACGCACACTCGTTGACCTCTCATGGCACTGCTCCACACTTCAGGGAGGACGCTTTCCATTAGCTATGTTTTCTGATGACATGTCGCGCCGGCACCGTCCAACAACAGAACTCCTTTAGATCCAAACAGACTCTTCCACTCTCTCACCGGAAGTGAAACCAGGCCACGCGGACACTTTCACAATACAACAGCCGGGAATGCACTTTTCGGTAAAAAAAACACATTCCTTCCTCCTAATTAATCAAATAAACGTCTCACTGAAGAACAGGGGCCAGCTTCGATCGGTAAACAGCCGTTACAATGACTTTTTACTTTGCGATACCATTACAACGCATGCATTACCACGCATGCGTTGTACATCACAAAGTCATTACTACGCATTTTTTTAGAACGCATGGTCATTTACCACGCATGCCTTTACAACGAATTTTGTTGTAAAGGTATGTATGGTAAATGACCATGCATTCTAAAAAACATGTAGACGATCCATGTCGTTGTAAGGAAACAGAGGCTGTTCCGTTTCCTCACAACAACGTGCACCGCCCTTCAGAGACGACGTGAAGCAGGAACCACGAGGAGAGAGGAACCACGAGCAGTGAGAGGTAAGGAGGATTGGGCATGGGGTGGGGGTTTCTTTTCTAGGGTTTAGGGTAGTGCAGTGGTGTTTGGGTGGTGTAGGGGGTCGTGCTGGGGGTAGTGTTTTAGGGTTTAGGGTAGTGCAGTAGTGTAGGGGGTCATGCTGGGGGTAGTGTTTTAGGCTTTAGGGTAGTGCAGTGGTGTATGGGTAGTGTAGGGGGTCGTGCTGGGTTAGTGTTTTAGGGTTTAGGGTAGTGCAGTGGTGTTTGAGTAGTGTAGGGGGTCATGCTGGTGGTAGTGTTTTAGGGTTTAGGGTAGTGCAGTGGTGTTTGGGTAGTGTAGGGGGTCGTGCTGGGGGTAGATTTAGGGTTTAGGGTAGTGCAGTGGTGTTTGGGTAGTGTAGGGAGTTGTGCTGGGGGTAGTGTTTTAGGGTTTAGGGTAGTGCAATTGTGTTTGTGTAGTGTAGGGGGTTGTGCTGGGGGTAGTGTTTTAGGGTTTATGTTAGTGCAGTGGTGTTTGGGTAGTGTAGGGGGTAGTGCTGGGGTAGTGTTTTAGGGTTTAGGGTAGTGCAGTGGTGTTTGTGTAGTGTAGGGGGTAGTGCTGGGGGTAGTGTTTTAAGGTTTAGGGTAGTGCAGTGGTGTTTGGGTAGTGTAGGGGTTCATGCTGGGGGTAGTGTTTTAGGGTTTAGGGTATGGCAGTGGTGTTTGGGTAGTGTAGGGGGTCATGCTGGGGGTCGATTTAGGGTTTAGGGTAGTGCAGTGGTGTTTGTGTTGTGAGGGGGTCGTGCTGGGGGTAGTGTTTTAGGGTTTAGAGTAATGCAGTGGTGTTTGTATAGTGTAGGGGGTTTAGGGTAGTGCAGTGGTGTTTGTGTAGTGTAGGGGGTCATGCTGGGGGTTGTGTTTTAGGGTTGAGGGTAGGCCAGTGGTGTTTGTGTAGTGTAGGGGGTAGTGTTTTAGGGTTTAGGGTAGTGCAGTGGTGTTTGTGTAGTGTAGGGGGTCATGCTGTGGGTAGTGTTTTAGGGTAGTGCAGTTGTGTTTGTGTAGTGTACGGGGTCGTGTTTTAGGGTATAGGGTAGTCCAGTGGTGTTTGGGTAGTGTAGGGGGTCATGCTGGGGTTAGTGTTTTAGGGTTTAGGGTAGTGCAGTGGTGTTTGGGTAGTGTAGGGGGTCGTGCTGGGGGTAGTGTTTATGGGTTTAGGGTAGTGCAGTGGTGTTTGTGTAGTGTGGGTGGTCATGCTGGGGGTAGATTTAGGGTTTAGTGTAGTGCAGTGGTGTTTAGGTAGTGTAGGGAGTCATGCTGGGGGTAGTGTTTTAGGGTTTAGGGTAGTGCAGTGGTGTTTGTGTAGTGTAGGGAGTCGTGCTGGGGGTAGTGTTTTAGGGTTTAGGGTAGTGCAGTGGTGTTTGGGTAGTGTAGGGGGTCGTGCTGGGGTAGTGTTTTAGGGTTTAGGGTAGTGCAGTGGTGTTTGTGTAGTGTAGGGGGTCATGCTGGGGGTAGTGTTTTAGGGTTTAGGGTAGTGCAATGGTGTTTGTGTAGTGTAGGGGGTAGTGTTTTAGGGTTTAGGGTAATGCAGTGGTGTTTGTGTACTGTAGAGGGTCGTGCTGGGTTCTAGTGTTTTAGGGTTTAGGGTAGTGCAGTGGTATTTGTGTAGTGTAGGGGATAGAATTAGGGTTTAGGGTAGTGCAGTGGTGTTTGTGTAGTGTAGGGGGTCGTGCTGGGGGTAGTGTTTTTGAGTTTAGGGTAGTGCAGTTGTGTTTGGGTAGTGAAGGGGGTCGTGCTGGGGGTAGTGTTTTAGGGTTTAGGGTAGTGCAGTGGTGTTTGGGTAGTGTAGGGGTCAACCAACATGAATTTGTCCTTGTGTGATGTAACCAATGCTCATGTAAAGCACTGCAATACCTGACCAGTCTGCACTATATAAAACTGCAAAAAAACAAAAAATAAAAAGTGTTTTGCACACTTCTGTCATTGGGCTATACGTGGGCTACCTCTGGGTGATATTTGTGCTACATTTGGGCTCTTTTTTCTCTGGTGGCCATCTTGGGAGACTTATTTGTTATGAAGTTTCCTAATTTCCTCATTTACTACAGTCTCCTCAGTAGGAAATGCTTTCAGTTTTTTACTTTGATTCCATCAAGAAGGCATTCAGATGTGTCACACATTTGCCATAAATTCAGAATGTTAGCACTCTAGTTGTTCATTAGATCACTGTAGTAAAGCTACTGCTCACCAAGGAGTTAACTGGAAGTCTACTGCTGGTATTGAAAGTGATTGTTTCAGTCTGCATCTCAGAATTTTCTAATGAAATAGAAGAGGATTTGAGATCTCACTTAAAACATGCCCTAAATTTTCTTTTGCAGCACTAACCATAATTTCTATGGCAAAATGAACCCCCTCATTTTGTTCCTTTTTAAATTAAATGTTTTAAGTGTTACCAGTTTATTCCAATCAAGATGGCTTCAGGTGTGCCATACTTTTGTCATAAGTAAGGCTGTTAGCACTCTAGTTGTTCTTTAGAACACTCTGGGAAGCTGCAGTAGAACACAAAGGCATCAACTGACAGGCTGCTCCTGTTGAAATATAACAGGAAGATATTTGAGATCTCACTTAAAACATGTCCTAATTTTTCTTTCTACAGCACTAACCATAATTTCTATGGCAAAATGAACCCCCTCATTTTGTTCCTTTTTAAATTAAATGTTTTAAGTGTTACCAGTTTATTCCAATCAAGATGGCTTCAGGTGTGCCATACTTTTGTCATAAGTAAGGCTGTTAGCACTCTAGTTGTTCTTTAGAACACTCTGGGAAGCTGCAGTAGAACACAAAGGAATCAACTGACAGTCTCTGCCATTGTTGGATGTACAT
Organism: Calotriton arnoldi; assembly: GCA_963921515.1. Lineage (NCBI taxonomy): Eukaryota > Metazoa > Chordata > Amphibia > Caudata > Salamandridae > Calotriton > Calotriton arnoldi. Next base: position 205,955 of record CAWUFW010018169.1, read on the forward strand.
GTTTTACTGAGAATGTCAGACTTCATTCTCACATGACTGAGAAAGATAATGTGAATTTACAGAAAATATGCTCTCATTTTAGCTTCTGGAGCACCTTCCAAAACTGTATGGGACAAGCATGTGAAAATAGTTTTCTCTCAAACATGATTCATGATATCCCAGCAGAAGGTTTTTCACAGGGTAAAATCACCTTAGAACACACCACAATTCCTGAAATTAGTATGGTACCATCAACAAATGAATTCTAATGTAACTAAAGTCTGTTATCACCCTTTATAGTTCTCCTTTTGGTAACCCTCAAAATCTTCGATTCACTACAATGCATTTCAATGGGGTACTATCATTTATATTGGTCCCAAGATGGCTGCCAGCAATTCCAGGATGAAGTGCTGACAGCCAATCAGATCTCACGATGACATGTGTGGTTAGGCTCCGCCCAGATATATATGTGTTTTTACTTTTGATTTTCTCAGCAACTACTGAACGGATTTACACCATTTAACAAAAGGGTTCTTTCTGAACCAAGAACTACCTCTTTGCCAAATTTGGTGTAATTCCGTTCAGCAGTTCGGGCTGTAGCCTTGTATAAAGTTTCCTATGGGAAATTGATTTTTTTACTCTTATTTTTTTAAATTTCTCCGCAACTACTTAACGGATTTACACCATTTAACAAAAAGGGTTCTTTCTGAACCAAGAACTACCTCTTTGCCAAATTTTGTGTAATTCCGTTCAACAGTTCGGGCTGTAGCCGTGGCTAAAGTTTCCTATGGGAAAATGAATGGGGAAAACCAGTTTTGGGACCCCCCTTTTTTCTCGGCCCCCGCTTGACGAATCACCCCGAAACTTTCAGAGTAGGAGCGGACCAGAGCGGGCCATAAAGTTTGAAAATTTCGCAAAGATTCGTCAACCGACGCAAGAGTTATTTCAAATAGAATGTTGCGGATTTCCTATGGAAAATAGGTCCTACCTATAACTATCTACTGGCGACCGCCAGTAGATAATATATATATATCCAGCACAGTTCATTTCGGGAAGCACCCAAGCCTCTTTTTCGATGGCGGGCCGTGGCGGGGTCGCGTACCCCAATTATTCCACCAAACGTGTCGTCACGATTCAAAAACAACAACACCAAACCCCTTTGCTTCAATACAACGTGTTTTATTTAAGCAACAACACCCCATATAGACACTCATGAAGCTACTCACCAACCCATGCAGCCGCTTACACACCAACAGACAGACTGATACAGACATTCACACAGTTTAATCACTAACCCATGCATTCAGTAAGACACGTTTAATCACTCACTTATACAGTCAGTCACACACCTACTAAATCATCCATTCAGACAGTCATACACCCACTCATTCTTCAATACACCTTGGACTATATATGATGTCATCAGTGATGTCATCAGTGATGTCATTTGAGATGTCATCAGTGATGTCACTGACCATGTCATGAGTGATGTAATATGTGATGTCATCAGCAGTGCATTGCGGGGGCGCGAGCTATAGTTAGCTCAACTAACTATAACGGCCGAATTTCTCTGGTTTTGTACGAGTGAAATATCCAACTAGCTATAACATCCCTGAAACCTGTTGTTTTTTCAGTGAATTTCAAAGGTTTTTTAAATACTAATTTCTAACTATAACGTCCTTGAAACCTATGGTTTTTTCTGTGAATTTCAAAGGTTTTTTAAATGCTCATTTCTAACTATAACGTCCCTGAAACCTTTGGGGCACTTCGGAGCTTGTAACACTTACAGTGTCGGAGCCTGTGTGAAACTGTGTTGCAGACAGATGAATCATTTGCAGACAGCTCGCTCAATATCGACCTTTGGAACGGAGAAAAAAAGAATTATGGGTCTGTGAAAAAAACAGTAGTTCTGGTCTTGCTCTCCAAGATACAACTTCGCACATACAAAGGTCACCAAAATAAAAAGCACTTTAAGATGGGAGAATTCTTTTTTAATGTTTGCGCCTACCAAAGTGCTAAAGATCTATTACCTTGGTACACTCTGAAGCAATGCACAGAAGCAGAAAATGGCTACAACGTTTCACCTGTTTGCCGAGCCTAGTTTTAAGAGGAAAAAAACCTTCTCTCTGAAGTTAGGCAGCCGGATTCACTAAGGGCCTCCACGCTCATGCAGGGGGACCCGCACTCATGAGGGGACCTCCGGACTTCAGTTACCCACTGAGGAGGTCCAGTCATGAGTGTGGCCCCCGTCACGAGTGCGAGCCACCTGCCATGAGTGTCGCCCCCCCTCCCCCACTTGCGGGGCCTCTGCCACAAGTACGGAGGCCCATTGTGAATCACCCCTCGGGTTGCATAGCTGCAAACGCACCCCACACTCACACTCTCACCTTTAGCCACACAGCTCACACATTGCAGTTCGGGGATCGTAGTTTCGCTTCTAATGTTGCATGTATGGACTCACAAACACCCAGTGCTCTTGTTGTCTGTCACCCATGACCTGGGGCCACTTGACAGCTGTGGGTCTGTCACTGAGTCTCAGGGATATTCACATGGAAAGATTTGGGGTTGATTTCAGGGCTATGCAGTGTCATCTTAAGGACTTTGGAGGTAAGGGCCAGAAATATTTCTGGGTAACTTTGAATTTTATTATGCATCTTCTGCTAATTCAAGCCCCATGAATGATGGCAAACATTATTGAATTACATGTTAAAAGATGAGAAAGAGAAATCGAATTATGACAGAGTATAAGTTCGCTTTCCCAGAGACCACTTGGAAAATGGGGGCCCTGAGTAATTGCCTATGCCTTAAAAATGTCTCTGGGGCTAGTGTCGTCCACAAATTTTTTCTTAATCTTACCACAGTCTGCCCTTTGAGTGTGACTTTCTCACGTGCAAATATTCATGATCAATTTCTGAGTGAATGCCAGATTGAGATATGTTGCAGGCAATCTGAGTGGTGCTGTTTTCAACTCGAAGTTTGTCCAGGCCACAAGATTCAGCGTCTGTGATAGGACGGTCTGCCTGAAATCACAGGTTGCTTAAAATGTTAAAGTTCACTACGTTCACACCCACTAGTAACCTCACTCCTGCTTGTGGCGCTGCAAGGTCACTGGCTAGCTGAACTTGAACTGAAAAGGGTCAAAATTAATACCATTTTAAAAAGTTACTCCAGAGATGAAAATATCAATGCTTTATGTTAGCAATTGCACACTTGACCACCTGAATCCCATATTTTACCATTGGCCATCACTGTGTACTTAATATATTTGATCCCAGAGTAGTTGGAAAAACATGTGGTTGTGATGACTTTTGCACCTTTGAGACATTCCAACTTGAGAGTAAAAACCCACTGAGCTACTTACTTTACCGACTAAGAGAGCTAGGAGGCAACGTGTTTAACTTGAGAGGCTCCGAGGCTGCGTGTACTCTGCTTGCACAATGACCCTTCCTATTCATTTGTCCCACAGAAAGGCAAGCCCTGAATTAATTATTAGGAGTTACTGATTTTTTTTACTCTCATTAATAGAGGTCTTCATTGTCCATACTTAACAACTGCGCATCTCCCAAATCACGCATGAAAGTACCAGACATCACATATGGGATCAGTGTGAGGGAGGAGTTAATGAGAGGGTACTGCTGGCCCTTTTCAGGAGCAAACAGGTATTCCGATAGTGCTCGCCAGCACTTCTGTATTTCAATTTAAAGCACAAGGTGGTGTGGTTACAAGTAGTGCCAGTCTGCGAATCTCCTCTTTTAAAGGACCAACACTGTTATCTGAGGACTTGAGCTGTTTTCCACATGCTGCTGTAAAGTATCTGTCCATTCCCTGACAGCAGGACTAAGCCCTGGTGTGATTCACCCCCACAGGGAGGAGGTTGGTGTTTGCGAGCACTCGCTGCTACAGGGGACTCCCGGAATTCCGGTGTGAACCTTACCAGGAAGCTCCTGGCACAGTGCCGAGAAGCTTTAGACGGGCGGGAGACAAGGCAAGTCGCCGCCCGAGCACAACCTCAGGCTGTTAGCATCCCTGAGTCCCCAGTGGGATGCAGCATCCCTCCTCTCACCCCCGTACCTTGCTGAACACCTCCAGGTCATCATCCTTGTCAAAGTCCAATGCATCAGTGCACAGGGGCAATGTGGCAGGTAGGGCTCCCGGAGGCTGGGCTGGGACGTGGCGGCGCAAGGGAGACGGGGCGCTCCCCCGGAAGGTTCAACTCACTGGACCTCGGGCCAGCTGACATGGCCCCGAGCAGTGACTTCAGTCATCCAGAGAGGGATTCTTGCGGCTGCCTTCCAGCGCGATGCAAAGGGTTGTGTGCGCAGGACCAGATGAGAGGTCCTGGCGCTGCAGCAGCAACAAACAGCTGATCTGGTAGAGAAGGCAGGGCTCTGTCAGTAATGCCAGAGCAGAGCGCTGTATCAGCCGAGTCCCAATAATAGCCCCTGGGAGGTGGCGGTCCCTGGGACTTGGGGGGGCCCGCCAGGCCCCCGCTCCATAATAAAAAATACCCCGGGGAGGTGGCAGTCCCCGGGGCTTGGGGAGGCACGCGAGGCCCCCACCCATTAATGAAAAAAGCCCGGGGAGGTGGCGGTCTCCGGGACTTGGGGGGCCCACGAGGCCCCCCCTGCCCATTAAGGAAAAAAGCCCTGGGGAGGTGGTGGTCCCCGTGGCTGCGGGGGCCCATGCGGCCCCCGCATATATATGGCACATTGCCCCCGGGACCTGGCCCACCCGGGGGCTCAAAGAAACGAAGCGCGGGAGCCCACACTTTGTTTTTTTAAACTTTTTTGGCCGGATTCGCGCACCCAGCGAATTCGGCCGTATATAAAATATACATATATACATATATATATATATATATATATATATATATATATATATATAAATATATATATATATATAAATATATATCAAAACACAACTATTTCTTCCCAAGGAAGAGAGCACGCACACATGGACTGCTGGATTAAGGCTTTTTATTGTGAGGGGCCTCCTCCGACCCAGCAGAAAGGAGAGACGTGTTTCGGCTGACACAGCAGTCTTTCTCAATCTGGTATGCGCCGTTTTTCTTTAAAATATATACTATGCCCCAATCATAGACATAGAAAACATCTTGGTCCCATAATGTGAAAAACACAAACATAAATAAAGTTATATTCAAAGTGCAATCTCATAAAATAAAATATATACAAAAAGCCCATAGTGCATTACAATATAACTATTGCGTGCATAATTCATGAGCAATCCACTGAGACAACATATATATAAAATTGTTATTAAGCACTGAAAATGAATAAGCATTACATCCTCTATATGGGAACAACCACTGTTGTGATACCAAAACTTTAAAAGGTATAGCTCAAACCCCCTCCGGTAGCACTTACAAAACAAATATGTGAATCATGCTGCTGAATACATTACAACCGAGAGACTTAAGACCTCTGATCTCATTGCATCAATGCTTTGTGACACGCCCTGGGATTGTGTTGGTAAAACCTCCCTACATCGTTATAGAGCACAGTGCTACTTAGTCCAAACTAAGGGGCCTATTAGGATGGCAGGCGGACTTTCGTCTGCCCGCCACCCTAGCGGTGCTGGGACCGGCCGCCAGTGGTGCGGCGGTCCCGCACCAGCGATTAGGATGTCACCGCCACTGTGGCGGTGGCATCCTCCATTCCATTCCCAGCATTGTGGTGGGCGGTGCACACAGCACCGCCCGCCACAATGCTGGGAATGCACTGTGTGCATTGTCATGCACAAGGTGACAGGCACCGCGCGGTGCCTGCCACCTTGTCCATGACAATGTAGGGGGGTACCATAGGTACCCCCAATGTGCAACCCCCACCCCCCCAATACCCTGGGGGCCCGCAACAGGCCCCCAACAGCAAACTCCGCATGCTTTTTCGTGGCGGCATCGCCGCCACGGAAAGGCTGCTTCCCGCACCCATGCTAATATGGATGGTGGTGTCTAGCAGACACCGCCACCATATGTAGCCCCTTTTCCGCCCGGTCGACTGGTCGACCGGCGGAAAACCGGCGGACAGTCTCTCCGTCCGCCGGGGTCCCCCCCGCCATACTAATATGGCGGGGGGAAAATGGGTGGCAGGTGGAGGGAAATGTAGGGCGGATCGCCACCGCCATGCGGGCGGTGGCGATCCGCCCTACATCGTAATGACCCCCTAAGTTCAGATACGCCAAACGCCGATACTGTTGAAATACATAAAATAACTGTGCCCATGAAGGAAACGAATGCACGTAAAATGATATTAGTAGGTGTGAATAAACCTGAAAACAGTAACTTCAGGCAGGCTGGGACTACTAGTCCCATAACCCCCCAGCATGGTAGTACACAAAACTGCTAAACAGCTTTGATAAACCGTATGGTACAAAAACTGTTAAACACGGCGTTGCTGAATAAACTACAATAATGCGGAAGTAACACTGAAGAAAGTCCAATCTCATATGAGATAATGTCTTGTGTAGGTAGCCCGAGTGCATCATTTGACTCCAACAAAATGCTCCGTGTGAGCGGATGGCGTAAGTAAGGGGCAGAACCAGGCTGGCATTAAATGAATATATATATATATATATATAGTATCTTTTATGCACTTTTATGAATGTTTTTAATGATCGAATAAAGAACATCCCCACAGAGTTGGCGACAGGTTGAAAAAATGTCTGGAATTGATAATGAGCTTGGTCAATTTTGTAACCAAAGATAAATATGCTATATTGTGACAAAGAAAATAAGCGTGTTGCCAGATCCAAGCTGTGGGCAATTTTAGAACACCTGGGGGTGGAGAAGGGCATTGTTGCCTTTTTACGAGTCCTGAATTATGACCTTGAAGCCTCATTGGGTAGGCACTATGTAACATAGAAGAGTGTATTAAGAGTAAATTCTTGAATACACCAATCTGAAACAAAACTGGAGGTATGTGTGCTATCCAGCCTTCTCAAGGAAACCTCACCTTGAATGGTACCGATCTGATCTTGAATATTGACTCTGGGATATCAGTGATGCTTAATATTGAGATCAAAATATTGCCACTACAAAAATATTGTATTGTGGTATGGAACATCGAGAGTAAGTGTAGTCATTAGTAGATGTAGTGGCAATTAATATTGTTTGTTTTTAATTCATTTTTTATTAAAGTTATATTGTAAGTAATACTATAAATATAACTTAATCCTTTTGCGTTTTGAGGTTTTATCAGGGTATTGAGTAGATAGTGTTTCATAAAACATATGCATTATTTTGTATGCTCTTTGATGTTTTAATTATTATACCTGTTCATTATTATGCATTAACATATTTAATTATTTAATTCATTTCTAATTCATTTTTATGGAGTTATGGCTTTTGGGGGGGAATAAGGTGGATCGTGTATAAAAAATGAATAATAAAGATCTTTAGGTTAATTGAAATACTTAAATTATTAAATCCATAAATATTAAAATAAGTAATTAACTATGTTATTTAGGCTGATGATTTAAATATTAGTAGTTTAATTTTTAACTTAAAACATATTTGAATTTGAATTAATCTAGATTTTGTAATCTAAAATGTGTTTTGAACCTTAATTTTAATATATATTCAAGTTGTAAAAAAGAAAATCTTTATAAATATTTAACAAGTTTAAATTATTGGGATACATTTTAAAATTACTTGAACATTTCTATACAATAATGGATTTTGAATTTTTTAAATAAAGTTTTAAAATATTTTAAAATTAGTAAAGTTTTGGGCAATTTAGTTTTATTATTAATCGTTGCTCCCCACAGTTACACACTTACCCCATTTTTTGTAGGCTTGTAGTTGTAATAGTAAATATGCCCCTCACCCAAATATAGGCACTTACCCCATGTGTGGAACACAGGAGTTACAGTAGTTAACACGTCCCTCGGTTATGAGCAATTATCACAAATTTGTTTGCAGGACTGGAGATAGGATAGTGAATTTGCCTCCCATCAGTTATGTGCACGTACACCAGTGTTTGCTGGACTGGAATTAGAATAGTAAATGTGCCCTCGCCACCAATAATTTTCTGCACTTGTCCCAATGGTTGCAGAACTGGAGTTACTATAGTAAATAATACAATTCGCCAATGATATGCAGTTGCCCAAGTATATGTAACACTGGAGTTAGTAAATACCCCCACCTCCCATAATACAGACTAATGTTTGTAGGACTGCAGTTAGAATAGTAAATATGCCCCCTCAATTATACACACTTCAGCAAAGTTTGTAAGACTAGAGTTACAGTATTAAGTATCATTCCTCCTAATTATTTGCATTTACTTCGATGTTTCTAGGACAGGAATTAGAACAGTAAATATGCTCCCTCAGTTATATGCACTTACGGCAAAGTTTGCAGCACTTGAGTTAAAACATTTAATATGTAACTTCCAATTATATGTATTTACTACAGTGTTTGTAGAACTGGAGATAGAATAGTACATGTAACACTTGTTTCAGAAATATATATTTCAGGATTTTAGTTAATGATTTATGTTTACCCATTGTTTTACATTTTTTTGGGATTTCTTTGTCGTTCAAATTTCAAATAAGTCATTAATGTTTAAGTAATCGATTCTTTTTTTAAAAAATTTGTTTTTTAAATATATTATTATAATTATTTCTTTTGAATTAAAATTTAGAGCATGTGTTGAAAGATTTTTAAATTGTATTTATTAATTTATTTAAAATGAATCATTTGTTTATGTTCACTAATTTCCAAATGTATTTCAGTTTCTTTAAAAAAAGAAATGTAATGTATATTCGGAAGGATATTTAATTATTTTTATGTTACATTATATTTATTATATCTATATTTAGGGTCATATTTATGAGCCCACGTGTATCGCTCTTGCACCAGACAACGTGGTGCAAGAGCGATGCAACTAAAAAATTTGATTTTCTGAAGCCACGCAAGGCCACTTTGTGTGGCCCTTAGTGGCTTCATAAATCTGGAGTAACGCAACGCAGCACAAATCACTGCATTGCATTACTCTGCCCTGGAAAGGCATTTGATGGCAGTTGCATGGCTATTTCCACGCAACTCCAATGGTTTTTGACGCAGTCCAAGATTTACCAAAAGTGGTAGACCTGGGAATGTGCCAAAAAGATATGGCCTCTCAGGGGAGGTGTAACGTTACTTCCTCTTTCTGTGTGCTGCATTCTGCAGCACACATAGAGGAATATGTCTCTAAGGATTGTTTTTGTGCAGGAAGGTGTTCCTTCCTGCACAAAAACAATCCTGCATGCAATGCCAGCACCTTTGCACAATGGTGCAAGGGTGCCTGCATTGGCACTAGGCAGTCTATTGTTCGCCAGTGCGGGGGAAAAGGACAGGAATGCACTGTATTGCAATAAATATGGCACATTCCTGCACTTTCCCTGTAATACAGTGCAGGAGAGGACTTGCTACTTTGCATTGTGTTACAATCCCATAAACTATGCCCCTGTGTGTGTGTATTTGTCAATGTCTTAAATGAATAAGAGCAACACTCCAAGGTTTTGGTGCTCATAATCCTTTATTGGTGACACACAAGTCAAACTGTACAATGTGAAATTGTGCATAAATAAAGGACAAAGTTAAAAATAGAATGATGGTGATGCCTGAGTCAATATGACTCAGGACATGAACTCAGAAAAAAAGTATATTGCATACATGTATATAGAACTGGTGGGCAGCAATGTTTGATGTGGGGCTTTCAGACATAAGAGGATGTAGTCCTTTAGGTGTGATCAATGGATTGCACATATAAATTGAAACAGTTAGCATCTATTACAGGTATGTGTCTGTTCATCATTGAATTAAATTGTTACCATTTTAAACTCCTGGCTGTAATATGGGTATATATTGGAAAATGGATGTCCAAGGGGGTGGTATATTAGTTTCATTTATGAAAGTTCACATAATTAGGTCTTAGGCCTATATAAGTGGAGGAAATATGCATTGGCATCTTATTACTAACAATAAACCACTGGGGCAAAACAACTTTAAACCATTAAATAAATATATATATATATAGATATCTATTATCTACTGGCGGTCGCCAGTAGATAGTTATAGTTAGGACCTATTTTCCATAGGAAATCCGCAACATTCTATTTGAAATAACTTTGACGCCGGTTGACGAATCTTCGTGAAATTTTCAAACTTTATGGCCCACTCCGGTCCGCTCCTATCCTGAAAGTCTCGGGGTGATTCGTCAAGCGGGGGCCGAGAAAAAAGGGGGGTCCCAAAACGTGTTTTCCCCATTCATTTTTCCATAGGAAAATTTAGCCACGGCTACAGCCCGAACTGCTGAACGGAATTACACCAAATTTGGCAAAGAGGTAGTTCTTGGTTCAGAAAGAACCCTTTTTGTTAAATGGTGTAAATCCGTTCAGTAGTTGCTGAGAAAATCAAAAGTAAAAACACATATATATCTATGGCCGCGGAGGGTCCGCGCACCCTCCCGATGACCAGCTGTATGCTAATTGGCTGTCAACACTGCAAACCAGGAAGTGTTGGCAGCCATCTTGTGACTCGGTAGAACCGAGTCACAAGAAAACAGTAAAAACAATCGTGCAAAATGCAAAAAGGGGGCAGGGTAGAAACACCCTGACCCCCTTGGCCTGCTCAGGGGGTCCTACAAGGACCCCTAGGGCCCCAATTTTTTTTTTAAATCGGCAAAAAACGCGCTGGGTGCGCGGATCCAGCCGATACCGGGGGCATGCGGGGGTTGGTTTTATGTGGGGGGCCTCTAAGGCCCCCCCAAGCCCAGGGGACCGCCACAGGCTTTAAAAAAAAATGGTGCGGGAGGGCTATCCGCCCTCCCGCAGCCCCGGGGACCGCCACCCCCCGGGGCTTCTTTTTTTAATAAACAATGACCTGTGTGGGGGGGCTCCTTCCCCCCCACATGCCCCGGGGACCGCCACCTCCCCGGGGCACTAAGAAAATACATGTGGGGGACCACCACCTCCCCGGGGCTTGTGCAATTGAAGGGAGGGGGGCAGCGCAGCCCCGCTCCTGGAGCCTGTGGTGGCCCTGGGGACCGCCACCCCCCAGGGCCGGCTCCTGCAGTGTCCCGGGGTGCCTACCCCCGGGACACTGCTGTTTGCAATGGCAGGACGGGAGCCTCGCGGCTCCCGTCCTGTCATTGCAAACTTGCTTTGCATCATTGAAGCGAGAGCAGAGAAACCTGCTCTCGCTTAATGAAGCAAAGCAGAATTGCTTTACATAAGGGGAGCTGCATGTCAGCAGCTCCCCTTATGGAAAAGCAATGCCGGCTACCGCAGGACGCGGGGAGTCGGCGGGACCGTGCGGGGATTGGGGACCCCCCCACGGTCCCCAACGAGTGGCCAGGCCCCGGGGGATGGGGTCCTCGGGGCCATTAGTGGCGTGGGAGGGGGGCCACGCAGCCCCCCTCCCAAAAAAAGGAATTATTTTAAAAAAAAAAAAGACGCAGAGGCCGGCCCCGGGGGATGGGGTCCCCGGGGGTCTTAAATGGCCTGAGGAGGGGGGCTACGCAGCCCCCCTCCAAATATTTAATTACAAAAAAAAAAGAGGGCATGCCCCGGGGGATGGGGTTCCCGGGGCCAATAGAGGCCCAGGGAAAGGGGGCCACGCGGCCCGCTTCCTGTTTTTTTTCATTTAAAAAAAAAAAGAAAATCCTCAGGCCCCGGGGGATGGGGTCCCTGGGGCCAAAAGTGGCTTAGGGAAGGGGGGCCACGCAGCCCCCCTCCCATACAAAAAAAAGACTGGCATTGTGCCGGAGGCCCCGCCCCCTCCCTTAACCACTCTGCAAACGCGCTCCCTGGCGCGTTTTAAGAAGGGGAAGTAATTCCCCTTGAATAATGGGGGTCCCTGGAGGCCAACTAGCCCACCAGGAACCTCCAGTATGTGCCACAGAGCTGCGTTGCAGAGAGGTGCAAAAGGGGCGTGGCCTCTGAACACCTCTCTGCAACGCAGCTCTCTGGCGCATACTGGAGGTATCTGGTGGGCTAGTTGGCCCCTAGGGACCCTCGGGATTGAGGAGGAATTAATTCTCCAACTTAAAACGCGCCACAGGGCGTGTTTGCAGACATGTCACCTTAGGCCCCACCCCTTCCTTCACCATTGTGCAAATATTCCTCTAAAATCAGCCAAACTACGAATTCCGATTTACTCACCTGTTATCAGGAGAGACCTCAGTGCTGCATCTTTGAGCCCAGTACTGATCCTGAAAAGTAATTTTAACCGTACTTACCAGTAACTTGAATTTCCTTCCATAGGCTAACATTGACTGGTTTCACTTGGAAATTCTTCTAATTGTGGAGTTTTGGAACTTTATAATATTCCTCTAAAATCAGCCGAACTACGAATTCCGATTTACTCACCTGTTATCAGGAGAGAACCCAGTGCTGCATCTTTTAGCCCAGCACTGACCCTGAAAAGTAATTCTAACCGTACTTACCAGTAACTTGTATTTCCTTCCATAGGATATCATTGCCTGCTTTTTGCTGAAAAAGTTTCTAAGTGTCGATTTTTGAAACATACAAATATTCCTCTAAAATCAGCAGAACTACGAATTCCGATTTACTCACCTGTTATCAGGAGAGACCTCAGTGCTGCATCTTTGAGCCCAGTACTGATCCTGAAAAGTAATTTTAACCGTACTTACCAGTAACTTGAATTTCCTTCCATAGGCTAACATTGACTGGTTTCACTTGGAAATTCTTCTAAGTGTGGAGTTTTGGAACTTTATAATATTCCTCTAAAATCAGCCGAACTACGAATTCCGATTTACTCACCAGTTATCAGGAGAGAACCCAGTGCTGCATCTTTTAGCCCAGCACTGACCCTGAAAAGTAATTCTAACCGTACTTACCAGTAACTTGTATTTCCTTCCATAGGATATCATTGCCTGCTTTTTGCTGAAAAAGTTTCTAAGTGTCGATTTTTGAAACATACAAATATTCCTCTAAAATCAGCAGAACTACGAATTCCGATTTACTCACCTGTTATCAGGAGAGACCTCAGTGCTGCATCTTTGAGCCCAGTACTGATCCTGAAAAGTAATTTTAACCGTACTTACCAGTAACTTGAATTTCCTTCCTTAGGCTAACATTGACTGGTTTCACTTGGAAATTCTTCTAAGTGTGGAGTTTTGGAACTTTATAATATTCCTCTAAAATCAGCCGAACTACGAATTCCGATTTACTCACCTGTTATCAGGAGAGACCTCAGTGATGCATCTTTGAGCCCAGTACTGATCCTGAAAAGTAATTTTAACCGTACTTACCAGTAACTTGTATTTCCTTCCATAGGAATCCATTGTCTGGTTTTCAGCAGAAAAGTTTCAGTGTCGATTTTCACAAACTACAAATATTCCTTAAAAATCGCCTGTATGACTTAAACGCATTCTTTCAACTGTTTACAGGAGATGCACCAGTGCTGGATCCAGGATCCACCACTGAGTAAGAAAAAGTAACGATAACACTACTTACCTGCTAAGTGAATTTCCTCCCATAGGATAACATTGGTGATTCTATGTGAAAAAGTTTCTAAGTGTCAACTTTTAAAATACAATAATATTCCTTAAAAATCACTACTGTAACCAAAACGCTTTTACTCAACTGTTTACAGGAGATGTCGCAGGACTGAATCTAGGATCCAGTCCTGTGGTAAGAAAAAGTAATCCATAAAGTAACTAATTGCATTTAACTAGAAATTCACATTGAGCTCAATGTTGCATTGTGTTTGAAATTGTGTTGCCCATTGCAACAACTGTAACTACTGTACTTAAACGTCTATTGCCTATTTGCAAAGTATTTAAACTAAAGTAATTCATTCTGAGAAAGTATATTTTGTAATTTAATGTATAATGTAATTACAATGTAATTTAAAAAATAAAATATCTAAAAATAAATAGTTTAAAAAAATGTAGTAAATCAGTATCAAAAAAATAAATATAACAATTAATACATTTAAAAATTGTCATTTACAAAACCTTTGAAATTCACTGAAAAAAACCATAGGTTTCAGACATGTTATAGTTAGGAATTAGCATTTAAAAACCTTTGAAATTCACTGAAAAAACCATAGGTTTCAGGCACGTTATAGTTAGAAATTAGCATTTAAAAAACCTTACAAATTCACTGAAAAAACCATAGGTTTTAGGGACAGTTATACTTAGTTGGACATTGCACTCGTACAAAACCCGTGAAATTCCCCCATTATAGTTAGTTCAGCTAATTATAACTTGCGCCCCCGCAATGCACTGCTGATGACGTCACATATTACATCACTCATGACATGGTCAGTGACATCACTGATGACATCACTGATGACATCTCAAATGACATCACTGATGACATCATCCACGTGATAATCTGATGCACCTCCTCACACCCTAATATAACCTTTGATACACCCACTCTAAATTACAGACTACCATTCGCAAAACCATAGACACTCCAACACCAATAACTACATACCCACTCACTGATTCTTAGGTCTACACACACACATCCACTCACTCACCCGTACAGTGACTCATACTTACGGTCACTCAGTACAGGACTATCATATGCCCTCATACTCCTATATAGACACTCAAACACCGCCACTCATCCATACAGGTACTCACACACCTAGTCAGTCATGCAAATAATTAAACACACTGCCATTTACTCACCTATACAGTTATACACACACCAGCTCACTTACTCATACAAATACTAGCACATTCTTACGCTCTTATACAATCACTGATACAAGCACACACTCATCCATACAGTCACTCTCACAATCACACACTCTCGCTTATAGCTATTTATATACTCCAACACACATATATACTGCCTTTCACATATGTAGTTACTCACACATGTACCACTGGGACATACATTCACTCACTAACACACTCTTACACACACTTACCCACCCATACAGTCTATCACAGATGCACTCTTGAAACCATCCACCCAGTGAATCACCCACTCACACATCTCTGCACAGAGTCGCACACACCCCACCCACACAAACACTCAGGCACCCATACAGATACTCACACAACCAATCAATAACTCATATAGACACTCATGTAGCTATTCACAAACCCATGCAGCCACTTACACAGCAACAGACAGACGGATACAGACATTCACCCAGTTTAGTCACTAACCCATGCATTCAGTAAGATACATTTAATCACTCACTTATAGAGTTAGTCACGCACCTACTAAATCATCCATACAGACACTTATACACCCACTCATTCTTCAATACGCCTTTCCCTATATATATTAAAAATATTTAAACTTTACAGAAACACACAGTCACTGGATGATGTCATCAGTGATGTCATTTGAGATGTCATCAGTGATGTCATCAGTGATGTCACTGACCATGTCATGAGTGATGTAATATGTGACATCATCAGCAGTGCATTGCGGGGCACGAGTTATAGTTAGCTGAACTAACTATAACGGGGGAATTTCACGGGTTTTGTACAAGTGCAATGTCCAACTAACTATAACTGTCCCTAAAACCTATGGTTTTTTCAGTGAATTTGTAAGGTTTTTAAATGCTAATTTCTAACTATAACGTGCCTGAAACCTATGTTTTTTCAGTGAATATATATATATATATATATATATATATATATATTCACTGAAAAAAACAAAATTACATGGTCATTATGGCTAGGAAATAGAATTTAAAAAACCTTAGAAATTTGCTGAAAACACAAAGGTTACAGGGATGTTACAGTTGGGCTCAAATTTCATTCTTATTAAACCAGTGAAACTGAGCAGTTATAGTTACCTTAGCTAACTATAATTTAAACCCCCACAATGCACTGCTCATGACCTCACATATTACATCACTCATGACATGGTCAGTGACATCACTCATAACATCGCTGATGACATCATCCAGTGATTGTGAGTGTTTTCGGAAAGTTTATGAGTGTTAAACATATATATTAAGCTACTAGAAAAGTTAAATTACTATACTTTATGTACTACTAATGAGTGATACTATTTTAACATGTATTATGTGAGTGGCTGTGTGACTATGTCTGTGTGTGAATGGGTGTGTGAGTGGTTGTATGGGTGTGTGAGTGGTTGTACAGGTATGTGAGTGGGTGTGTGAGTGCATGTATTGATGAATAAGTGGGTGTGTGCGTAGTTCTATGGTTGAGTAAGCGTGTGTGTGAGTAGCTATATGGGTGAATAAGTGGGTTTGTTAGTAGCTGTATGGGTGGGTGAGTGGAAATGTGGGTGGCTCTATGGGTGAGTAAGTGGGTGTCTGAGTGGCTGAATCAGTGACTGAGTGGCTGTGTGAGTGGCTGTATGGGTGTGTGAGTAGGTCTGTGAGTGGCTATATGAGTGAATAAGTGGGTGTCTGACTGGCTGTATGGGTGAATGCTTGGCTCTTTGAGCGGGTGTTTGGGTAAGTGATTTGCTGTGTCAGTGGCTGTACTGGAGAGTGATTTTTGTGTGAGTGTCTGCAAGGGTGAGTGCATGGCTGTGTTTAGAGTTTGTATGCATGAGTGAATAGCTGTATAAGTGGTTGTTTGGTTGAATGAGTGGGTGTGTGAGTGGTTGTATGGGTCTGTGAATGGGTATGTGAGAGCTTCTGTGGGTGTGTGAGTTGGTGTATGAGAGGTTATTTGGGGATGTGAGTGGGTGTGTGAGTGGTTCTAAGGATGATGTCATCAGTGGTGATGTCATCAGTGATGTCACTTGAGATGTCATCAGTGATGTCACTGACCATGTCATAAGTTATGAAATATGTGAGATCACAAGCAGTACATTGTCAGGGCATAAGTTATAATTAGCTTAGGTAACTATAACTGCTGAATTTTCATTGGTTTTGTACAAGTGAAATCTGAGCCTAACTATAACGTCCCTGTAAACATTGTTTTTTTCAGTGAATTTGTAAGTTTTATTTAATTCTATTTCCTAACTATAACATCCCTGTAACTTTTGTTTTATTCAGTGAATTTCTAAGGTTTTAAAAAAATATATTTCCTATTTATAACATCCCTGTAACCTTTGGTTGTTTTCAATGAATGTCTAAAAATTTTCAATTCTATTTCCTAACTATAACGTCCCTGTAACCTTTGTTTTTTTCAGTGAATTTCTATATTTCTTTAAATGCTATTTCCAAACTATAACAAACCCTGTAACCTTTGGATTTTTTACAGAATTTCTACGTTTTTTTACATTTTATTTCCTAACTGTAACCAGTAATTTTTTAGAGTGGGTGCGTAAGTGGCTGTATAGGTCTGTGAGTGAGTGTGTGTGTGTGTGAGTGGCTTTATGGGTCTGTGAGTGGATGTGTGAGTGGCTGATGGGTCGGTGAGTGAGTGAATGAGTGGTTGTGTGGGTTTGTGAGTGGCAGTAAGGATGGGCACGTGAGTGTGTGAGTGACTGTTTGGGTCTGTGGGTAGATGTGAGAGTGGCAGAATGGATGTGTGAGTGGGTGTCTGAGTGTCTGTATGGGTGTATCAGCAGCTGGGTAAGTGACTGCACTAGAACTAAACCTCACCTGCCCCTTTATCAAAAAAGAATCCACCGCTTTGCACAAAATTTGTACCCAACTGGAGTACTTTCTATTTGTTAATTAGTGAGTGCTACCTCATTAGGTAAATATCTACTGCTTATTCTACACTACAGCTGACTAATGGACCATGAAGAAATGTATCAAGTGTCCTCATATTCTTCTGCATCAAGAACGCATCAACAAAATAGGTGGGAAATGCATTGCGGCCTTTTGGTAAGCTGCCCATCATCCTGGCAAACGTCAGGAAGACTATTGCATACACTAAAGTGAACGGGGCGGGGCCAAAAGGGCAGAGCTTCAGGTGATTTTGCACATTTGTATACTTGTAGTAATTTAAAAGGAGAACCATGGACTCTGCTCTTACCAGGTAAGGACAATAAAGAACCCCCCTTGTCACAGTCCCTATAGATTGCGTTCCAATAGATCAACGATGCATTCACCTCCACAAAGCATTTCAGATTGTCTTTCATTGTGGAATTGCTGAGAAATTAAACTTGCTTTGCCTTCGCCAAGCCCAGGATGTCAGGATCATTTGTCCTTTACAGAAGTAGAGCTTCAACTGGGACACCCGCTATGTTTATATCTATATGTGCTTCCTGTTGAGGTTTAATTTCAGTGAAATGAGCTTCAGGACCAGAACGGCATTGCAAAAACTTAATGGGGGAGGGGGGCCTCGTGGTCCCCCTCCCCTGTCTGATTTCGGCCCCAGGGACCCCATCCCCTGGGGCCTGCCCAAAATTTAATGGGGAAGCAGGACTGCGTAGTCCCCCTTCCTGGACTGACTTTGGCCCCTGGGGACCCATTCCCCAGGGCCTGGCCAAAATTAAATGGGGGAGGGGGTCCATGCAGCTCCCCTCCTCCGGCCAATTTCAACCCCTGGGACCAAATCCCCAGGGGCCCGGCCTCTTCATGCTGGGTGCCCTGGAGCGGTACCTGCTAGCTCCTCGCCTTTAGCGGGAGCCAGCATTGCTCCCACACATAGGGATCAGCAAAATATGCTTTCCCATGCACAACTAGAATGAGCTGGGTGGTGCTTTTTGAAATTTTAGTGAAGATTCATCAAACAGCCCCAAAGTTATAAGCAAACGAAAAAACACATTTTCTATGGAAACTAGGTCCTAACTATACCTACATACTGGTGACTACCAGTAGGTAATATATATATATATATATATATATATATATATATTCACTGAAAAAACCATAGGTTTTAGGGACAGTTATAGTTATTTGGACATTGCACTCGTACAAAACCCATGAAATTCCCCCGTTATAGTTAGTCCAGCTAACTATAACTCGCGCCCCCGCAATGCACTGCTGATGACGTCACATATTACATCACTCATGACATGGTCAGTGACATCACTGATGACATCACTGATGACATCTCAAATGACATCACTGATGACATCATCCAGTGACTTTGTGTTTCTGTAAAGTTTAAATATTTTTAATATATATAGGAAAAGACGTATTGAAGAATGAGTGGGTGTGTAAGTGTCTGTATGGATGATTTAGTAGGTGCGTGACTGACTCTATAAGTGAGTGATTTAACGTATCTTACTGAATGCATGGGTTAGTGACTAAACTGGGTGAATGTCTGTATCCGTCTGTCTGTTGCTGTGTAAGTGGCTGCATGTGTTTGTGAATAGCTACATGAGTGTCTATATGAGTTATTGAATGCTTGTGTGAGTATCTGTATGGGTGCCTGAGTGTTTGTGTGGGAGGGGTGTGTGCGACTCTGTGCATAGATGTGTGAGTGGGTGATTCACTGGGTGGATGGTTTAAAGAGTGCATCTGTGATAGACTGTATGGGTGGGTAAGTGTGTGTAAGAGTGTGTTAGTGAGTGAATGTATGTCCCAGTGGTACATGTGTGAGTAAATACATATGTGAAAGGCAGTATATATGTGTGTTGGAGTATATAAATAGCTATAAGCAAGAGTGAGTGATTGTGATAGTGGCTGTATGGATGAGTGTGTGCTTGTATCAGTGATTGTATAAGAGCGTAAGAATGTGCTAGTATTTGTATGAGTAAGTGAGCTGGTGTGTGTATAACTGTATAGGTGAGTAAATGGTAGTGTGTTTAATTATTTGCATGACTGACTAGGTGTGTGAGTACCTCTATGGATGAGTGGCGGTGTTTGAGTGTCTATATAGGAGTATGAGTGCATATGATAGTCCTGTACTGAGTGACCGTAAGTATGAGTGACTGTACGGGTGAGTGAGTGGATGTGTGCGTAGACCTAAGAATCAGTGAGTGGGTATGTAGTTATTGGTGTTGGAGTGTCTATGGTTTTGCGAATGGCAGTCTGTAATTTAGAGTGGGTGTATCAAAGGTTATATTAGGGTGTGAGAAGATGCATGAAATTATCACGTGGATGATGTCATCAGTGATGTCATTTGAGATGTCATCAGTGATGTCATCAGTGATGTCACTGACCATGTCATGAGTGATGTAATATGTGACGTCATCAGCAGTGCATTGCGGGGGCTCGAGTTATAGTTAGCTGGACTAACTATAACGGGGAATTTCACGGGTTTTGTACGAGTGCAATGTCCAAATAACTATAACTGTCCCTAAAACCTATGGTTTTTCAGTGAATTTCAAAGGTTTTTTAAATGCTAATTTGTAACTATAACATGTCTGAAACCTACGGTTTTTTCAGTGAATTTCAAAGGTTTTGTAAATGACAATTTTTAAATGTATTAATTGTTATATAAATTTTTTTCATACTGATTTCCTAATTGTTTAGAAACAATTTTTTTACATATTTTATTTTTTAAATTACATTGTAATTACATTATACATTACATTACAAAAAATACTTTCTCAGAATGAATTACTTTAGTTTAAATACTTTGCACATAGGCAATAGACTTTTAAGTACAGTAGTTACAGTTGTTGCAATGGGCAACACATTTTCAAACACAATGCAACATTCAGCTCAATGTGAATTTCTAGTTAAATGCAATTAGTTACTTTATGGATTACTTTTCTAACCACAGGACTGGATCCTAGATTCAGTCCTGGGACATCTCCTGTAAACAGTTGAGTAAAAGCGTTTTGGTTACAGTAGTGATTTTTAAGGAATATTATTGTATTTTAAAAGTTGACACTTAGAAACTTTTTCACATAGAATCACCAATGTTATCCTATGGAAGGAAATTCACTTAGCAGGTAAAAACTGTTATCGTTACTTTTTCTTACTCAGTGTTGGATCCTGGATCCAGCACTGGTGCATCTCCTGTAAACAGTTGAAAGAATGCGTTTAAGTCATACAGGCGATTTTTAAGGAATATTTGTAGTTTGTGAAAATCGACACTTTGAAAGTTTTCTGCTGAAAACCAGACAATGGATTCCTATGGAAGAAAATATAAGTTACTGGTAAGTACAGTGCTGGGCTAAAAGATGCAGCACTGGGTTCTCTCCTGATAACAGGTGAGTAAATTGGAATTCGTACTTTGGTTGATTTTAGAGGAATATTATAAAGTTCCAAAACTCCACACTTAGAAGAATTTCCAAGTGAAACCAGTCAATGTTAGCCTATGAAGGAAATTCAAGTTACCGGTAAGTACGGTTAAAATTACTTTTTAGGACCAGTACTGGGCTGAAAGATGCAGCACTGAGGTCTCTCCTGATAACAGGTGAGTAAATCGGAATTCGTATTTCGGCTGATTTTAGAGGAATATTTTAAAGTTCCAAAACTCCACACTTAGAAGAATTTCCAAGTGAAACCAGTCAATGTTAGCCTATGAAGGAAATTCAAGTTACCGGTAAGTACGGTTAAAATTACTTTTCAGGACCAGTACTGGGCTGAAAGATGCAGCACTGAGGTCTCTCCTGATAACAGGTGAGTAAATCAGAATTCCGATTTCGGCTGATTTTAGAGGAATATTTGTATGTTTCAAAAATCAACACTTAGAAACTTTTTCAGCAAAAAGCAGGCAATGATATCCTATGGAAGGAAATTCAAGTTACTGGTAAGTACGGTTAAAATTACTTTTGAGGATCAGTACTGGGCTGAAAGATGCAGCACTGAGGTCTCTCCTGATAACAGGTGAGTAAATCAGAATTTGGATTTCGGCTGATTTTAGAGGAATATTTGTATGTTTCAAAAATCAACACTTAGAAACTTTTTCAGCAAAAAGCAGGCAATGATATCCTATGGAAGGAAATTCAAGTTACTGGTAAGTACAGTTAAAATTACTTTTGAGGATCAGTACTGGGCTGAAAGATGCAGCACTGAGGTCTCTCCTTATAACAGGTGAGTAAATCGGAATTCGTATTTCGGATGATTTTAGAAGAATATTTGCACAATGGTGAAGGGAGGGGCGGGGCCTGAGGTGACATCTGTGCAAACGCGCCCCGTGGCGCGTTTTAAGTTGGGGGATTAAGTCCCCTTGAATCCTGAGGGTCCCTAGGGGCCAACTAGCCCACCAGGAACCTCCAATATGCGCCAGGGGCTGCGTTGCAGAGACGTGTAGAGAGGCCACACCCCTTTACACCTCTCTGCAACCCAGCTCTGTGGCGCTTTCTGGATGTACCTGTTGGGCTAGTTGGCCCCCAGGGACCCTCAGGATTGAAGAGGATTTAATTCCCCATCTTAAAACGCGCCACGGGGCCTGTTTGCACACATGTCACCTGAAGCCCCGCCCTCCCTTCACCACTGTCAAACGCACCCCGTGGCGCGTTTTAAGTTGGGGGATTAAGTCCCTTGAATCCTGAGGGTCCCCGGAGTCCAACTAGCCCACCATATACCTCCAAAAGCGCCACAGAGCTGCGTTGCAGAGAGGTGTAAAAGGGCGTGGCCTCTGTACACCTCTCTGCAAGGCAGCCCCTGGCGCATACTGGAGGTTCCTGGTGGGCTAGTTGGCCCCGAGGACCCCCAGTATTCAAGGGGAATTCGTTCCCCTCTGCAAACACGCCAGGGGCGCGTTTGCAGAGTGGTGAAGGAAGGGGCGGGGCCTGCGGGCCCGATCGTTTTTTTATTTTATTATTTTTGTCCCCTGAAGGGGGGCTGTGTGGCCCCCTTCCTTTTTCCTGTTTATGGGCCCTGGGGACCCCATCCCCCAGGGCCTTACCCCTTTTTTAATAAAATAAAAAAAAAAAACGGGAAGGGGGCCGCGTGGCCCCCTTCCCTGGGCCTGTATTGGCCCCGGGACCCCATCCCCCGGGGCCTGGCCTCTATTTTTATTTTTATTCTTTGGAGGGGGCTGCGTGGCCCCCTCCTCTGGCCATTTAAGGCCCCAGGGACCCCATCCCCGGGGCCGGCCATACCCTTTTTAATTTTTTTTTCATTTTTTTAATTTTTTGGGAGGGGGCGCGTGGCCCTACTCCGAGCCACTACTTGCCCCAGGGACCCCATTCCCCGGGGCTGGCCCTCTCCGTTGGGGACTGTGGGGGTCCCCAATCCCCCACAGTCCCGCCGGCTCCCCGCGTCCCTTGGGAGCCGGCATTGCTTTCAACATGGGGAGCTGCTAAGATGCAGCTCCCCATGTGGAAAAGCAATGTGCTTTGGATATTGGAGAGAGAGCAGGTTTCCCTGCTCTCTCTTCCAATATCCAAAGCAGTTTGCTATGGCAGGACGGGAGCCGCGAGGCTCCGTCCTGCCATAGCAAACTACAGTGTCCCGGGGTAGGCACCCCGGGACACTGCAGGAGCCGGCCCTGGGGGTGGTGGTCCCCAGGGCCATCAAGGGCTCCAGGAGGGGGCCGCGCGGCCTCCCTCCCATTCAGGTCACAGCCCCGGGAGGTGGTGGTCCCCGGGCTCTGAGAGTCCGTAACGGACCCCCATATTTAAATGTTTAGTGCCCCGGGAGGTGGCGGTCCCGGGGCGTGTGGGGGCTGGAGCCCCCCACACAGGTTTTTGAATTATAAAAAAAAGCCCCGGGAGGTGGTGGTCCCCGGGGCTGCGGGAGGGCTCAGAGCCCTCCCGCACCATTTAAAAAGCCCCGGGGGTGGCGGTCCCCGGGCTTGGGGGCCCTTTGAGGCCCCCACACATAAAATTAACCCCCACCATGCCCCCGGGACTTGGGCCACCCGGGGGCAAAGTACAATCAAAGCGCGGAGACCGCGCTCAATTTTTTTTTTTCGGCAGGATTCGCGCACCCTGAGCGCATCCTGCCGATTTTTAAAAAGTTTTTGTTTTTTGCCCAGGGGTCCTTGTGGGACCCCTGAGGCAAACCTAGGGGTCAGGGTGTTTCTACCCTGCCCCCTTTGTGCGCTTTGCGCACTTGTTTCTGTCCCTCGGTTCTACCGAGGGACAAAATGGCTGCCAACATTTCCTGAATCGGAATGTTGACAGCCAGCTGACAGCCAATTAACATGCAGCTCGTGATCGGGAGGGTACGCGGACCCTACTCGGCCATAGATATCACTATCTTTTTACTTTTGATTTTCTCAGCAACTACTGAACGGATTTACACCATTTAACAAAAAGGGTTCTTTCTGAACCAAGAACTACCTCTTTGCCAAATTTGGTGTAATTCCGTTCAGCAGTTCAGGCTGTAGCCGTGTCTAAAGTTTCCTATGGAAAATTGCATGGGGAAAACGCGTTTGGGACCCCCTTTTTCTCGGCCCCCGCTTGACGAATCCCCTGAGACTTTCAGGGTAGGAGCGGACCGGAGCGGGCCACAAAGTTTGAAAATTTTGCGAAGATACGTCAACCGGCAAGAGAGTTATTTCAAATAGAATGTCGCGGATTTCCTATGGATAGGTTGTAACTATAACTATCTACTGGCGACCGCCAGTAGATAATATATATATATATATATATATATATATATTATTATATATTGTGATCAAGACCTTGTTTGGTCGAAACGCATAATATGTGTTCTATGCCTAACTAAAAAAGAATTGAACCAACGCTAATCTGGAATGGCTCATTTTTCACTAGGAACAGAGTGAGCATCCGCATTTGTATCATATTGTATATATATATATATATATATATATGTATATCTTCACATGAAGCAGCATTATTCCCTCATGACTGCGTCTAGGAATTTACCCAAGATTGTATTAGAGTTAGCAGTCAGGTATCCCAATACTGCTTCACTGACCCCTTGTCTGAGGGATCTCCCTTAGATCTCACTATTTGATCATGCCATCTTCTATTTTGAGACCCACTTGGGACTAGGCATAGACAATACCTGCAGCGTCTACCTGGCTGCTGCGGTCCAGCTTATACTGGTTGACCCCTTACTTTTCTTTGTTGTCCCTTTTTGTATTTTTGTAATGCAATACTCAGCTCACTCACCACAATGTCCTTAATTTTCCCCTTTTTGAACCACTTTTCCTTTGAGGGTTTTATCCCCCCTTTTTCCTTTTTTTACCTTGTCTTGTGGGAAATACGATCATCATCCTATGACCCTTACAATAGAACTGATCGATCACATGTAATATCAGGGGCCTGCACCGTGGGCACCTGGAGCTGACTATGGCCGAGGCAGGCTGGATCCTTCCAGTAAATCAGGCCACTTGGCCTCATTATAAAATTAGACAATGATATAATATGTATTATAATTTAGATATTGTCCCTTCTTGAATGAATAAAATGTATGGAGTTTAGGGGTAGTTGGGACTTTGCGCTTAGGGAGGTGTTTCATGGAATTGTTGACATATTAATTTGCATGATCACTAGCATTCATCCACAATGCATTAATTGGGGCATTATGTTTGTTTTTCTTTGATTTATATACATATGTATCTTTGAGAATGAGACACGTGTAATCTGTCTTCCTTCTATCATGGAAAATCATGTTTTGCAATTACTAGTCTTTCACTTTTGTCTATTCAGGAAGGAGCCGGCTGAGGTCCATCTTCTATGTTTACACTAATGAACTTTATATGTGGGTGTTTTTGTTGCTGTAACTTGGCTTGTGAGAAAGACCGTAACGGTCGAAATGCGTCGCCAATAACATTTGATTTTTCATCACGATCCCTGGAATCTTCTTTTTGCGCGCTGACTGGCGCTGGCGAAAATTCAACCATATATATATATATATATATATATATATATATATATTATATACTGGCGGTCGCCAGTAGATAGTTATAGTTAGGACCTATTTTCCATAGGAAATCCGCAACATTCTATTTGCAATAACGTTGGCGCCGGTTGACGAATCTTCGCGAAAGCTTCCAACTTGTTGGGGCGCTCTGGTCGGCTCCTATCCTGAAAGTCTCTGGGTGATTCGTCGAGAGGGGGCCGAGAAAAAAGGGGGGTCCCAAAACGCGTTTTCCCCATTCATTTTTCCATAGGAACCTTTAGTCGCAGCTACAGCCCGAACTGCTGAACGGAATTACACCAAATTTGGCAAAGAGGTAGTTCTTGGTTCAGAAAGAACCCTTTTTGTTAAATGGTGTAAATCCGTTCAGTAGTTCCTGTGAAAATCAAAATGAAAATCACATATATATCTATGGCCGCGTCGGATTCGCGCACCCTCCCGATCACGAGCTGCATGCTAATTGGCTGTCAACACTCCAAATCAGGAAGTGTTGGCAGCCATTTTGTCCCTCGGTAGAACCGAGGGACAGAAACAAGTGCGCAAACGCACAAAGGGGGCAGGGTAGAAACACCCTGACCCCCTAGGCCTGCTCAGGGGTCCCACAAGGACCCCTGGGCAGAAAAAGCATTTTTATTTTTTTAAATCGGCAGGATGCGCTCAGGGTGCGCGGATCCTGCCGGAAAGCAAAATCGAAGCGCGGTCTCCGGCGCTTCGATGCAAATTTCCCCCGGGTGGCCCAAGTCCCGGGGGCATGCGAGGGGGTGGGTTTATTGTTTATATGGGGGCCTCTACGGCCCCCAAGCCCCGGGGACCGCCACCCCTGGGGCTTAATATAAAAATGGTGCGGGAGGGCTCTCCTGCCCTCCCGCAGCCCGGGGACCGCCACCCCCGGGGCTTCTTTTTTAAATTTTAAATAATGTGTGGGGGGGCTCCAGCCCCACCACATGCCCCGGGGACCACCACCTCCCGGGGCACATAGAAAATAAATGTGGGGTTCCGTTACGGACCCCAGAGCCCGGGGACCACCACCTCCCAGGGGCTGTGCAATTCAAGGAGGGGGCCGCACGGCCCCTCCTGGAGCCTGTAATGGCCCTGGTTCTGGCATGAGGTAT